>NC_061163.1:32400973-32408473 GCF_022113875.1 Hydra vulgaris
TGGTGATCCCGTCTCTGGTTTATGCACGGTGGGTAACCATGATAGTAACACGCTTACAATATTTGTGATTGGACCTCTGTTAATATATACAATGCTTTCACTGTCATTTTTTATTGCTGGCGTTGTTGCGAAACTCAGAATAGAACAAACAATTCGCAATGAAGCTAAAAATAATTTAAAAAGTGGTCGTTTTTTATCAAGAGTTGGAATGTTTACATTAATTCTGTTTGTACCTGCAGTGTCATTGCTCGGTTGCTATTTTTATGAACACAGTTATAAAGAAATATGGGAAAAATCAACAAATTGTGATTGTATGCCAATTAAAAAGCAACCTATTTTCTATATATTTTTGTTTAAATACTTGATGTCACTTGTTATTGGAATAGCAATAGGTTTGGGAACATTGAACTCAGATGCTTTAGGCGCATGGCGTAGATTTTTTAAAAGACACTGCAAAATTACAAAAAGTTTGGCGCAGGAAAAGAACGGCCAATTAATTCCAAACAATTCTAAAAAAGGTGTTGCAATTTAGTATATTATTAAGTTTATTATCTATGAAAATATATTTTAAGTAGTTTGTGCGTATAATTTAAAATAGTTTATGCACAACATATTTTTATAGTTTTAAGTTGTAAAAAAAGACAGTTTGCATTTTTGTAGTTTTATACATTTAGTTTTCATAAAATATTAAAATTTTTTTTTATATCAATATTATATGCATAAATCAAGGGTGCAACAAGGGACAGCATTAGAAGCATAGGCTTTTACAATGATTTTAGGGGGAAAAAATCAGCTTCTGCTTTTCTGGCATAAAACATCTCTGTTTCCAACTTTCCATTCTTTTTCTTGACAGCTCTTGATAAGTTAATCTACCGAGGTGTCATGCTTTTTGAGTATTATGTTAAGCTTGTCACATGTTAAGATTAGGGTGTCCCAGAAACAAACTTTTTTTGCTTCTGGGACTCCCTAGACGTTCCCTCGAAGTTAAAAATCAACGGGAAAAAAAATCATTAGTCAAAAAGTGATATCTGTAAAATTTGACAAAACTGACGTTTTTGAAAAAAATTACGTAAATTTGGGATTAGTTTGTAAGGAAATTTTTCCTCGTCTTTTTTTTTATTTTTGTTAAACTTATTGATTGTGTTTAAATTGAATAATAATAATAATATTATTTGTCTGATTTATTTTTGAAACAAGTTCAGGTATGCTTACGCCAAATGCTATGAGACTCACAAACATGTTTAAACATCGTGACGTTAGAATAATAGGGTTCTATCTGCATTTTAACATTAAAGAGAATTTAACTTTTGATTTTTAACGGTTTAATTATTTTACATCTGTTGTTGTTTATATCAATAAAATTTATGATTTTTATGTTATTTATGCTTTATAATTAGTCTTATTTATTTTATAATTTTTAAATTTTCTTGTTTACAAATTGTTTTTTAATTCCAATTTTAGTAATTAAGGTTAAAATTAATAATCAAAAAACAAAAACATACATTTTTAATTATTATATAAATAATCATAATAAGATTAACATATTAAAATTATTTAAAGTTATTTAACAAATATTTACAAAAACAAAGACTCATTCAAGTGCATCGTATTTTGCTATTATATTGTTTCTTTACGTTACTTCAGGGTAGCTGCCAGAGTATTTGGCACCCTAGGCGAACTTGTCTTATTGCTTTTCTTCCCTGTGCCCACGTTAAGCCAGGTTGCTGAAAAAGAAACCTCCAGATTTTATACAATTGCCTAGTTGAAATTATCAGACTGTAGAAGTAATGAGAGTTTATGTAAAGCGGATTCTGGTACTTTTGGAGAAGTCCAAAGAAGCCGAGAAAAGCAAATAAAGGCATAATTACTACTGTACTCACAAATACATTCGATTAATTAAATATTTTTGACAGAAATCGCAGTGTGTTCACAGAAAAATTTTAAACATTTAATGTAAATCTTATTTTGCTTTTAATTTTAGCATCAAAGCTGGAAATTTGATTGAAAATGTTCTAAAATGATTTGAAATTTGAAATCTTTTTTTCAGAACAGCCAAAACGGTCTTGAGATTTAATTTGTAGAATTTGGTCATATTTTATATAGTTTTAAGATAATTTAATTTTGAACATAAGAATAAAAACAGAAAATTATACATTCTTGCCATGAAAATTAGGAGATCGAACCTTATAATTCTCATGTACTAATACGCTGTTTTATCTTATACCATATTATATTACTTAATAAATAATAACAAATATGTGTTCTAAGCAATCAATTTAACAAATTTTGCATTTTAAATTATTTTTTATTTTTATAAAAGTTAAGGTTATGAACTACTTTATTTTAGCAAAACCTAAAAATTTAAAAGATTTTGAGACCCTAATGACACTTCTTTTTTTTTTTTTTTTGCAACTGTGGATAGAAAAAAACTATACCCTCTATTCCCTACACCATATATTTTTTTTATGTTGGTAAACTAGGATCTTTAATCAGAATTTTAAATTTTTTATTGATTAGCTGGTTATTTAAGATAAATTAGAAAACTGATGTACTTACTTTTAAATTGGCCGAAGTACGTACTTTTAAAGCGGCCGTGGCGCAGTGGTTACAGCACTTGCTTTATAAGCAGGAGATCCAGGTTCGAAACAAGCTCCTCAGCTAGCATGCATTCGTTAACCGTACTTTGGCCAACGTAGGAACAACGTCGGAAGCGTTGGGAAATTTTTTTAACTACACGCTAACGTCGAACCATCGCACTATGCGTTGCGAAGCGGAAATAGGATTTTACTTACTTTTCTGATAAAAAAATTTAATTTTATTATTTTGAATATTTTTTAACCGAAGCAAGTTAGCATTAATTATTAAAAAAATGTTTGTTGCAAATATTTTTAAATTAGCCTTTTTAAGTGCGGGATTTTCAGGGGTAAAAAAACCCGGGTTTTCACTAAATCTTTATATTACATACAATAATTTCCGAATTTTCTCAATTTTTTGCATATTATCAAATAAATGATGCATTTTGTAAATTAAAAACCAAGACAAGAAAAAAAAAGTGTTTAGATCATTGTTTTTGTGTGTCTGTAAAGATTGATTGATTAGACCATCTTACTACAGAGGTAGCCAGTTTTTTATTTATTATAAATTTTCTGCGATAAATAGACTCTTTAGAAGTAAAATAATATTCTGGCTACCTCTGTGGTAACAAGCTATAAAATCAATTCATTATAGTGGGTTTTATTAAAAACCGGTTAGTTAAAAAGTATAAAAAACAAAACTTTGATGCAGAGCGGTACATTTGTACCTAGTCTTAAAGTAATATTTTTTAAGATAAGTGTGCTTTAATGTTTTAAAATGGTTCCTTTAAATCTCAGCAAACTTTTGTTTGATGATTTTCCTCCAAGGCATGTTTTCACTAGGCATTTTCAAGGCATATTTTCACAAGTAAAAATGTTTTTGCATGAGCTATATTTTTGCAGTCCACGTTTTTATCACTTTATGCAGGTTACACAGTGAGTTTTTAACATTTTGGAAAGTCTGGCTTTTTATTTAATAAAAATTTGTTGAAAAGGAAAAAAATTGTTTTTAACTAAAAAAAAAAAAAAACATAAAAAATCAACATGGTATAATCTTGTGATTATAATATATTTTATATATTAAATTGTTATTATTTTGTAAATTAGCTATAAATATTAAATTATAATAAATCATTATATATATATATATATATATATATATATATATATATATATATATATATATTATATATATATATATATATATATATATATATATATATATATATATATATATACAATGCTAAATAAATACAAATCATAACATTTTTAATAATAACAACTAATATATAAAAGAATAGAAAAAGATCCTGAAATATAGATTAGAACATATGAAGCGGATCAATTAATAAAAAAATCTGATTAATCAGGGTAATCAACTTATCAAGCAGAGTGTACATAAAATTAAAAGAAGATGATTTATTACTTAACACATAAATACAATATAAGCATATTGATACAGTATAAGCAGGTGTGCATAGATTTATATATCTCCCTATATATATATATATATATATATATATATATATATATATATATATATATATATATATATATATATATATATATATATATATATATATATATATATATATATATATATATATATATATATATGTATATATATATATATATATATATATATATATATATATATATATATATATATATATATATATATATATATATATATATATATATATATATATATATTTATCGTCAGTATACATGGAAACTGCAAGTCCAAATACATTATTTTGAGATAATGAACAAATAAGTTTTTGCGTAATAGTTAAAATTATTAGTTTTTGTGTAATAGTTTAAATAAAAAATCTTAACAACTCATCAATAATCGATTTATTAAATTTATGTGGTATGTCAAACCATACTGCCAAAAATGGACATGCATTTCGCTTGTATCCAACGATATATTTAAACACACACACAAAACTTTTGTCCAACCATATATATAGACACACACACAAAACTTTTGTCCAACCATATATATAGACACATACACAAAACTTTTGTCCAACCATATATATAGACACACACAAACTGTTTTTACTATATTTCATAAAAAAACACATATATAAACAAATAGCATATATGTTTATATATACAGTTTATATAGAGATGGTTAACTACAATAAAGTTTTTAAAAAATTTAGTTTATATTAAAATTAAAAAATGATTTATATAGCGTTTGTTTGCAATAACCAACGCACGATAATAAAATATTTAAGTGCTATAATAAAATTTTGAACTAAAATTACTATATTCAAAACATATACTAAAATCAAAATTTTACAATAATAAAATTTTAAAACAATTATTTTATATTTATTTGGTTTAGTGGCTTTTGTTAAGAGGTTTTAAATTTTGATTCAAAATATCTCATTTTAACATATTCGTTGTATTATCGTAGTTTAAAAGCTAAATATTGTTTAAATAGGTAAATATAGTATTTTTATGTAGAATTCAAAACTTTTTGACTATCGTTAGTTTGATTTTAAAATTAATAATAAGTACTATTATGTGCCGAAAATTTAAACCTTACATACTTTAAACATTTAACACGGTTTCGGTTACAATTATTAAGTTGCAATTATTATTAATTTTTTTAGTTATTGTGTGCCAGAACTCTAACCACTGCAAAACGGCTGCCATTATTGACGGTAATAAACGGCACAATTGTTGCCTTATATTATTGGTCGGAAGTCGGTCAATAATAATGCCGTGCATACGGCATTATTAAAGACGAATCATAAAAGTTTATTAAATGTTATTAATAAACTCAATTGCAACAATTTTAATGGCGAATGTTCAAAAATCCTTTAAGATGTAAGCAATTTTCCGAAGAATTATTGACCTATCGAGTCAGGTATACACATGACCCTAATTAGACGTCTAGATAATGCCTTTAAGTTTAAAGTCTTTATAAAGACTTTAAACTTAAAAACGAAAAATTGTCGAAAAGACGTTTATAAACGTCCTTTAGACAATTTTTCGTTTTTGTTTCTACCGCATATCAAAAGAACCAGTTTTAGAACTAAATTTCAAATTAAAAAAAAATTTCTTATAAACTACTATTTAGATTTAAGACTTTTTATAGAACGTAGATTAGAACGTAAAATTATATTATTAACGTAGATTATGCAAACGAGTTTGAATGACATGACTAGGTTCATAAGATCATTAAATATAGAGAGTTATGTATAATTACTTTAAGAAATTTAAATATATTAGGTACAAATAATTGTAAACTAATCTTTTTATTTATTAACGAGTCAATGGTACTAATTTTAAATTTTTGTAAACTATTTAGTGAATCAATTCAAAAAATAAAGTTAAAAATTGGAAGAAATGATGGTATGATTTTATGTTTTTATGCTCAAGAAAACGCCTTTATTCTATAAATAGTCTTTTGTCTTTAAGTTCCCTCCTCTTAAGATAAATGTAAAAAAATAAAATAAATAAAATAAAAACATTCATTTTTTTATAATACAATTTTGACCTATTATCAAATATATTTTAACATTTTAAATTTAGAACATAACAAATTAGATGATAAAAAAATATAAATACGATGAGGCCATAAACTTTGGCCGAATGAGCAATGTGGTACCGTTTTCCTACTTAATCTAATGGTTGTATTTCGGTTTCTAAAATTACAAAACAGAAGCTACACTACCTTTTTAGTTCAACATTTTAACTCAGGTCTACCGCTAAGACTAACAACAGCCGTTAAAATCGCTAAAAAAAACTTTGTCGATGATATGCTACATTTTTTGAATGACCTTGAATATTCTTAGCTCGGTTACTCGGTTATTCTCGGTTTTTCTAGTTCTCGGTTATTATTCTCGGTTACTCTAGGAATGCTTTTACTTTTTTTAAATAGTACCAAAAAAAAAAAAAAAAAAAGCCTGATTTCGATTTATTTTATTTTGTGTGTGCACGTAACATCTGAATTTAAAACCTTTGACTTTACTATAACATGTATCGTGTTATCGTGTTTACCGGTGGTATCGGTTTACCGTAAGAAAATCAAAATGTTTTAGTTTTATGGTATGATTCTGTCGTTTGTTAAGTTTTATGATCTCAACGCCAACTGATATAAACATACTTTTTTAAAATTCCAATAAATGTAGTTCTTTTATTCTTTTTATCAATTTTTTAAAAAGATGTTAAAGTCCAACATGTGCATATTGTAAAGTAATTGCTGTTGCAAATGCGTAGTAAAGTGCACGTTATTGACGTATTTCTTCTGTTGTAAAGTACACATTTTGTACATGCTTCTTCTGTTTTAATGCAGTGTTTCGTACATGTTTCTTCTGTTAATTATATATAATATCGGAAACTTGAGTGTAGATTGGGGAGCTAACACTATAAAAGTTATTTTTATACTGAAAAACGTCAATTAATCAAATGCTATAAACACTTAACAGTTCCTTGTCTTTTATCGTTAAACATCGATAATCGATATAATCGATTATATATCGATATTCATCGATATATAATCGATAATTCACCACACTGTTGGTACGTACTGCATTACTAAGCTTTCGTTTAGTGATCCTAATATAAATTATGACGAGACAGACTTGGTTTTTTCAGAATAATTTCATTATTCTTCCCAGTGGGTTTGCGTAGTTTGCGTGGTTTTCTTAAAAAAATTAGTATTTTATTTTAAGATTACATTGTTAAAAAATATACTACTTTTGGATTACTTAACATATGTAATAATTATGTGTGTAAAGTTTTTTTAATTTAAGATATACAAGTTAAAATATTTTTTATAGTATACCGCCATGTATATTCGGTTCATTCTAATAAATATAGATTTGCATTAAACAATATACAATAGAGTAGATCATTGCATTTTTTTTTGTTCGAATTACTTTGAATAGCAAAACAATGTTACTCT
>NC_061163.1:32413473-32478473 GCF_022113875.1 Hydra vulgaris
AAAAAGGCTTAAAAACGTTAAAGTAAAAAAATTGCTGGTTTTTATTAGCATTTTTATACTGTTTGAAAAAAAAAACTAATAAAAAAGAATTAACTAATAATATATTAATTAATAATTATATATTAATTCATTTTTATCAGTTTTTTTTTTCAAACAGTATAAAAATGCAAATAAAAGTCAGTAATTTTTTTGCTCTAACGTTTTTAAGCATTATTTTAAACATGAAGTTTTGATAAACAAAGATAAAAACCAACTTTTCAACTTTTCGCTTTAACGACCTTGTAAAAATTTTCCACGCAGAGATTTAATGTAATTTAAATTCAAAAATGTTTTACGTTGAAAGAAAATCTCCGCGCGAAAGAG
Source organism: Hydra vulgaris (assembly GCF_022113875.1). Taxonomy (NCBI): domain Eukaryota; kingdom Metazoa; phylum Cnidaria; class Hydrozoa; order Anthoathecata; family Hydridae; genus Hydra; species Hydra vulgaris. Next base: position 32,413,837 of record NC_061163.1, read on the forward strand.
CAAATTATCTATTCAGAATAAAAAATTTTGTGTGACGTTCTTTATGATAAAAACATTACTTTGAATAATTGCTAAAAAAAATGCTAAGTTAGAAAAAAGTAATTAATCAACCAAAAAAAAAACGAGTCGCGAAAAGATTTTTTTAAAGAAAAAACTAATCACAAAAGTGTGCGTAGCAATCGCGATCGCGATACGCTTAATACGAGCCCTGTTAGACTTTTTTATAAGTTCTAAACTATTTAAAACTATTACTTAATAACTTTTTTTTAACGACGTCTTTCAACCGAATGCTTTCAACCGAATATGTTTTTGCAAAACTAATTTAAAAAACTTGATTAAAACTTAACTATTTAATCACGACTTTTTTTTACTTAAAAATCGAAGTAGATATTCTAAAGTTGTTGTGACGTACTAACGTGATTTTTAACGACTAACAATCGAGTTTCAATGGTGAAAAAATAAAATCAAAATGGAGTTGTTTTTTAGTGATTTCGGCAATTGCTTTTTGTTAGCATGCATTTATTATTACAATTTAGGGAAAAAGAAAAAAAACTTACATATTTTTTTTTTATGCTCTTTCATATGAGATCATATGTTAGGAGCACTTAGGGATCCCTTTAACTAGCTTATTAAATGTTTATAAATTTTTTAGCAATTAATCACTTTTTTACAAATATTTATGCAGTATGATTTAATGGGTATTTTGACATTTTTTATTTTTACTAGTAAAGTTTTAATGACTGTGGGAAATGTGCATACCAAGCAGCACACTTAGTGCATTTTTATTTGTATTCTGTGATACATATAAAAAGTGTACAAGTACACCTTTATAAGTAAAAGATCAATCTGAACTCCTACCAAAATTAATTAGGCTTGGCCATCTAAACTTTTTGCCATAAAATGTAGCCAATATTTTTTTTAAATAATAATTTAGAAAATCAGAAAAAAATTAATTTTTTTTTAAATTGATAGGAAATCTATCAATTTAAAAAAAATGCCTAGGGGTGGTAAACGATTAACAATTAATCAATTAATCGGTTAATAAAAATTAATTTTTGATCGATTAATTAACAAACAATTCATTTTTTGCTTTAAAATGCTATAATTGTTATATTATTTTTTTGTTAACAATTAGTTGTTATAATAAAAAAAAGCATTTTGTAGTTTTGTTTTTACTTTTCCGACCGGTAAAAAAAATGTAAACAAATAATACAACGCGGTTGTAGAGAAGCCTGAACACTATTTACAATGTAAATGGTGTCTGGAAAAAGTCGTTCTGACGTTTGGAAACATTTTTCAGTGGAAAATAAAGTAAAATCATCATGCAAATGCCAACATTGTTCGGTCAAAATTAAATTCCATTCATCGACTTCAAGTTTTTTATATCATTTAGAGCACAAACATAAAATTTTTCCGACCAAAATTGTTTCAGAAAAAATATATATATATATACAGCCAAGTGTTGCTGTCTACTGTAACAAATAAAAAAACAGGTAATGAAGCTGAAGAAGCTCATTTACCAACTGTAGATCATATATCTTTTGCAACTTGGGTTAATAGTAAAGATATTAAAAATGGCTGGAAAGCTCATGGACTTAATGGAACTAGAAGGTATTTGTGTCTTAATGCACATTGTTCAGACAAATTTTATTATAGGTCTTGGAGTAATTAGAATAAATGGTTCAACGCCTTCAGAAAGAGCAGTTAATATTGTTATTGAACAGTTAAATGATTTTGGCTTAAATTTGATCAATGATATCTTTGGGTGTTGCATCAGCCATGAAAAAAATAGGATAAGAATGGAATCACCCACCAAATTTGCTATTGCCATGGAATTCATCTTGTGGTATGTGATATTCTTAATAAGAAAAAAGCTTCACCAACATAAACAACTGGAGAGGAACTATTTATGAAAGAGCTAAATGAAAATGATGAATCTTGTTCTGATCCTGATGATGAAAATGAAAATGAAGAATGCTGGAATGAGAAAAGTATCAGCTTTGTTGATAATGAAATGCAATTCATTGAGGACCATGGTATTATTATATCAAAGGTTCATAAATTGTCAAGCTGTTTAGAAAATCACCACTTAAAAATGATTTGTGAAAAACATTTGAAGATCAGATTTAGGAAAAGAGTTTAGGCCTGGATACTAATTCTGGATTCTGGATACTGGATACTAAAACAAGATGGAATTCTAGAACCAGAATGTTAAAACGATTTTTGGAATTTAAAAATGCTATCGGAAAAGCTCTTGTAGATATATTCAGAACAGATTTAATTTTATTAGAAGAAATAGAACACATTTCTGCTATTGCTCAGGCTCTTCATGTTGTAGAGTTAAGTGTTATGACATTGGAAAATGAAGATTGTCTAATAAAATCTGATAAAATTATATTGTTTTTACTACAAAATCTCAGAGAACAAAATACTAACATTGGTCAAAAACTATTAAATGTAGTCTCAGAGTGAATTACTGAAAGAAGAAATTATGTTATTGACTTTAAATTAGATCCAGAGTTACCAGGTAATCTTTTAAAATACCCGAATAAAAATGAAATTGCTAAATTAGTCTGATATGTTTTCATACATTTGTTTCTGCATGAGGAAGTAGAAGCAGCACCTGAGTCTGATATTAAATCTTTTTTTTTTTTTCTCTGTTAATTCACCTCCTATAGACCGAGAAGACCACAGACAAGGAGGCTACTTAATTGTGATTATGACCCTCTCTCAACTCTATAACTCCGAAACACAAACCTTGACAAAAAAACGCCACTGCGGGGATAAACAAGTTGAGCGCGATACTACCAGGGACGGTAGTATCGCGCTCAACTTGTTTATCCCCACAACTTCTTTACAGCGCGATACTACCAGGGTACCAATACTACTTGTGATGTAGAACCAATACTACTTGCAATGTAGAACCAACAATACTTGCGATGTAGAACCAATACTACTAGCGATGTAGAACCAATACTACTTGCGATGTAGAACCAACACTACTTGCGATGTAGAACCAATACTACTTGCGATGTAGAACCAATACTACTTACGAGGTAGAACCAATACTACTTGCATGTAGAACCATTATTACTTGCAATATAGAACCAATACTACTTGTGATGTAGAACCAATACTACTTGTGATGTAGAACCAATAAGAAAAAAAATTAAAGCAGAAGAATTAGCCAAAATGATATCAAATATAACTTCAACAACAGTAAGAAATAAAGGACTAACTAGTCATCCTCTCAAGAAGTTTTGACTTGTATTAAACGAGAAATGGTAGTACTTGAAAGCACTGGAAAAAGACCGAACTCCTTTGAAAAAGTTTATAACGCCATGCTTAGTCTTCCACCACCTTCTGTAGAAGCAGAAAGAAGTTTTAGTGCTGCAGATTTATTTATCATAACTAGTTTAAATGATGAAACTGTTAATAACGTTAATAATGTTTTTTAAGATGAAAAATAAAATCATAAGAAGTTGAATTTACTTATTTTTAAACTGTAAGAAATTAATTAAAATTAATTAATTAAAAATACTATTTAATCTACCACCCCAATCCCTGCCCAAACCAAAACCCTCAGTCGATGTAGCAATACTCCTTGTATGTTCTACCAATTGTTCAGTCAATGTATTAAAATGGTAAAAAAATAAAAACAAAAACATTAAGAATGTTTTTATTTTTATTAAAAAAATATCATCTATAAAGTTGTGCTTTTGTGGTTTTTAAACAACTATCAAACTTTATTAATTTCCTCAATTTAATGGTTTTTACACAAAGTGTACATAATTTTGACACTTTGAAACACAAAAAGCTGTATATAGCCATTTTTTACCACAAATGGTAAATTTAGATGTCAAAGTATAAGAATAAATATATATATATATATATATATATATATATATATATATAACTATGAATGTGTGTTTAGATCTCTGACGTCATGCTGAAACAGCCTGTTGCCAGGGGTTTCAGCACATATATTAACTATCTTATAGCCTGCTGCCACAAAGGAGTGGCAGCAGGCTATAAGATAGTTAATATATGTATTAACTATCTTATAGCCTGTTTTCATTATTCTTCATTTTATTTTTTTGTATTATATATATATATATATATATATATATATATATATATATATATATATATATATATATATATATATATATATATATCTTAATTATATACTCTTAATTATATACTTTTAATTATATACTCTTAATTATATACACTCTTAATTATATACAGGCCGACTCTAACCACCCTACATGCATATTAAAAAGTCTACCGCGAACAATTGAACTAAGATTGTCTACTGCATTTTCAAACAAAGAAATTTTTGAAAAAGCTGTTTCTCCTTATCAGTATGCATTAATAAAATCAGGTTTCTCATCCAACCTCAAATATCAGTCAGATATAGTACTCATTCAAACAAAAATCACAAACGGAACATTATTTGGTATAATCTCCTAATCTCTAATCTATCTAATCTATAATCTATAATCTCCTGTTGCAACAAAAATAGGCAATCTTTTTTTAAAAATAATTGATGCAAGTTTTCTTGTTGGTCATTGATTACACAAGATTTTTAACAGAAACACCATTAAAATTAGCTTCTCGTGTATGCCGAATGTTAAATCAGCCATTAATTTGCATAATCAAAATATATTATACAATCATAAAAAAAAACAGCATATATATATATATATATATATATATATATATATATATATATATATATATATATATATATATATATATATATATATATATATATATATATATATATATATATAAAACCACAGTCAAAAAACCACAGTCATCACCAAGTTCGCTAAACCTTTCATTCACCAATATTCGTGGTCTTCGAAGTAACTTTTCTTCTGTTGAGTCTTATCTCATGCAAAGTTCACCAGACCTGCTTGCTCTTTGTGAGACTAAATTGAGTTCAGCTGTCTCATCTTGTGATCTTAGCCTTGATGGTTATCTTCCTTTAATTCGTAAAGACTCCAATAGTCACATGCTTGGCCTGGGCATTTACATTCGTAAGAATTCACCCATTTGTCGGGAAACTAGGTTTGAATCCACAGACTACTCTTTTATGTGCTTTCGTTTAGCACCACTTCACTCTATCACCTTTCTCTTTGTTCTATATCGCTCTCCCTCATCCCAAGACTGCACTCTTCTTGATGTTATTTCTGATTATATTGACCAAGCCCTCATTCTTTATCCATCAGCCAATATTGTTGTTGTCGGTGACTTTAATGTTCATCACACTGAATGGCTTGGCTCTAGTGTCAGTGACTCTGCAGGCATTAAGGCCCACAACTTTTGTCTTTCTCAATCCCTAACTCAAATAGTCAACTTTCCAACTCGCTTTCCAGACAACCTGAATCATTTACCTTCTCTACTCGACTTATGTCTTGTTTCTGATCCTAGTCAGTGCTCAGTTTCTTCGCATTCACCCTTAGGTGCGTCTGATCATGGTTTGGTCTCTCTAAAACTATCTCATTCTTCTTCACCATTAGAATCCCCCTATCATCGTACATCTTACAACTACCTTAAAGCTGACTGGGACTCTTTTCGTGACTTTCTTCGTGATGGCCCCTGGGTAGAAATCTTTCGTCTCCCTGTTGACAAATGTGCTTCTTACATAACTTCGTGGATTCAGGCTGGCATGGAATCCTTTATTCCCTCTCGACGATTCCAGGTCAAGCCTCACTCTTCTCCATGGTTTTCTTCACATTGTGCTGCTGCAATTACCAATCGAAACCATTACTTTCATATCTATCAGCAAAACAATTCTCCAGAAAACAGACGTCTCTTTATTACTGCTAGGAACCATTGTAAAAAGGTTTTGTCTAATTTACATTAACGATCTTACAGATATTTTCACATCTAAGGTGGCATTGTTCGCTGATGATACTACCATTTATTCTTGTCACGATAAGAAGCCAACTCCCTCTGATTGCTTGCAGGGGGCATCTGAGCTCGAAAAGGATCTCACTTCTGCTACAGCATGGGGCTCGCAGTGGCTGGTGAACTTTAATTCAGATAAAACTCAATTTTTTTCGGCCAATTGTTACCGCAATAATTTAGACCTTCCTATATTTATGAACGGTAATGTACTCGATGAGTCTCCTACCCTTCATCTTCTAGGATTAACTCTTACTTCTGATCTTTCTTGGAAACCTTATATCAAATCTGTTGCAAAATTAGCATCTGCTAAAGTTGCTTCTCTTTATCGAGCTCGTCACTTTCTTACTCTAGATTCTATTCTCTATCTCTATAAATCTCAAATCCGGCCTTGTATGGAATACTGTTGCCATATCTGGTGCGGATCTTCTAATGATGCCCTTTCTCTTTTAGACAAGGTGCAAAAACGCATTGTAAACATAGTTGGACCTGCTCTTGCAGCCAACCTTCAACCTCTGTCACATCGTCGTAATGTTGCTTCTCTTTCTCTTTTCTACAAATACTATAATAGGCACTGCTCTAAAGAGCTAGCGTCTCTTGTGCCATCTACTAAAATTCATTCTCGTGTTACTCGTCATTCAATTAAGTCTCATCCTTTTTCTGTTACTGTTCCTAAGTGCTCCAAAAACTCTTATTCGTCTAGTTTTTTTCCTCGAACATCAGTTCTTTGGAATTCGCTTCCTTCATCTTGCTTTCCTGATTCATATAATTTGCAATATTTTAAGTCGTCTGTCAATCGTTATCTTGCTCTACAATCTTCATCTTTTCTTTTCCAGTAACTTCCAACACTAATAAGTGGTTGCTTGCAACCTTGTTGGAAGCGAAGATAATTAAAAAAAAAAAAAAAAAAATATATATATATATATATATATATATATATAGATAAGTACAAATACGAAATTATCTAAAGAAATATGGAACTTAAGGAAAAAAAAACTTTTCGTTTGTTACTAAGTGGAAAATTATCAAGCGCTCCCAAACATATCCTTCACCCAAAATTTGCAACCTTTGTCTTAATGAAAAGTATTATATTTTAATGTATACATATATATATATATATATATATATATATATATATATATATATATATATATATATATATATATATATATATATATATATATATATATATATATATTGCTCTACTTAGAAAGTTGTTTACTTTCTTTATTATTGAGCGCTCTTAACCAAAATAGAGTTTTGTATTATTATTGTAATACACATTAAACATCAATCGATGTTTAATGTGTATTACAATAAAAAAAAAAAAAAAAGTTAATGTATTTCAAAAGATAAACAAAATTTTGTTTAAAAAAAAAAGTTTTAAAAAGCCGTTACAATTTAATAAGTTTGATCTTAAATGCTTTTATATTATCAAGACACTTTTTAATGAAGTAAAAAAAAAACACTTTTAATTAATTTTAAAAAAAACTATTAATAAAATGTTTGTTTTTTTTAATATATATAATTTTGTATTATTATTTTATGAAAAATGTTTAACTTTTGAAACATTAAATAAATAAAAAATATATACAAATATTAAAAACAAAAGTTTTTAACATTTGTATATATTTTAGTTTGATGAGTTTTGTTTTAGTTGCATTATATATACTTATTTTTTTGTGTTTTTGCTTTAACTAAGTATTTTTTTTATTCTCTCTTTCGTTAAAAATTTTTTTCTTTTTACAATTTTTTTTTTTAGATAAGTTTAGGTAAGTTTTTGTAGCGCATTTTTAAATTTTGAAAATATGTTAAAAGCCGTGGTCAAATCATTAAAACATATTATTTTTTATGTGGTCATATAAAGACATGAAATTACATGCCTTCCTGTGAAAGCCTAATATATATATATATATATATATATATATATATATATATATATATATATATATATATATATATATATATATATATATATATATATATATTTACTATACTATATGGAATTTATGCTGTGAAGTTTTCTGCATCTTGATATACAAATTTTATATTTATATATATATATCAAGATGCAAAAATAATATTTTCAAATATATTTTATATAAATTTTTTTACCATTAAAATAATTTTTTTTTAAATTTGAAACTTTTACCATTGAATTGTCGTTGAAATCACAAGAAGTTGTTTTCATCAAATGAGCAGACAAAGTTTTTGTACATTTTCCACTCTGTATTTCAAAAATCTTAATAGTTTCTTGAGAAGGAACAAAGACAACATCTTTTTGTAAACAGTTGGTTACAGAAAGTCGTACTGGTTGGCATAAATCATTAGCAACATTTTCATATCTTGTCTAGGTAAAAATTAAATAAACGAACAAGTAAAATTTTGATATAAAAAATTAGAGTGTGAAGACATAGTCAGTTAAACTAACACATCACAACTCTACACAACATAACAAATTATTGAACGCTAAAGTTGAAAATATAATAAAACTTAAAATTGGAATATTCTACATCATGTTTAACACCAATCATGTTATAACTAAAAAAATGCTATTATTTTATGTCAAAGTTAAATTTGTTTCTAGCAAACCAAATAAATTACTTACTTTAGCTAATGTTCCATTTGAAAAATCCCATAAACCAACAGTTTTATCTGTCGAAAGAGTTATAAGATAAAGACCACCTTGTGCAAAGCACAGACCATTCACAGCTCCATTATGTGCATCTGTTTAACATAATAGTTTCTCATGCAACTTTTGCAAAATGAATCCTTACAACAGATTACAATAAATTTTTAATACTCTGTGTGTTTTCTGTGTATCATTCATGTAAAAAACTCAGAAAATTAAAAAAATATTCTCTATAAAATGTGACGTTTTTATCATCCCATACAACATAAATACCTTTAATGCCATTTGAAAATTTCATAAGCAAGGAATTAGCTTTTCGAATATCCCACAAATATACTTCCCCTAAAACACTGTGGTGCAATAAAAAAATATATAAAAATTACATCAAACAAAACTTCTTATTCATTGTGTACAAAACAAAAACTACAATATACAAAACATCTCATTCATCATAAAAACTAAACATCTCATTTATCATGTACAATATAAAAATATAACATCTCATTTATCGCAAACTGGTTGCACTCAATAAAAAGACAAAAAATACATTAAAACACAAAATTGATAGAAACTATAACTTTTTAGCATTTTAAATTGAAAAACATTAAAAACTAAATTAAATTCTGATTTAATTTAGTTTTTTTTTTTTTTTTTTTTAAACTTAAAAACTTTGCATATGAAAGCCACAATATGATTATTTCTTCCTGGCTTTTGGTATCCAGGAGCTCATTGATTAGTATAAAGTATAATGATATTTTAGGTGTATACTTTTAAAAATTTCTATTTATCAAATATTATAAAAAATAAATACTAAAAAATAAATACTTAATAAATATCATATTATAATAATAACATTATGTATATTTTATAAATAAAAAAACACTTATTACCACCTTGTTGATACTAAAACATTTTGATTTCGAGGTGACCATTTAGTTAACAAAGAACTACTTTGATGGCCTAAATATATTTAAAAACGCAGCATTCAAAGACATTTGAATATTTAAAATAATTACGCATAAACAAAATTAAATAACAAAGTTGACAATAAATTAGTTGGTAACTTTTCTTTGTTTTATGTCAGAACCAAATATTTCAAAATTAAAAATCAATCTTTATAACTATATTTATAATGCAAGATAACAATTAACAACTTCAAAGATTGCAAATTATATGAATCAAAACAAGATAAAGGAAGTGAATTCAAAAAAACCGATGTTTGAAGAAAAAAACTAGTCAAAAAAGAATTTTTAAAGCACTTAAAAGAATGAGACTTAACTGAATGACGAGTAACATGAGAATGAATTTTAGTAGATAGCACAAGAGACACTAGCTCTTTAGAGCAGCGTCCATCATAGTATTCATAGAAAAGGAAAAGAGAAGCAACATTACCAGGATGTGACAATAGTTAAAAGTTGTCTGCAAGAGCAGGCTCAACTTTGTTTACTATGTGCTTTTGAACCTTGTCTAAAAAAGAAAAAGCGTAATTTGAAGATCTGCTTGAGATATGGCAACAGTACTCTATTCAAGGACGGATTAGAGATTTATGTAGATAAAGAATAGAATCAAGAGTAAAAAAGTGGCAAGCATGATAAAAAGATGAAACCTTAAAAGATGCTTATTTTGAAATGGATTTTCAAGAAAGAACCTGACATAAGATTTAATCCTAAAAGACAAAGGGACTCATAGAAGACTCTTCGAGTACATTACCATTTAAAAATATAGGAAGATTTGGATTATTGCAATAATTATTTTGCTGAAAAAAAGTTTTATCTGAGTTTAAGTTCCCTCTCTAAGCAATCAGAAAGTGTTGGCTTTTTATTAAGACAACAAATGGTAGTATCATCAGCGACCAATGCCACCTTAGATGTAAGAATTTCTACAATATCAGCAGGAGAACAAGAAGATTGAAATCCATATTGATGATCAGAAAATAAGTTATTAGATTCAAGATAAAAGATTAAGTGTTTTTAATTAAAGATTCAAAAACCTTGCTTATGATAGTAAGAAGACTAATGGATATCAGAGCGATCTGACTTGTCTAACTGTAGTTAGACAAGTCAGATCGCTCTCCAGAATTTATAAAAGTATGGATAACAGGTATGTTATCCAAAAACAAGACTCAGATAAACATTTGTTAAATAGTTTTGAAAGTATAGATGACTGCTCCGGAGAACTCTTCTGCAAGACTATAAGAGGTATGTTGTCCATACCACAAGCTCGTGGTATGGACAAGCAGAAAATCACTTTTTAAGAGTTCTAAGCAGGAAATCACTTTAGATACAGAAGCTGGAGTGATACGATGTCAAGCAATTGATCAACATATTTGTCTGGTATATCAGGTAGAATATTATTAGTGGAATCAAGAGATGAGATGGATATAAGTTCTTAGCAAACATTTCGCTTTGTCTTTAGGTGAGGTAACAAAATTTGAATCATGCAAGAAAGGAGAAATGATAGATTTGCCCTTATTATAGTCCCTGTTAAGGATTCTCCAGAAGTCTCTGGAGCCTAATCTTTGAGATGAAATACAAGATTACAAGACCTGAGAGTGATGAGGCTTTGGTATTAGACCATACATTTTTACAATGGTTTCTAGCAATTGTGTTCAAGACCTGTTTACAAAAAGGTTCACAAGACCTCAATGAAATCATTTAATTAAAATGATTATTTGTTTTTGATGTTTTCATTTATAATAAGAAGCATAAAAAATTTAATGACAACAATTATTGTTGACAAAACAACTGTAATTTCAACTTGATTGCATAGAAATATGTTAACTGTGTTTTTAATGATAAACTATCTATCTATTGAGCAAGTGAGAAATGTTTTGGGTAAATCACAGTTTCCAGTGATCACAGGAAACCTTATTTTTGAAAAATATGTAAATTTATGTGGTTTACAATTGTATTGCCTTTACAAATTTTTACAATTTACCTATACAACTTTGTACTGATCACTGTAATTGCTACAATGTTGCTTTTTTGGTTATAGCTTTTTTTATCATTGTTTATATTATATAATAACTGTTATAAATATTATAAATAATAAAATATTACTGAAATCTTTTCGCTGCTCACAAAAAATTACTTAAAAAACAACAAAAAATTTTAAAAAGTATAAGAAAAATTTGTTAACCCTTTTTTTTTTTTTTTTTCTTTATATTATTAAATATGATTTAAATCTTAAATATTGTTTTGTTTAATTATAAATGCAAACCACATTTAATCTATTAATTGAAAAAATCAAAGGAATCACAAAAAAGTAATATAAAAATAAATGCAAAATTCTATAGTCTACCCTACTATTACTTTTAGAGTCTACCCTACTACTACTTCTATAATCGACCCTACTACTACTTCTAGAGTCTACCCTACTACTACTTCTAGAGTCTACCCTACTACTACTTCTAGAGTCTACCCTACTACTACTTCTAGGGTCTACCCTACTACTACTTCTAGAGTCTACCCTACTAAACCATTAGACATAACACATACACATAAAATTTTGATAATAAAATAAATAGAAACTTAAAAAACCTTTTAATGTGTGAGTTTTTGATCCACTTTTTAAATCACATAAATAAAGATTGGAATCCTTAGATGTCACTAAAAAAATTACAACCATTAGATGCTAAAGTAACAACTTAGAGAACCTAAATTTAAAAAAATTATTAAAAATATATATATTGTATACACAAATATACAATAATTAAAATAGCCATATCAAAATTTTGAGTAGTAATCCAATTTGAGTCTCACTGCAAACTTTGTGTGATTATTTGTTGTCAACTAATTCTGCATGAGATTTATAATCTGTTGTAATTATTGTACAACCTGATTATAACCAATATAATAAAACAAGACAGACCATGTATACACAAAATACAAGACAGAGCATGTTTACACAAAGTAGTGTAAAAACAAGGTCTAGAAAAATTTACAAAAATACAAAACAAACAATCAAAGAAAATTAGTTTAGATAATCAAATTTTGATTAACAGTTAATAAAAATGTTTTTAATTTAGTGTTATGTTAATTTGGATTTTAATATTTATTTAATCACCAACAAGTTTCGTTCCCAGTGGGCATTGGAAATCTTGACAGATATCTAGGGAATGTCCAGCAAATTTTTTTCTTTATTCAAAAAAGTTATACATTAAATTTACACCATTATACTAAAATTTCGAGTTATTCGAGAAAATTGCTGAAAAGGGACAAAAAAATGGTTAAACTTATGAAGTTCCAGTTATCTGAGGTTTGAACCAGAGAATTTTAATAGTGATTGATTAGAGGATTTCAAGAGACCAAGTAAAACAGTTGGAAATAAAAAAAGTTCAAGTTAACTGGTGTTCAACTTACCAGGAATTAACTATAACAACTGAGAGGGACCTGAAACAATAATTGAGTAGGAATTAAAACAACAACTGAAGACATTTTTAAATAGTTATTTAACTACTAGATATTCAAATGCTAAAAATTTAACAAGACAACATATTACCAATAAAATTAAAAAAGAAAAGAAAAGAAACAAGCCTTCTCAAATTATTTATTTGCATAAGCAAATTATTTATTTGCATATTTTTGATTGCATTTTTGGAAATTTATTTATCAAAACACAAGGTAAACTATTTAAAGTAATAGAAATATAAGATAGAAATATCTAAATATTTAAAAACCTCACGAAAAGTGAAAGTAGTGAAACAATCATTGCAATGGAAAAAATATTTTATTTGTCAATGTGTAAATCCCAAATGCTTCACAAATAAACAAAAAATATAAAACACACAAAAATTAAAAAAAAAAATTTCTTAGGTGCCAACTAATGAACCCTTTTACATTTCATTAACACCTAAGAATGTCAATAAATTAACCCTTTTACATTTAACTAAAAAATAACTAAAAAAAAATATCTTATTTTAAACTTTAAAAAAATTCTTACCAGATATTAAAGCATGACTTGGTGAAATGTCAAAGTTATATGTTTTATGTTGAAATTCGAATTTGTAAGCTACCTTAGAAAAAAAAAGAAACCAAATTTCTAATGTTAAAACTTTTGTTATATTGAAAATTTTTTATAAACATAATTTGTTATTTATTAGTTTATGATTAGTTTTAGTTTACTTTTGAACTTAAATTCTTTATAAACAGTTATGTGTATGTAATGTTAAATTAATTAGTTGTTATATTGATTGTTATATTGATTTATTCAAGTAAATTATTGTGAAATTTTATTTTAAATATCTTTAAATATACAAAATCAATTATATAAAAAATATTATTAAAAATTCCACAAGAATTATGGTAAAATATTTTAATGTTACTATGTATCTAAGACCAACTTTTAGCATATATTTTTTTTCCAGGCTCAAAAATATTTTCAAGTAAAAAGACACATATTCATTCACACCTTATATATAGCTTACGTAATTATATACTCTCAAATATTAGCATTGTATTACAAACATTATATACTTTTAATAAAAAATTTAATTTTGTAATAAAATGTGAAAAAAAAGAATAAAGACAATAATAATAACAAAAACAAAAATGTAGAGTGAAAAAATAAAAAATAAAAAGTCTATAAAAAAAATTTATATAAAATATGAAATAAAAAACAAAAAAAACAATGAATGGATACATGTGTATGGATGCGTATGTTCAAATATTTGTATGTATGCTATTTTTGGAGGTGAATCTTCTTTTGGCATTAGTTTGTTGTTTTATCTGCAGCAGGGTTTTTGGTTTTTTTTTTTCAAACTGACTGCTATTACAAAGTAAAAAAAATATTCTTCCAAAATAATTAAAAATAATATTTGTTTCAAAAATACAATGTGTTATAAACAAGGATGGAAAGTTTAATTTCTAAATTTATAGTTCGTTTACCCCTAATGTTTTTTTTTTATTGCTAAAGTCTCTAACCACTTTTGGAGCTCCTGGACACTTAAGTCAAGGCATATACTGATGTTATAACCTTCCTTTTTTGCAGTTTTGAAAGTCATAAAACTCCCTGATTTAAATTATTTAATATTATTTAAATGGTAAAACTTTTTTATAGTTTTATAATGGAATTTATTTTTAGAAAAAAAATAAAAAATTTAAATAAGAATATATATTATGGATCATTTGGAAAGAAATTAGCAGGTGAATGGAATGATATCACTGAGTTTTCAAAAACTTTTTCTAAAAAAGTAATACTGTAGTGCCAGTGCAAAGTGGTACAAAGAAATAAAAACTTTATTTTAAAAGATGGCCAAGAATCATCTCAGGCATCTGTAAACTTATTGTGTGATTTTGTTAGTCCAGTTACTTCAAAATCTTTTGAAGCATCGAGCATTTCTGGTGTCTTTCAGAGGAGTTAATCTGATTCAATATCAACCCCATACAAAAAATAAAAGTTAATAGAAAACTACATATCAAGAACAAACTCAGATCAAAATGATGTATTTGAGAAATTTTGAGAAAATTTGGAAACTTTGGCAAGTTTCCAAATTTTTTTGTAACTTAACATTATGTGGAAAATTTTTTTATTTTTTATTTTTTATTTTTGACTTAATGAGACAAAACAATGTACCCTATGGTATCTTTCTAATTTAATGTTTTCTTTTCTTTAATTTATATATATATATATATATATATATATATATATATATATATATATATATATATATATATATATATATATATATATATATATATATATATATATATATATATATATATATATATATACATAGATGAGAAAACCAATACTAAAAAAAAAGAAACAAAATTGTAACGAAATATAAAATTTTAATTTTTTTTTTTTTTTTTTTTTTAATTATTCACCTCCCCAAGGCCCGTGGGGGCCACTACAGTTGAGGAGGCTACTCATTTTTAAATTATCAAAATTTAATAATTAGAAAAAGAAAATTGAAAAAAAAACTTTTTTTATAAAATTTTTACACAACTTTTTTATTCTTTTTTTAAAGGTGATTGTTACTTTTAGATACAGAATTTGATATAAGTTGAGGAAAAAAACAATATATTTATAACAATAATTTATTAATTTTATATCAACAATGGTATGTAATTGTATTTTGATATGCAATTATTCACAATTTTTAAGAAACTAATTATTTTTATTCGTTTTCATGCCTTTTAGCTTTTAAAAATGTTTTCATTATATTTGACATTTTTTTCTCAATACTTATAATATAGGAAAATCAGAAAATGAATTGCCATTTATTTATAAAATTGATTAAAAATTTTTGTAATGACTGAAGAAATTAAATAAAAGAATACCATGGTTTCTTTTATAAATGTAATTACAATATTTGTTTTTGTCTAAAGTTGTTTCCTTTATATTGCCCAATTTTCAACATTAAGACGAAATACTAGAGATAATGAACATGATTGCTCTGTTTGAATAAATGTATTTAAAAACTTAGAAAAATGTTTTAAATAGACTTCCAAAAATTTTCATTAAAAAAGTAAATTAACAATGCACTAGCTCACAAGCTTTTGGAGCATCGTTAACAAAAATTCATCAGGAATTAAATTATTGAGTTTAAATGCACAATGTGAAAGATCCAACAAAAGTGCTGACTATTTCAATGGGATAGTGAAAAGAACCAAATATTTATTATTTTACATGAAAAACTTGTTGAAAAATGAAAAAAATTAAAATTTTGAAAATAAATAGCAAATAGTTTTCTTGTTTTCCTGTATATTAATAAAAATAGTAAAGTTTAGCAAATAGCAAAAACATTTGAAAAACAAATTTTAAAATTGTCATTACTTCTAGTGCAAAAAATAAAGTATTTTCTTAATATACTGACTGAAAAAAGTCGCAAATAAACTGAATATAAAAAACGCTTTTGTTTATGTTATATTCTTAACTGCTTTATTTCTCAACTTGTATAAATTTAGTTAATGGAAAATAACTAAATTTATACAAGTAATTGTATAAATTTAATTTAAGCCCAAAAAAAGAAAAGAAAGCAAAAACAGTAAAATATTTAGTTATATTATTATTATTTTTAACAATTTTTTTTTTAATTTTAATTTTTTTTTGTTTATTTTATGGAGATTTTATTTTGTGTAGTATTCATTTCCTTTCTTTAAGTACTGCTGTTTTATTCTCTGTAGTTTCTTAGAACTTTATTTTGCTGCAAATTCTTAAAATGTCTATTACATAAAAATGTGGTCAAGTTGTCTAAACAAATTATTTTAAATGTGGACCAACAAGGCTGTTCGCACCTGACCAACAAGGTGATCGCAGGCGCTTTCCAGGAAGGCATTTCAAAATGCGCTGAAAATAAAACTAAAATTTGCAAATTTTCTAAAAAAAAAAAATCTTAAAGAAAAAACTCAAAAAACTAAAATTTGAAAAGGAAAATATAATTATAATACAAATATATTACGTTTTTTAAAATTTACTATACTATGTGAAATGCTTTGTAAATTATTAAATACATAAATTATAACATAAATACATTAAATACATTAATTATGTAATTATTAAATACATAATTAAATATGTAATAAAAATGTATAATAAAAATAAGAAGTTATTAAATACATAAATTACTATCAAAATATATTAAATACAAAAATTTATTTAATACAAAAGTTTACTTATTATTTTATTAAATAAAGTTTAAATTAATTAAAAATTAATTATAATGTTTAAGATGAAACAAATATTTAAATTATCAAAAAATATTATTCGTAATTACACATATATAACTTTGTATTTTTTTATAAATCTTTTCAAATTTTTATCGTGAAAACAAACGCTACGTAACAACTCAAATTTAATAGTGTAATAAAAAGTACTGGTTTTTATTTGTATTAAAATAACTATTATGTTAAAATTTTTATAAAATAAATTCAAAAGTGGTTTTAAAAGCTAAAATATTTGTTTGGAATTTATAAAAACCATCATACAAAAAATAAAATAAACACTAAACTATAAATTAAAATTAATAACTAACTTCAACATTTTAATATTAATGTTAAAAACCGGGCTACTTAATTCAAAAAATGTAATGCTTTGGCGTCTTTTAAATTTTGATTAATTTTTAAATTGTGATTTTTGTTGATCTTTGAGGTCATTTGCAGTCATGCCACAGACTTTATTATTTTTACCTCATTTTGGTATCAAATAATGTTTTTTTAATAAACACTGTTTTTGGAGCTTTAGATCAAACAAATCCATAATGGATACCTTAAAAGATTGGGTAAAAGAACAATTTGTTTACTAAACCAGACCAAAATGTATCAATGTATTTCAAATATAAATAAATATATATATATATATATATATATATATATATATATATATATATATATATATATATATATATATATATATATATATATATATATATATATATATATACATATACATATATATATATATATATATATATATATATATATATATATATATATATATATATATATATATATATATATATATTATTTTGAGTTATTAACTTATAACCAATAGTGAGGGAGCAGTCACTGTAGCTAACTTCTTGTGTCCACTTTTCTTCTGTTTAAAAGGATTTTTACAAGAACTCTTTATTTGAAGTAGCTTTTGAAGCTTTTCCACATGCTCTATAGTATCTTGGATAAATTGTACTACAAGCACATGAAAATTGAACTTTTTATTAAAAAAAAACTTTAAAAGAAATACGTTTCTTATTTAAAAAAATAAATATCCCACCCTTGAGTTTAAATCTAAAAACAAGAAATTCATTTCTCATTTTAAGAAATATATTTCCTACCAAGCGATTTATTTTTTTTAAACAAGAAATATACTTCTTGTTTTAAAAAACAAATTACTCTAACTATGGTCAATTTTTATAATATATGGTCGACATTTACAATTATGCTGTAAGTTCTGATGAGTTATTAGCAACTTTGAAAGATTTTAAAATTCATTGTATCCAAAAAATCTGAGGGAAACTCATCCATACTTATTTTTTTAAACTATCAAAAATTAACCTGTTGTCTGGTGAAATATAAATATATATACTAAAACTCAAAGCCTAGTGGCTGGTCTTTGTCAACAAAAAAACTAATTTTAGAAGAATTTCATATTTGGTTCTATCTGTTTTTACACTTTTTTTGAACTTCCTTTGAGTTGAACAAACAACTTTTAGCATTTCATTTTATTGATCTGATTTTTAGTGTCAGAAGATGCTTACTCCAGCACCACGGTTGACAAATCCAAACGCCTTGTATGGTTTTACAATGATTTAAATTTCACCTCTGCAAAAGGTTTATATTCAATATAATGGCACATCTGTGAATAGTCTTGTTGATCTTAAAAGTGTAAATTAAAAATAAAGCACTGCATTTAAAATAAGGTTTAAAATGATGCTGCTAAAAGCATATTACATTTAATTTTGGCAAAAAAAAAATCAAAGTGCAACTTTTATCCATTTCCTTTCTTTTTTATTTTTACTGATTATAGGAAAATCAATACAGTGGAAAAAAAAAATTACTTGAGAGTTACATTCTTTGTATTTTACATCTGACTTTGAACCTTTAAACAATTTGTTACTTTTATGACATGTATCATTCTTAAATATCAAAACTAAAATATCAAAACTTAAGAAATTAAGTTTTACTTTAAAAAATGTAGTATCAGAAAAATTGCATGTCAAAAATGCATGATTTTGGGGAAGTGCGACTTGATTTTATGTAGCAAAATGTCTTTGCCAGAAAAAAATTGCTTAAGAATTTAAATGTTTATAATTTTACAGTTTAATTGCAAATTATAATTTAATTAAATTATGATTTAAATACCTTTTAATCAAAACAATTTTATTTTTGATTAAAAGGTATCTTAAGGTGGTTTAGCTTTATCTTTACCCTACGATTTCTTAACTTTTTATGGTCTGTTAGGTTCCTGCAAATTTTGAGCAATGATAGAACCTGCTTTTCCAAGTAGATGCTCTTAATATTCTGATAATTAAATTGCAACATCAACGTCTCATTGTTTACCTATACCGATTGTGCACATTTTTGTTATTATTATATTTGTTAACTGGTAGTATTTTAAAAATGCACATTTTTATGAAACACATTTATTATGAAATAAAAAAGCGTGATTTTTAAACACGACAGCGCCAAGACATTTTTATGCACAGCAATTAAAAATTTGTTAGATTTTGATCTCAGACATATCAATCACTTCAAGCAATGGCCATTTAAAAGGGGTTTATGCAAGGTTAGCTAAGTTTCATGGCCAAGCATTATTTTTTTAACCTTGTGTTACCATGTCTGAGAGGGATCCCAAACTCCCAACACATGTTGTATTCATATTAAAGATAATGTTAAAAAAAAAAAAGGTTTGAACCAAGTTATTTTGATCAAAAATAAATAATGAATGCATACTGAGAAAAACTAATCTTGTTGTTTTAGCCGAAGCTCGCCTTCTCCATTTTATTCAAAATCTCAAATTCTTTAAATTATACGTTGCAATCTACAGACTTCAGCGATTCCTTTGAAGGGCGTATAATTCATAAAATTTTTAGTATTTGACGTTACGGTAGACTTTTGACAAATGAAACTCTGGAAAATTTATATTTTTATTTATAAATTTTTTCATTATTTGTTTAGTTGTTTATTTTTTAATTTTAACATTTAAAAAGATATTATAAACCTCAAACATTTTATGCTCTTTTGTTGTTATAAATTGTTATTGCACTATATTTAATGTTAATAATTGATGAAGTATTTATTATCTCAATCAAGATTCTGATAAAAAATTGTTTTATATTAATTACCCGTATAAAATTAGTTATAGCATTTTTATTTGGTTAGACGATATTTCGTCTGAATTTGCTTTGCATGAAATTCGGGAAGTCAAACGAAAAGTTAAAAAATAAATAACTAAATAAAAAGTTTAACACTAATCATCTTTTTTTTTATATTACAACTGTAAATATTGAAATATTAACATGAACTAAATTTACTTATTATTTAGAACGACTAAGCAATAAAAATAAAAAGCCCCTAAAATCATGCGATATTGTGTTGTTTATTTGATTATTGTTGTTGGTAATGTTGTTTATGTTGATTATTTTCATTAATATCTAAATAGTTCCAGATTAATCTGTTAGTTGCTTTGCTCATTGTTGATTTTTTTCTAATTTAATTTTATCTCTATTTAATTTAATTAGTTTAATTCTATGTTTAGAAAGAAAGGTTTTTATTTCATCGCGCGCTCTTTTTATAAAAGAGTAGAACAAAAGAGAAAGATACGCTTCACGTAATTAAACTTATAATGAATAAAGTTGTATAGAATTTTTTTCTTTAGCGTCACTCGTTCTTTTTTTAGATGAGAGAAATAAAAGTTTAATTGTAACTTTTCTTTGAATAAATGAGAACTGGAAGATAAAATTGCTTAAAAACTTGTATTTGTCAATTTTGTTAGTTTTTTAATTTTCCTTGTTAATAGAGAAATGCCAAATACAACACATAAATTGGGAAATACCAAATATAATATTTTTTTAACACGCGTTACAATATTTTGACAATTTAAATTACCATCTATCTTGAATTATTCCCATTAATTAATGTGTTAATTATTGCGTTAATTAATAATAATTTGTCCGTATTTTTGTTAAATATTATGTGTTTAAAACGCGCAAAAATATAGGTACTTCATGTTTCTAATTTGGTGGTTATAAAATATTGAACAGTAAACTTATAATCAAAATTTATAATGTCAATTTGTGCTGCTATTAACTGTACTTGTAATGCAAAACCAGGATCTCATATATTCTTTCACGAATTTTCAAATCTGATACTACTGTCAACTGTATTGTTTAATGTATTCTTGTACTTTTTTTCATAACCTTAACAGGTTCTTATTGGTATGGAATTGCCAACATTTTAAAAGTTTTGTTATCAAAAATCAAATGCAAAATAAAATATTTCCTTTTTATCCATATCCAATTCAGCAAATTTAGCAATTTAAATTAAATCAACGTAATTAAAAAATTTTTTATAGTAAAAAAATTTAACAAATCATCAAATATCTCTAATTAATACTGTCAGTTAATAAAAGTAACTGTTAATATTTTTTTTCGAAGGGAAAACAAAAAATGTCATTGCTTAAAAATGACCAAAAAAGTTAGAAAATAGTTCCCATTGTTTAAATGAAAATAAGTAAGATTCAGAATATTTAATACTGCGCTCTTTTGCACAAAAACAAAAGACCATATTTAAAATGTTCTATATAATGTAAAAACTCGTATGAAAATCATAACATTGGTAAGTAGAGCTTTGTTTTAACTTAAAAACAAAAGATTTATAAGTAAGTTATATAAATCTAAAAACTATTAAGATATCTGTAAAAAAAAAGTTGCTCATATACAATAAAAATAATTTATTATTTTTACTTTTTACAAAAATTTTTTTGCGATGTTTGGAAAAATAATACAAATAAATTTGTTTTGCTGTATGTTAAAAAAATACTACATCGTACTTTTTGAATTCAAGTAGAAAAACGCAGCTTTGTTTAATTACACTTTTCATTTTTTTAAAGTCTACCGTGACATCAAATACTAAAACTTTTATAAATTATACGCGCTTCAAAGTAATCGCCGAATTCTGCAAATTGCAACAAATAATTTAAAGACTTCGAGTTTTTGAATAAAATGGAGGTGAGCTTTGGCTAAAACAACAAGATTAGTTTTTCTCGGTAAGCATTCATTACTTATTTTTAATCACAAATACTTGGTTTAAATCTTTTATTTTAACATTAACTTTAATATGAACACAACATGTGTTGAGAGTTTGGGATCCCTTTAAGCAATAATAAAAAAGCTGTTAAATAACATTTAACTTGTTTTGCAGTAATTAACATTATTGTCTTTTTAAAAAGTCAATGTCTTTAAAATATAAAAAAATAAAGAGAATTTTATGACGTCAAATATCACGTTAAGCTAATGCATTGAGCATTTTTTATTTAAAACAAGGCCTGCATATATATATATATATATATATATATATATATATATATATATATATATATATATAGCATCCTAGTTGGCAACTTTCAGGGATATGTTCTTTTTTTTACCCAATCTGTTGTTGTTTTTCTTTTTTTATACTATTTTTATCATATTGCTGACCTAAAAGTGTTTGAGGTCGACAAAAAAATGCTGACCTCTTTTTTATATTTTATGGCAAGCCCTTTGTGTAAATTTTTTTTTTCTCAACCTCTAACAGTTTAAAGTCAGCAATATATTGCTGATCTCATTTTTTCTCTGAGGGCTGCAGTTATTACTGTTAACAAATCAGCAGTAGAACAAGAAGATCAAAATCCATTTTGATGATCAGAAAGTTATTAAATTCAAGATGAGAGATAAAGTGTTTAATTAAAGACTCAAAAACCTTGCTTATGATTGTAAGAAGACTAATGGGACAGTCATTAAATGAGTCAGATTGCTCTCCACAATTTTTGAAAATAGGCATAACAGATGTTGCTTTCCAGCAGGCTGAAAAGCACTTGTTAAATAGTTTTAAAAGTATAGACCACAACTCCTCAAGAACACTTCTGCAAGACTATAACAAATATGTTGTTTGGACAACAAGCTGTAGGTGTCTAAACAAAAGCTGGAGTGATACCTACAGGGTGGCCACACAAATTTGAAAATGAAATTCCATGACTTTTCCATGACTCTTCATAAATTTTTATGATAAATCACTTAAGTAAAATATTCAGTACCTGCCATGCACTAAGAATTTGCAACTTGGTCATTATTAAACATGCAAACCAAAAACTAATGACTTCTATGATTTCCATGACCAGTGGCCACCCTGTACGTATGTCAATCAATAGATCAGTCTGTTTGTCAGCTATATCAGGTTGGATGTGATAAATGGAATCAAGAGATGAGATTGATGAAAAGTTCAAAGAACTTTGCCTTTTGGTGAGGTATCAAAATTTGAACCAAGCAAGAGAGGTGGAATAACAGATTTGCTCTTATTACAGACACTATTAAAGATTCTTCAGAAGTCTCAAGAGCCTAATTTTTGAGGTGAAATACGAAATTTTGTGACTTGAAAATATCAGCCTTTGGTGTTAGACAAAACCTTTTTACAATGGTTTCTAGCAGTAGTAAATAGACCTCTGTTTACTGGAGTATTAATTTGGTGATAGATATGGAAGTAATGGTTACGACTGGAAATTACAGCAACACAATCAGAGGAAAACCATGGAGAAGAGTGAGGCTTGACTTTGAATATCAAGAGGGAATAATAGATTCCATGTCAGCCTAAATTCAAGAAGTTACATAAGAAGCACATTTTTTAGCAGGAGGATAAAATATTTCTACCCAAGGGCTATCACAAAGAAAAAAACAAAAAGAGTCCCAGTCAGCTTTAGGGTAGTTATAAGAAATGCGATGAAAAAGGCAAGAGTTATAGGCTTTTAAGGGATCCCAAAGTGCTGAAACATTTTTATTTATTATTTTCTTTAATATGAAAGTGTTCATATTAAAGAAAATGATAAATAAAAATGTTTAGGAATGATAAAAAACAAAATAATAAACAAATATAGAGAAAAACTAACTTTGTTGTTTTACTTGAAGCTTTCTGTCTCCATGTTAGTCAGTTGCTTTAATTTTTTTAAATATACTCTACAATCTATAGACTTTATAATTTATTCAAGCAATTTTCTAAAGAATTCTTAAGATTTTTATTATATGACATCATTGTAAAGCTTTTTTTTTTTCAACATCTTTACTTCAAACAAAGTTGCAAGCAACCACTATTAGAATTGGAAGTTAATGGAAGAGAAAAGATTAAGTTTATAGAGCAAGATAACAATCAACAGACAACTTTAAAGATTGCAAATTATATAAATAAAGTAAACAATATGAAGGGAATGAATTCCAAAAAACTGATGTGAGGAAAAAAACTAGACGAATAAGAATTTTTAGAGCACTTAAGAACAGTCACAGTAAAAGGATGAGATTAATTGAATAACGAGTAACACAAGAATAAATTTGAGTAAATGGCACAAGAGACACAAGGGCAACAGTATTGCATACAAGGACAGATTTGAGGTTTATAGAGATAAAGAATGGAATCTGGATTAAGAAAGTGAAGACCACGATAAAGAGATGCAACCTTAGCAGATACTAATTTTGCAACGGACTTGATATATGGTTTACATGAAAGATCGGATGTAAGAGTTAATCCAAGAAAACTAAGGTTAAATGATTTATTGAGTACATTACTGGTCATAAATATAAGAATATCTAAACTATTGTGATAACAATTAGTTGAAAAAAATTAGGTTTTATCTGAGTTAAAGTTTACCAGCCACTGAGAGCCCCATGCTGAAACAGAAGTGAGATTCTTTTTTAAGCTCAAATGTCTTCTCCAAGCAATCAGAGAGTGTTGGCTTCTCATCAAGACAGAATAAAGGGTAGTATTATCAGCAAATAATGCCACCTTAGGTGTGTAATGTAAACTAAAAAGAGTATAGAGCCAAGGATTAAACCTTGAGGAACCTACAAGATATGAACTAAAAATATGAATTTTGATAAGAAATTACTTATTATTATATAAAAGTTTTGTTTTTTTTAATCATAAATTACTGTAGAATTTCTTCAGTTGTTTTATTTTATAAATTTTGCAAAGTTTGCATTAAAAATATGATTAAAAAATTTCAGCTTAAAATATTTTAAGCTTGTCTACTACTATAAATTATTTTTGCGTTATATTTATTGTTATTAAATGATAATTATCTTTTTTTAGATTCTGTTAAAAAAATTATTTTGTATTATTTAACCTTATAAAAGTTTAATTAACAGCATTTATTTGCTCAACTTTTCATTGAGTACAAATATTCTCAAAATTCAAATGTAATCATGTCATGTATTAAATGAAAATCATTCTGTAAAACATGTATTGCTTATTTTATTTTATTTTTAAAATTGAACAATTATAGCTAAAGATTGCAAAAAAGTGTACCATTATTGAGTCAATTTCAAAAATAAAATCGTTAAATGAAAAACTTTTTATTGTCAATTGTTGTTTGATTTGTTATGTTAAGAAACAAGTTTTGTATTAGGCAAGTATTTTTGCAAAATACTTGCCTAATACAACATAAATTGGGAAATATTAAATATAATATGTTTAAATGTGTGTTGCAACACATTGACTATTTTAATCGCTATCTGTCCTGAATTATTGCTGTAAAACATTAATTATTGCTTTAACTAATAAAAAGCTGTCTATAACTTTGTTAAGTTTGAAAACTAAAAATATTTTTTAACTAAAATTTAAAGAGTTCGGCAAATATCTCTAATAAATGTTGTTTATCAAAAATATTTATTACTTAAAAATTGAAGAATATGTAAAATGCCATTTCAATAGGAAAACAAAAACCTCATAGCAATAAATGGTTTAGATAAACTAGAAAAAAAGTTCACATTATATACATATAAAGAAAAAAGATTCAGAATATATAATAAGATGATCAACGTATTTTGTAATATATTTATTATATTTAAGAGTGTAAATCATAAAAATTTTAATTTTATTTGGTCCTCACTCTCTATAAAAAAACATTCTTTTGTTTAGTTTCCTATAAAATTTATAGGATAGTCATGCAATTGATGATAAACACTGATTTTAAAAAACAAAAAAATAATATTGATTAAAAAAAAAAACTTGATTTAAAATAAAACTCTTTGGAATTAAACAAGCTTAAATAAATTATCAAGCCTGTAGATTGCGAAGTATATTTAAAAAACTTAAAGCAATTGGCTAACATGGAGAATGTGAGCTTCAAGTAAAACAGCAAAGTTAGTTTCTCTTGGTATACATTTATTATTTTCCTTTACTCAAAAAAAAACTCAGTCGAAACTTTTTATTTTTATCATTCTTTTTAATATAAACACAACTTGTCTCAACACTTTAAGATCCCTTCAACATCTGCAGCCACTGACAATAGAGCCAGGCCATTGTGTGTGATGAGCATTAAAGTCGCCAACAACAATGACATTGGCTGGATCAATTTGATTAGAAATAACATGGAAAAGAGAAATAACAGAGAAAATTTCTAAAATAACATCTGAAATAACTTTTGAAATTTCAGAAATTGAAAATCTTTGTTTATGCCCAAATAAAAGATGTTTAGTTTTTTATTGTTTCCTCAAAATCAATTTTCTTGGTATTTTATTTTATTTTTATTTATCAAAATTTTTTTTCTTGTCACAAAATACTTTTTGATCACACTTAAAATATTGAAATCATCAATAATTCGCAAAAATGCTAAATAGATTACTTTTTAATTACCTGTACTTCATTGGTGTCCCAAATTCGAACTGTTTGATCTGCTCCACAACTAACAAACATTCCTGTGTCTTGAGGATACCATTGTACACAATCTACAGACATTTTGTGACTACCAAAAACTGTTCTAAATAAAATTTAAAAAAAAGTAAAAAAATTAAATGTTAACAAGCAAACAGTTATCAATTTAAATAATCAAAATTAGTTTATTTATAATTTTGTAAACCATAAAAATAAATTTTATTAAATCTCAAATAAATACTTTATGGGGTTTGTTAAACCTTCAATATAAAAAAGTATTTTTATTTTGAAAGTATTGTTCTAATTGAGTAAGTAAAACTTGAAAGTAAACTAGTAATTTTTTTTTTTTTTAATATTGCTGGGAATCAATCAGTTTCAGTGCAGCTTCACCTTATTAATAGTTTTTCAAAAATACCATAGATTAATCTGTGCTTAAAAAAATTGGTAGTAAGGACTGCAGTGGGTTATAAAAACCAAACATTACAAACTTTTTATTTTAATACAAGTTATATGAATTTCAAATAATTATTATTTTTAGTCCAAGAAAAAGACATGACTCTCCAGCAAAGAACTACAACTAAAATGTTATTATTAAATTAATGTCTTAGCAAAAAATTAAAATTTAAATAAACTTCCCAGCATGCAATCTTAATCTCTGTTTCCATCTATTTTTTTTTTTTTTTTTTAACTTTATTTTAACAAAATATAATATTTTACCTATCAATCTTAGCAAGATTTTTGTAAATATGGCTATCGAAGGGTTTAAAGAGATCAAATATCATGATACTTCCATCACCATATGACGAAAGTAAGCTGAATACAAAAAACAATAAAAAAGAATGTTTTAAGCTAAAACTTGTGTACAATATAACAACACCCGCATTTTAAGAAAAATAAAACACTAAATCATTATAATAAACAAATAATTAAAAAAATTATAAAAAAAAAAACAGCATATTATTATGTAAAAATAAAACAGCAAGCATAAGATGTTATCAACATATAAATTATCATTATATAATAACATAATATATTATTGTATAATAGCATATTATTAATATATTAAAATAAAATTATAAACTCAAATGCTTAAATTTAAATATTTAGGGTAAACATATAGAATGTAATATATAAACATCCATAAAATGCTAAACTTTATTTTAAAAATATGAATCATACAATCTACTCTCAATGTTCTCAAGATCAATCCAGTTAACTCTGCTATTGGGAGACAATTCAAAATCATTAAAGCTGACATCAGCATATTGAAAAAGTAATGAACAAAATTGACGGTGCATTTTTTTTCCATTCAGTTGTTGCTGTAACAACATTTCATCTTGTGAAACTATTCGTCTTTGGATCATTCTTGATTTAATTTAAAAAGAAATAGACATCAATTTTTAAAAAATGAATTAATTAAATAAAAAAGAACCAATACACTATAAGATGTTATTGATAAATCTTTTTGTCAATAAATGTAATAAGTAAATAAATAACAAATTATAATAAATATAATAAATTGTAGATTTTAATGATAAATATTATCAGTTATTAGTTAAATATTTAAATACGCAAACCTTTTTTGATTTGTTATGTTCACAACAAAAACAGTAGTATTTTTTTTTAATTGCCTAACTTATCCATTATTAGGGAAATAAAAATTACTGAAAACTAGCACCTTTTTAACCATTTTACTAACCCACATCAGAAGTGCAAATAATCGCAAATTATTTATTAAAAAGAAAAAGATATGGGTGATTTTCCTTTCCATAATCTTTTTTTTTTCACTAGAACTAGACACAAATGAAAGGGCAGTAACTAATTAGAGCTCTGCATAATAGTTTAAATCTAGTTTTGAAAAAATTGCAACTTAAAATTGCTTATTTAAATAACTGATTGAATAGCTGATAATTTAAAGTGTAAGTAGGATTCACATATTACTGGCAACATAAACTAAAATAAGCTGAACTAAACCATTGCTATGCTGATTTAAACTTTTGTTTAAATAGATTATTTTTTATAAAATGTAAACAAGTTTCAATATCAAAGTATAGATTAACAGTCTGATTTTAATTATTTAAAAGTACAATGATTTTATATAATATCAAAAAATAAAAAAATAAAAAAATAAAAAAAAAAGTTTTAAAATTGTCTATTTTCATCAAACAAAAACTCAAGGTATACACACATTAGTGTTAAGAAGGCTACAATTTCTAAACAGTTGCACTTGGTAATTTAAAGTTGCAAATTAAACCTATTTACATAATATAAAATAATATGCAAAAAAGAAAAATATTTATTAATGCAACTAAAAACTTAGACACAACTAGCCCATGTTAAATTTTATCGTCAGACAAAGTACTTAACAATTTGGTGAAAAACAATATAGCATATAACAATATACTAAATTGATTTTATATTATACTTAAATGTAATAATAATATATTTAAAAAAAAATCATTTAATAAACAGTTCATTTTTATACACAAGTTAAAACTCCAAAGATATCTGCTGTGCTATTGTTATTTTTTAAATAAATTGCTTTAAAAATAAATTTTTATTTTCTTTAATTCTATAAATATAAAATAAAAAATTATAACAATAATTTATATTAAAATAAAAATACTCTTTATTCAATGCCATGAGCAAATATCATAACAATTCCAGGTTCTTGTACAAGTAACATACCCATATGATGATTTTCACATGCCATTACTACGACAGCTTGTTTACCTGGAATGCGTCGTGCTATATACTGTTCATATCGCCGCCTGTTTATTTGACGAGTTTCTAAAGTACTTAACCCTTGTGACCAACGACGCTCATGAGCATTTTCCATTAGATCATCAAGAATGTAGGATGGACATCCGCTATCTGAAAGAGATCTACGAATAACTGCCTGTAAAACAGCATCAGGAGTTGATATCATTCCACCCCAGCGTGTAACTTTTGCTTTTGGTAACGTCTGGAGCCACTGTAAAACTTCATCAGTACAATCTGTAAAACCTCGCTGAAGAGGTGGTAATGCAATGGTTGACATGTGAAAACCTCTCATGACGTCTGTTACAACATTAACTTCACGCCTTAACTCATTTATTTGATTCTGAAAGTCAATTACTTGATCTTTTATTTCATTGATTTGCACACTCTGGGCATTAATGATAGAATGTAATTCTTTAACACAGTTATGTTGTCCAATTTCATCAAGAGGAATAATTAAATTGCAGCCATGATCACAACGAACAGGTCGCTTAGGGTTATGATTACACTCATTCAGATGAATATGTAGAGCATCTAACTTCACATTTGTTGTACATCCAAAACTCGAATTATTACAACTTATTGTAAGTCTTGCAAGAAGATTTTTTAGAATTCGAGGAACAGGTTTTAACTGAGCAGTAGTTATACTTTGCCTATCAACAGGACAAGTTAATTGATGGTTCAACCATTCCTGTATACATGCTTTACAGAATGCATGCTCACAGACTGGTGCTTGAACAGGATCCTCAAGAACTCCATTACATATTGGACATAGTAATTCTTCGTCAACTTCACACCCATTAAACCGATTTACATCATAACCCATGATGAATAATCATAACTTTTACAATATAGTTAACTTGCTAATTTTAAACAAATTTGATTATAACAAATTGAAAAAATTTGTTACACAAAATTATACAGTGAAATTTTAGCAAAATGAATACATATAATTATTTTTCAAACTAAAACAAGCACTTTTTCAGTATTTTAAAATTCTGTTTAGGTACTACTTACATCAGCTTTATTAAAAAACTTGTAATTATTATTATTATATTCTGTTAAGCTCTCACTATATAATACAAATAAGGTAAATAAAGTTATATTAGGGATAAATGTAATATGATTATCTGGGAAAAAATTTTTTTCTTTAACATTTCCTTTGAAACATGGAATTTTTTTTTAAGAATATTTTATTTATATTTTTTCACATCTTTTTTCAGAATATTTTACGACTCCGAGCTCGGTTTTTTCCAAAAAAATTCTTTAATTCTGAAGTGATAGCGGATTTTTAGTGTTCAATAATATACCATAAAACCACTGATCTCTATAATAACTGGATAGCGCATCTCTAATATCAAAAGTGAAGCCAATATTTTGTACGGCCGCCATATTGGAAAGCCCCAGAATACCGAAAATACAGTGATTGCGCTTGAAGATGTACTTTTTTACTTCGTTTATATCTACTCGACCAAGTCACATATTTCAATGATATTATTATATTTAAAATGTTTGAAGGTGTAAAAATTATAAAAGGGAATCAAAAACACGCAGAACATTAACGACGAAGAGAAATATCGCTATAAAGAAATAATAAAATTTGTATTGCTTTCTATGAACTTGTTAAATTTATTGAATTCATGATATTCTAAATAAAACTTTTCTAAAAGACAAATTGATATTTGATCTGGTTACTTTTGGGTGTTTATTTTAACAACTTGATGCGACCTTACTTAGCAATAGTAGCTGGAAAGTAACTTTACAAGTATAAAACATGATAAAAATATTGTATCAAACATTTTTGTAAATGGTTTTCTAATTTTTGAAACTCTGAGGGCATGTTTATATTGTTCCACAACTGAAATATCATCAACTATGCAATACTTTATTAAAATTGATATTACTTAATAACAATGTTTTGTTCTGTTGCTTTGCTAACTTTAATTACACTTTGTGAAGGTTTGAAAAAGCCATCTCTAACTTTAAAAAACACTGGATATTTGGTGATAACTAGTTATTTGCAGTTTTACATTAAAGTATTTAGTGTTTTAGACTAAATAACAGCATCACATACATGTTGATTGTTTATATGTAAATATGGTATAAATGAAAACAGACATGGTTTCTTTCAAGTTTTTCTATTGACTCTAAAGTAAAATAATAATGATTCAGCTAACATCTATCAGTTTTATACTGATAAATATTAGTTGTATAATTAATAAATATTTAAAATATCTCTTGTGAAAACAAATAAGCAACATAAAAGACCAAAATGAAAGGTGAACAATTTTTTTTCTAAGTGTACATACTTTTTTACTTTTCCCTACCACATAATACCTTTTTATTCAATGTTTATTTTGTTATTCAATGCTTATACAAGTTATTCAATGATTATTTTGTTCAAGATGATAGAGCTAACTATTATTTTATTTATATTTTTTTACTTTAACATATTCTTTTGTAATTGCAATATCTTATACAAATGTTCTGGTGTTGTGAAAATGTCTAATGGCATTTACAAAAATGTCTTGAAAGTATTTTTCGACAGTTAAGCGTTAAGTTAATTTATATATATATATATATATATATATATACACGCAAGAACAAAATTATTAAAAGTAAATATAAAGATTTGCTATATGTTGCCTAAGGAACTTTTAGGTTGTGTTACAATCACATTGCCTAACTAATGATTCATACAGCAAACTTGTAAGCTGTTTACCTTGCAAATATGTTACAAGCCTCAGGCATTTTGCAGAGGGCAATTAAGAATCAAAAGGTGCATACTAATATACACTTGCATGCTATTATAATAATATTATACCAGGGCGGCCAGCTAACTGGAAATCATGGAAAAGTCAGGGAATTTTTTTCTTGTCAGGAAAATCAGGGAAAAATGTCTTTTTTGAAAATTTAATTTATTTTAAAGGCTTTTATTTACTTACTCCCAAACAACAAAACTTAAAAATTCACACTTCAAAATATAACTGAGTCAGGGAAAAATATAAAAAGTCAGGGAATTTAATTCTTGAAAGTGGCTGGCCACCCTGTATACATAATTTATATATATATATATATATATATATATATATATATATATATATATATATATATATATATATATATATATATATATATTTATTTATTCTCATATATATATTTAGTCATTCTCCATGAAATAATCTGAACATATAACATCAGATTTACTCAGTTTTTAATAATCAATGCATTTATAAGGTTTTTGCATTTTTTATTTATCAAGCGAAATCTGTGTTTTAAGCGCATATAAGTTTAACGCAACTACGGATTTATAAATTCTGGGGCTTTCCAATATGGCGTCTTTTGGCTTCAAAAATTTCGAAATTTTATTAGGAGATGCGCTATCCAGTTATTATAGAGATCAGTGCATAAAACCGCCGAAGTTCGGTTACCATGTAACTTTGGTCATTTAAGAAAAAATACAAAAAAAGCAAACTTTACAAACTTTTTTTTCTCAAATAATATTTTTAATTAGTTCGTAAATATGAATCTATAAAAAAAATTAATAATATTTATATGCAACCTGCTGAAATAATTCTTAAGCAAAACAACAATTTGAAAAAATGCATACTTTAAAATCTAAAATAAGCAAACTATTAAAATAAATGATCATATTTAATCTTAGCATTATTAAGAATCACCAAATTAATTATATTTACAAAAAAAAATATTATTTTTTAAAAATTAATTACTTTTTTTAATAAAATTTGTGAAATTTTAAAATACTCTAACTTCGGTCATTCATTTATTTTACTTAATCTAATAAGTAAAATAATTTGAGCTCCTCGGTAAATTTTTTATAAGAATCAATAAAATTTTTTTTTTTTTTTAAATGTCAAATAAAAGGGGATCTACCATCTTAAACTAAGTAACAATTTTTTTAAACTATTACATTTAAATTATTTGCATATATGCTAATATATACCCTGCCCACAAAAAACAATATTTCATAATTTTAACAAGAAAAATATGTTGCCGCGTAAAAGATATAAATCAGTATCAATGACTTAGTCATTATTCAGTAATTACTGACAGACAAAATGTTACTGACCAGTCAGTCACAATTTTAAATGACTGAGTCATAAATAATAATAGTAGATTGGGCTCAGGTATTTAGTAGGTACATACAAAAAAAGTTTTTGTTGCGCGGAGGGTGGGGGTTTGCGTTTTGCGTAGAAAGAATAAAATCAGCTCAACCACCCCCTGAATTAAATCCTGTCGGCGGTACTGGATATATTCAGAGCAAAATTACTAACTTAAAAAAAAAGTTCATTTAAGGATATCTCAAGGGTATTCGCAAAACTAATGATGGAAGGTAAAATTGCTGCTGCACTAAAGGTTTTAGGTAGGGAGTCATTTATATTTTGCAGTACTCGAAAGTATTGAAAGAATTGAAAAGTATACACCCGGAAGAGTCTCCGGTATAAGATAATTATTTACTATACAGCCCGTTGCAAAACACTCCAGAATGTTTTTTTGATTCAATTGATGAGATAAGCATATTTAACCCAGCTTCACGAACTAAAGGATATGCAGGTCCTTCTGTGACGGATGCAGATCTTTACCGTCAAGTCCTATGCTTCGAAAAGAAGGTGTTGTATTTACAAAAAATATTACATCAAAGTTGCCCTATCTTGATTTAGTTCAACCTTATATTGCTTATCGATTAATTCCCTCAGACGAAATCCCGGTATTCGTCCCATAGGAATAAGGGAAGTGTTGATAAAATATTTTTTGTACTATTCTCTACTAGATTCTCTACTAGATTCGTTGATAAATTTTAAGTTTCATAGTATTATATCTTAGCGTTCAAAAATATGGCCATATAAAATTTGTGATCCCCTCAAATTGAGGGGGGTTTCAAATGAGAATTGTTTTGCCCTAATAAAAATTTAGTCAAAACAATTCTAAAAATCTCCTACTCCTTTTAGATGCGAATGAATATTGATGGTTAAATTTAGTCAAGGCATGAAGAAGAGGTGAGGTGGGAGAGGTGTAGAATGGTGACATATTTCCATTCAATAAATCAGCCGGTAAATTGGGACCTATTAGATATGTTCATTTGTCAAAATAGGTTTTGGATATTTATCACACGTCAGCAAATTAGGAAACAAAAGACCTTTTTTTTTGTGGGTTTCATAAAAGTTTCATATGGTTTTCAGTTTTATTTTGTAAGAATTTTTAGCATCATCCTCATATCATCTGTATCGCAAAATGATATAAGCAATTTAACTTCACTTTATACATCTTACATCGTTATTACGATAGCCTATAGCTCGTTTTTTTACATAATAAATAGTAATAAAATTTCTCAATTTCATTTGCAATATTGAAGGTAAGTTTCTGCATTTTATTTCTGCACAAAATTTAGTTTGCTTCAAAAGTTCATTTTCACTGCGCTCGCAGTAAAAATAAGTTTTTTCATTGCCAAAAACTGCCTACATTATTTTCCATATATATTTAACTTTCCATATATATATTTAATTTGTTTCCATTTTTCTTGTTTTTTACAAAATACACCGAACGTTTACATTAGCGATTTGAAAACTTGTTAGTTCATTTAAATTTCTCTATTTTCTATCAAGTATAAAAACTCAATTTGTTATCGACAAATTTTTATTAAATAGAAATCTGGCTCACAGCTATATCAGTAAAAAAATGCTGCGTTAAGTTTTGCTAGTTTCATCTGTTTTTTTTTCTTTATACAGTTTTTTGTTTAAAAAAAAACATTTTTATTTTTGGAACTAAAGTATGTTTAGTAGTTAATTCATTTTTAAATTAAACATGCTGCCATCTAGTAGGAAATGGCAAAACTTTAGCATTACTTAAAACTAAAAAAAAAAATAGGGTTTGATTTTTGAATTTAATGTTTGTGTTGCCAAATGGCAACATTAGGAAAGACAGGGTTAAATAAATTTCATACTCTATAAATATCTTATTTTTTATCATATTGCAACTGTAAAAATTTGAATTAATTCTTAACTAAAATTTTTAAGAACAACTAAACTATAAATAAACTAGCAAAAACTATGCAATATTTTATTTTGTCTGAGTCTAAGATCAAAGGCCTCAGCAACATATTTGTTCCGGTAGATAGAAAAATGTATTAGTGAAAAAATCACGTTACAGAAAAAGCCCAGATAATCGTCTACTCTTAGCACAACATTAAGAAAATAATTACATATTTTTATACAGTTTCACTGTTAACACAATAATTACATATTTATTATATGATTTCACTAATAAATTTTTTTTTTTTTTCTAGGTTATTTAAGTGCTCCCAGAAGTCTTTAAGGACTTATCACTTACCGCGGGAATGCATTTAACTGGGGGCTCACGCCTCCTTCCTTACCAATGTCGCTTATTGGGCTGGAGCCGGCGTCGAACCTCGGACCTCTGGGTTCTAAGCCAGAACTCTAACCACTGCACCACGGCTGCTCAAATATGCATCCGGCACATGCAAGGTGAGAAACCTTTTTATCACGTTTGTGTTCTGTCAACTTTTCTAGATATAAAAATCGCTCCTAAGATTATTGTGTCTAAGTTCAAACACATCTGGGAAACAAACAACATTACACTAAAATATTGTTGTTTTTCTCTCCGAGGCAGAATGTTTTTCATACATATGAACAGCCCCTGAGAACAATGTTAAGTTTTCGTTTTGCAAATTTGTCCGAGTTTTATTTTTTTGTTATTATAAATATTCATATAAATGCAGTTTTCAGAACTAATGTCATCAAATAAATAGTTTGAAGTGATTTTAGGAATTTTGAAAATAAAAAATTATTTCGATACCGTTTTCATGATTTCGATAATATCAAAATATTTCGATGCAAATAATAGAGATTCGAAAATGAAATATTGCTTCGGTGCCATTTTTAAAAATTCGATCGCATAAAAATTTTTCGATATAATTTATAGAGATTCGAAAGTGATAAAATGTTATAGTGCTATTTATAGAATTTTGATAATATATAAATATTTCGATACAAATTTTAGAGTTTCGAAAGTGAAAAATTGTTTCGGTAAATTTTCGATAATGTAAATATATTTCGATACAATTTTCAAAGTTTCGAAAGCTTTGCTCAAAAAAAAAAGTAATATTGCTATATTTCTTAAAAAGGTCAAGTATGATTTTATGGAACATCTCTGTAAATTAGATATTATATTTTTTCGTAAAATACTTCGTTAAAGTCAAAGCCTTATGGAACACCTCTGTAAACAAGATATTGCCTTTTCAATCTTAAAATATTCCGAAGGAATATTAAAGCAAAGAAAAAAATAATTATTACATATAGTATTTTTTTCTTTAGATTTTTACTTACATAACTTTATATAAATTATAACATAACAATCACGCAACAATAAACTTTAAGATTATTAAAATTATTACATTCTAAAAAAACCTTATGAAAAAAAACTTTTTTTAACGACTAGCGAAAACGCGTCCATTTTTACAGTATTGAGTACGGTAGTAAAAGCATCTGCTCCCGCATTTTCCAAATGTTGAATAAGATCGAACAATTCCATTGCAACATATTTCATAGGTAACATTTCTGCATTTTGTTCCGCATAGTTCGTGATTTTCAGGACCTAATGATAAAAGTTTGCTTTTAATTTTAAACAAAGTTTTAGTGAAAACTAATAATAGGTAGCCTTTATAAAAGAATCAGTAAAAAAAAGCAAACAATAAATTATGCAAACTTACAATTAAGTTATACCTGATATATAAGTTATGCCTGATTTATACTTGATATATATATGATATATATATATATATATATATATATATATATATATATATATATATATATATATATATATATATATATATCAAGTATAAATTTACTAATCACTAATCAAGTATAAATATATATACTACTGTATATATATATATATATATATATATATATATATATATATATATATATATATATATATATATATATATATATATATATATATATATATGTATATATATATATATATATATATATATATATATATATATATATATATATATATATATATATATATATATATATATATATATATATATATATATATGGTTTTTGGTTTTGTTTGATTTTGTTTAACACTATTACACTTTTATTAAATATATATCAATGATGTGTTATAATAAAATAACGAATATTGCTTTCTTATTTATATGGAGAATACTCAGCATCCAAGATTTGATGAACTTTTTAATAAATTGCAAAATTTTGTTAATTTATCGGATTAAAAATTCTAGATTTTATATTATTCTAAAAAAAAAGTATCCGCTGAGCATTTTTTTTCGGTATTATTTAGTAATTTATTAGTATGAAAATTATAATAAAAATAATAGTGCTTACACTTTTTAGCGGAAGAGTTATCATCAGCTTGAATACCATACACTATCATAAATGTCAGCAACATAACAATTACATTCATGGCTTTATGACTCTAAATATCAAGTTAAAACATAACTTTTTTTTTCTAAACTATATCATTTTAATTTACTAAAAATACTAACTCAATAAAATGTTTCATCTTTTAGTAATAATAAATAATATAATTGATTCTTACCTGCTTTAAAACTTAATGATACTTAATCTTTCTTTTTCAATGAGTTCTTATTTTTTTTTTGCTGTCAGCTTTCCAACTTACAAAAATACTTGTTTTATTGAAAGCTATTTAAACTGTTTGTAAAAGCTGTTAAAAAACCAATAAATTAACTTTAATTGAATTCTTAACCAAAAAAATTTCACACCCTGAACTTAAGAACCCACAAAACTCGTTTACTATATAAAAATCTAGATTATATGTGAAATACTTAAAAAAAAAAACAACGTCGTTAAGGGTTTTAATTAGTTATTTTTTGTTTTAATGCCTTGACTTCTTTGTCATTCATTGCACCAAATAACTTAGCTTGGTTACCAAAATAAAAAGGCACGCAACAATTTAAAAACCCAAATAGATTTAAATAA
Source organism: Hydra vulgaris (assembly GCF_022113875.1). Classification (NCBI taxonomy): domain Eukaryota; kingdom Metazoa; phylum Cnidaria; class Hydrozoa; order Anthoathecata; family Hydridae; genus Hydra; species Hydra vulgaris. The sequence goes on from NC_061163.1 coordinate 32,452,497, forward strand.
CGTTTTAATCATTTATTATAAAAGGATAAAATTATATAAAAACCCCACATTTGAAACTTAAACATAAAACAAAGATTTCCGAATATACCATTAGCATTATGAAAATCCCCCAAAATGAGCGGTTTGTAAATATTACATATTTGTAATTTTCTTACGCAAAGAAATTGATCAAAATTTGTTTGAGAAACAACGATTTAGCTTAGGCTAATGTATAAAAAAAAGTTTTACAAGTTTTTGTTCACACATTTAGGGTAGGAAGTCAAACATGAAAACTTTAGTTGTTGACAGGTTTCAAATATCACATTTTTTTGCACAGCATGCTCATTTAACATAATTATTAACAAACAAAAGTTTTAATTTCGCTCCGTTCCTGTAAATTTCTACACCAAAAAAACCAAATTATACATTTTTTTAAAAAAGGGAGTGGGGGTGATAGTGCCATATTTTATAAGTTGTGATTTAAGTTCAAGTTTTATATTTTATTCTTTTAAACGACGCTTTGTATTCTAGTTTTAATTTTATCATCCGAAGAATTTTTGAATCGTCAGTCATTTATAAAAAAAGAGATCTGTTTAAGTATTTGAACAGGGTGCTTTAATTGAATGTAAAATAATTGATCAAGTTGTTTTTTAAAAGATTGGTTAAAGTTTTTGTAAGACTAAAATTTACGTCAAAAAAATTAAGTTGTTTAGGTTGGTTTGGATTTCTATTTGGAATCCTGAGTGTTTAAACTATTTATATTTTTTTAAGTTTTATGTAACTGTGCGGCAATTAGATAGATCTAAAAAAATTAGTCTTTTTTATCCATCGTCTTGGTAAAAACCTAAAACCATATTACTTACGTAAAAATGACACATGTGTTAGGTATTTTACTTACTTTTACGTAAGAAAGAATGGTTTATGATATGATCCGTTAAGTAATCGGGTATGGTTCAAGGTAGGGTCCGTTTATACTCGACTCTAACCCAGACGCGTATTTATATTGGGTTTGGGTCCGGATCCAATGAAACAGCCCCTGTTCTAACCTGCTCCTGTCTAATTGAAAGTTGGTCCTGATTTTTTTTTAAAAATACTAAAAATATTTTAGTGTCCGGTATTATTCTAAGCGCTAAAAAGAAAACAAAAAAATTAGGATCTAGCTTCATCACTAAATAATTAAAACAAAAATGGCAGTAAAGTTAGGTTCTTCTTGGAAATCCTTTTCAAATGGTATCAATATCGATTCTGATTTATATCCAGATTGGTTAAACAGTGAGATTAAAACAGGAGTATGTAATTTTTTAATTTGCTTTATTTTTAAATGTTTTAATTCAAGAAAATTCTATTCGACCTAACATTTATCAGCTCTCAAACAAAAGTTTTACTTTGTACTTTTTTATATATTTTATAGTTCTATATTCTATTTTATTTGTTAGAAAGCTTTTTATTAACTATCTTTCAATGTGAAGCTATATTAAATGCTGTAGCAAAAATTTTACAGCATTACATCTAATAGTATTCAATTATTAGGATTTTAAAAATAGTATCCACTGTTTTTGAAAGATTTGCTGCACATAATTTGTCTTGGCAAATCCATGTTGCTTTTTTGTATGATATTTCTTATGAAAAGTTATTCAATTATTTTTTGAATAATGTTTTCCAACATTTGATGCGCTTCTTAAAATACACAGAAGTAGGATAAAGGATGTTATTCATTTACTTTGAATTTATTGATTTTAAATAAGAAAATATTGTAAAAAATATTTACTTATTTATAATCCATAAATTCAATGTGTAATTCTTTTTATTTATCAATAAATTCAACATAAAATTATTTATATAATATTGAAGTTTTTAAAATAAAAAAGTAAGCAGTGTGGGATTTGTAAACTTTTGCTTTATTTGGTTTATGTAAACTTTCAAGTTTTGATTGCATATTCCAAAAGATTGTTGAAAAACGAACTAACAAATATGTTATCTAATAACTTTTTTCATCAAAACATAGTGCCCTAAATTGATTATAAAAAAAATAAAGGGGCTGTCTATAAATGATGTCATGATTTTTCTTTGTTTTTGGACTCTTTGTCTCCCTTTTTTCAAACTGTTGATTTTTGGCTAACCATCCCTTAAAAATGATATCAGTATTTGTTACCTCCCCCTCCCTCTTTCTTCAAAATAAAATTGAAAATATGTATTTAAAATTAATTTTTTATGGTATTGTTTTTAATTTTTATTGATTTTTTTAAACCAACTTGTAGATGGTGTAAATATAAACCAAAGCAATGTCAATTAAAAAAAAAAAGCTTTTTAAAATTAATATTGTTTTGGTCTTAACTCCCTCCCCATTGTTAATAATTGTAAAATTTATAAGGGTTTTGGTAAGGTAAACAGTCTTTTAATGATAGTTTTTAATGATAATCTTTTAAAGTGAGTGTCATTATAATAATAAAATAATAAAATGTAAAAATAAAACAAAAGAGTTTCGATTTTAAATAGGTTTTTATTTTTTTTAATGTTTAATGCTAATTTTTGACATATGTTTTGTAAACATACATCAAAAATTATTTTTAATGTATGTTTTCATAGTATTTTTTTAGTAAATTCAAAAATAATGCAAAATTATACTATTGCTAAAAATTAATTATATAAAAAAAAAATTCAAGTGTTTCAGATATAGATATAGATAGATCCCAAACAAAAGTTTTAAAAGAGATATTGATCTTCTTTTGAGAAAAGAGATAAAAAAACAGCTTATTTGGGTGTTATAAGATAAAGGTTTCTTTCATCGAGTAATATTGTGTATATATATGCTTTTCAAAACCATTTTAGGATTGGTCTCTTTAGGACTTTTTTTTCTGTAATAAATGTCTTTTATATCAAGATTAATAAAAAAAAAAATACTGGTCTGATTAATTTGCTTATGTAGTTAATGATGTCAATACAAAAAAGCGCTTTCAAATAACTTAAACTTGAGTTATAAATGTTATGTTTAACTTTTCCTTTTGCAGTTAATTTTTATGTAAAAAAATGTCAATAAGTAAATGCTTTAAAAGCCCAACTTATTTTTATTTTATTTTAAAAAAAAAACCAATACTAGCGCCATAAATAATAGATACGTAAATTTCAAAACTATATTGATATTTTAAAAAAACAATTTCTGCTAATAACATCTTAAAACCAAAAATACTAATACTTTTTTGGATTAAGTAAAAAATATTGAAAATACATTAGGTTTCACAGTAAATGAAAGCAAAATATTCTAATAGAAATAAAAAGAAAAAAGCAAAGCAGAAAAACGGTATTCTTTGTTTAATTACAATTTTTATTTTCTTAAGAGTCTCCAGTTGAACTAAATGTTTTAGGTAGCACGAACGTTTCTTTATAAAGGGGAAAACCCAATCTAGTTGTGTAGTTGTGTAAATTGTTTAAAAAACTTGTGGTAAGTACATTCAAATCCCTTTAAGAAGTGCAACCATAAACAAGTGTCCCCTCATTTAAAAAAATAACCAGAAAGTAAATGTTTTTTTCAAAAAAAGAAGTTTAAATAAGTTTAAGACTTTAAAATAATTTTTTTTTAAACAATATTTAAATTTTATTTATAATTTTTTTTTATAGCAATGTTTAATTTAAAAATAAATTTTTTTCATAAAGATAAAGATTTACAGCGATTTTTAATGTAGATTTAAATTTAATTACAATGAGGTACTTTAAAATATAAAACTGATGTATTTAAACTTTTAAACAATGTAAATATATTTATTGTGTAAAGTTATATTTACTTGCATTATGCTTTTCCATTATGCAACAAAATCTCATAAGGAGGCCTGGGTTTAGTCACATAGCTAAGAGTTGTAAAGATACCAACACCAGCTATCCTATCTGGATAATGAGTTTTTTTTCTAGTGTCCTTTGAAGTATACTGTACAGTTTTGCAGCTTGGTTGCAATTTGCCAGCTTTATCTTATGCAATAACTTTTTCAATTTGCTATTTGCTTTAAATGGTGGCAGATTTTCCCCTTTATTTTTGAGGTATTGATGTTAATAATTGATTGATTTAATAAATTTTATTTGATTATAAGACCACATATACATGAGAAATTAATTACCAAAAATAAATGAGGGTAAGTAATATTAATATTTATTTGAAGTGCATCTCTATTTAATATAAATAGGTGGCATAATCTAAACCAAATAAAATTTTTAGGAACATTTTAAAATTCCTGTTTTTTTGAAGATTGCTTTTGTCAATTAATTTTAATATCAAGTCTTTTAAAAAATAAGTACTTTTTGATTGTTTTGTTTTTTTCTTCTAATAAAAATTAAAATCATAAAAAAATTTTATTTTTGAGTTAAGTTATTGTCATAAAAGTAGATATACATCAAATGGTGGTGAAATGACCTCATTTTACTCTATTAATTATGGGGTTGTTATTGTATATTTAAAACATACAAGTGTAAAGATAATACATATTAAAGTTTGTTATAGAGCTATATTTGCTTAAAGCACACTAAGTGTGTTTTACATTATAAAATGTCACTGAGTTTCAAAAATTAGATTATAGAAAAAAGAATTGTGGTTTCAACATTTGAAAAAAAATTGAATTAACTAAAGAGAAAAAAATTTAAATTTTTATTTTATTTAATTGATAGACAACAATTATGGCTGTTGAATTTGATGGAGGTGTTGTAGTTGGTGCTGATTCGAGAACAACATCAGGGTGAGTTAATTTTCAGTTTTCAAATTTGATAAATAAAATTTAACACTTTTTATTCTTTAAATAATCATGCAATCTAATAACAGGTTTGACAATAAAACAATAGTCAATTCTGTCTGTTCGTGCCATCCGTTTTATATCTGTAGTTAATTGCTTTTTTATGTAGAAATTTTGCTAAAGGTTAGTAGGAAAGTCTATAATTTATTTTTCCACTTTACATTTTTAATTAGGCTTTCTTTTGTGTAAACAATTTAATAAGGGTTTGTCTGTAATTTAGCTTTTTATGATTTTTTTTAATAAAAATTATGGATGCTTAATTAAGTTAATTAACAATATCATTCTTTTATCTATTTTTCTTTAGATCATATGTTGCTAATCGTGTTACTGACAAGCTTACACCTGTAACAGATAATATTTTTTGTTGTCGGTCTGGTTCAGCTGCAGATACACAAGCCATAGCTGATCAAGTTAGATATGAACTAGATATGCATATGTAAGTTTTGCAATACCTTATTTGTATTAATTTAATTTTTTAACTAAAAGTTTTTATAAATCTATGTCATCCGTGTTACATCATATCTTACATGATGCTATTGTTATATATTTTTATGTTTTTATTTTGTTATATCAATCATGTAGTCCTGCTATACAATGAGATCATCCGGCAGTATTGAAAGTCTCGCTATATTTGCCAAGCTTGTGCCTCTCTCCTATCATTGTAAAGTTGCATCTCTTTCTCCTTTTGGCAAATACTACCATGATCACAGCTCAAAGGAGCTATCATCTCTTATTCTACCAACCAAAACACATTATCGCTTAAATCTTCACTCAGCTAAGTCTCATCCTTTTACTGTATCTGTCCCTGTATGCCCTAAAAAAAAGTCTAAATTATCTAGTTTTTTTCCCACTTCAACTCTTTGGATCTCTCTCCCATCTTCATGTTTTCCTGACTTGTACAACTTAAAACTTTTCTATCAATTGTTTCCTTGCTCTAAAACTAGTAACTCCCAACTTAATGGCGGTTGCTTGCAGCCTTGTTGGGAATGACTCAAAATAAAAAATAAAAATATTGTTGTTATTTGGTTAATCAATGTTTATAATTGTTCTAATTTTTATGAATAAAAAATGTATTAACACATAAAATACTATATTTTCTCGATGTTTGACACGTTTTGTCTATACTTAACAAATCAAAAACATTTCAACTAAACATTTAAAAAAGAAATATTTTTAAATATACTAAAACAAAAAATTTTTTGCTCGACGCAAATAGCCCTAGCTACACGCAAAATCGCTCTTAGACGACATAAAATTCACATCGCCCGACGCTTTATCGCAAGGCCTGATATATATATATATATATATATATATATATATATATATATATATATATATATATATATATATATATATATATATATATATATATATATATATATATATATATATATATATATATATATAGGGGGCTATTATAGACCATTTTCGACAGCGTTGACCATAATTGGGCGCTGCTCAAATTAAAATTTGAGGACCTTTTTTTTTTATTTTTACATTTTTTACTGCAAATATTGCAGCAAATCTTTTTCCTAGAGTACCCCCTGATATATATATATATATATATATATATATATATATATATATATATATATATATATATATATATATATATATATATTATATATATATATATGTATATATATATATATATATATATATATATATATATATATATATATATTTATTTATTTATTTATTTATATATATATATATATATATATATATATATTCTTTTTTAGCCTTAAAATTTTGTTTAATTGTGTTTTGAATGGAAATATTTTTTAAATTCAATTGTGTTTAAAGAGTTTTAAGTTAATATTTATAGAAAAATCTAAGTTAAAACATAAAAAGTATTATTGTATTGTATTACTTTTTTTCAAAAATTTCTATTTTGCAAGTTCTTTTTTTGTTTGCCCACTATAATTGACTTATGTTGGAGATGGGTGTGGGCAAAAGTTAAGTACTTCAAGTGAGGCGTTTCTCTCAAGTTTTCATTTAAGAAAAGCTTGACTTTGATATAAAATTATTCTTTAATAATGTTATACATAATGAAATAGATATGATTGATCTTGTATATTAGTTTATTGTATTTCAACTTTATTTGATTTTAATTTTGTTTAAAGGGCTGAGAGTGGGCGCCAAGCTCTTGTGAAAACAGCAGCTAACTTATTTCGAAATGTTTGTTATGAACGTAGAGACAGTGCTTCAGCTGGAATTATTGTAGCTGGTTGGGATGAACGAGAAGGTGGTCAGGTTAGTTTATTTTTAATACACATATAAAAGTTCACTAAATTAAGGCTAGCATTCAGCAATTTTGGTCAGTTTTTCTTTGGCTGACATCATTTTAAAGTTTTATTCAAATTATAGTATTTTATATTTTAAAAATATTCAAATAAAAATGTAATTTTACATCGGAGAAGAGTAATTTTACAGTGGAGAAGAGAAATAGTACACCACATCAGAGATTATCATGATGTTCGATCTTTGGAATTTGACCAATTAGAAACTAAAATCTATAAAAGTTCTAAGACTAAAACTTTATAAAAGATTGATCTACGAGCATCATTAGTAAATGGCACTATTTTATTAGTTCATTGTTTAGGATGGTATTTTTTTTTTAAATCAAACTATCAAATCTTAACATTTAAATGAAATAAAAATGCAATACATTTTTCTTCATCGCCAAAAAGTATGACTTATCCAAAATCTCATTTACTTGTTTAACTCTAAATACAAATATTTCCACACCATATAAATTAAAGCAGTCAAAACATTGCACACATGTTTACATGCAAGTCATAAAGTTGCAATAAGTTATTTTTTTATGAATAAAACTCAACAAAGATATTGTAAAATGATTTGTAAATTGAATGTACATATCTCATAACTTACAAAATTTAGACAAACTTCTCAAAACTTTTTATTTATTGTTAAGTTTAAAATTTTTAAAAATATTATCTATTGCATGCAATATTTGTGATGCAAAAACCATATTGTCGGGTATAGTGCAAATCCGCTTAACTAGTATTGGATAATACCGCGTATCTCCACTACTTTTTTTCTACTTGAGAACATTAAAACTTTATTTTTTTTTATTTCAACAAATTTTAGGCCTATTTTAAATTTGATTTTATTATATTAAATTTGATTTAATAAATCTTCTATTAAAATTTTGAACATACTAAGTTTGTTCAATTTTTTTTAATGTTGTATAAATTAGCTTCTAGGATAAGGGTATTGTTGTTTTTTTATCAATTGTTGTTTTATTTGTGTTATACATGAATGTGGTGAAAAATATAGAAAATAAAAGAGAATACTTAATCTTTTAACCTCCTGCAAAAGTTTTGTTGTTGCTAGCTTATTGTTCCATTATAAAAAGGAGTTTTTTTGCTGTAATAAATCTCTACATATTTATACAAGTTCTAAGAAAAAAAGAAAAGAAAAAAGAGAGAATTTTTGTGGAAACATGTTTGCAGACTAGTTTGTAGAGTTATTTGTATTTGATTTAAAGTTATGTCCAATGTATATAAAATAACTGTTTTTTAATGGGTAAGCATAGCACTTTGATCTTTTATTGTTGACATACAAAATTGTTGTATATGAGGGGACATATATCAACTGGGTTTGACAAAAAATTTAAGTTCTGTCTAAAATTTAAAAAATTCAAGCATAAAAACAATATTGCTTTTTTAGTTATGCATTTGTAAAAACCATTAATTTATTTGCAGAAGTATAATAACTTTAATGTTTATTTGAAGAGCTAACAACCATAGTTATATCAAAGACTTTTTTATTTTTTATTTTTTCTTGTCTTTAATATTGAGTGAGAATAAGTTATGCGGTAGTGGTGTAGTGGTAGAGTGCTCGCTTCATAAACGAGTGGTTCTGAGTTCGATCCCCACCACGTCCCTGGTAGTACCGCGCTCAACTCGTTTCTCCGCGCAGCGGCCTTGTTCGTCAAGGTTCGTGTTTCGGAGTTATAGAGTTGAGAGAGGGTTATAGCCACAAATAAGTAGCCTCCTCGTCTGTAGTGGCCTTCCCGGCCTTGAGGAGGTGAATTAAAAAATAAAAAATAAAAAATAAAAAAGTAAGAATTTTAAAATGTTTTTTTTTTATATATTTATATCTCAGTATATGTATTTTATTGTAATAAACTTTTTTTAAACAATAAATTTCAATTTAGGTTTATTCAGTTCCTATTGGTGGAATGTGTTTAAGGCAGCCTTTTAGTATAGGAGGTTTGGTTATATTATATTTTCTTTCAATTTTGCTTCAATTTACTGTCATGAAATTATTAACATTTGTCAATAATATCAACTTGTTATAGAGACTGTTAAAATACCCCTATTTAAAGTAAGTGATCCCAAGCATGGCCAAAACATCATCTATTTATAAAAGTTTTTTTATATAATAATTTTTTTTATATAACTTTGAAAAGCGTAAATAGAAATTAAAATAACACAAATTGCAAAAAACGTTTAAGAGTAATTGTCTGTAAGAAACAGACAGTTGCAAATAATGAGTGCTGACAATTTAGTTCTTTTTCACTTTTTCATTTTTTTTTGTATAATAGTTGCAACAACAAATCTAAAATTTTTTGGACCAAATATTTTATTATTTGTTGACAAATATTTTATTTATTTTGACTTATTCCAACATAAAAGCTTAAAGGGATCCCAAACCTCCAAGACATGTTGTGTTTATATTAAAGAGAATGATAAAAAAAATGTTTTGGCTAAATTTTTTTGATTAAAACAAAAGAATAAATAAATACCAAGTAAAACTAACTTTTTTTATTTTGGTCAAAGCTCTATATCTTGGTTTTATTGTAAGCCTAAAAGTCAGCATAATATACGCCGCAATCTGCAGACTTAATAATTTATTCAAGCGCGTTATGTTCCTAAGAGTTTCAGTACATGGCGTCGTTGATTTTCTTGTTTGCTTTAGAGATCAAATATGTAAACAAACAAAAAAGTCAATGACATCATGTACTAAAACTCTTTGGAATAAAACGCACTTGAATAAATTATCAAGTCTTTAGATTGTGGCATATATTATGCTGACTTTTAGGCCTGCAATAAAATGGAGAACTATATAACTAAAATTAACTAAAATAAAAATGTTTAGTTTTATTTGGTATTCATTTATTATTTTGTTTTAATCAAAAAAGTTTATCCCAAACATTTTTTTAATCATTCTCTTTAATATGAATACAGCATGTCTCGGAGGTTTGGAATCCCTTTAAAGAGTCAAGCAATATTAAGAAATGCAAGATAAAAAATTGTTTGTTTAAACTAATATTTTAACAACAATAAAAAAAAACAACCTTTTCTGTTGAGTTTTAATAAAAACAGGTCTTAATGCAAGAGACTTGAGATAGGACCAAAAGTCTTGTCTCAAGTCTCTTTCATACAAAATGAATTTGAGTACAGAACTAGATTCTTGGAACTCAAAAGAATTTATTACCAAGTTTTTACAAAGTTATTAGTTAATTAAAGGGTTACAAAAAATGTCATTAAGGACATGGCATTGTCGTTCCTATTCTTTACAAGTTGTGTTTATTAATAACATTTAAAAAAAATTATCTTTTCAAGGTTCTGGAAGTACATACATTTATGGACATTGTGATTCCACTTTTGTAAAGGGAATGTCTAAAGATGAATGTATAAAATTTGTTACAAATGGTAAGGGTTTTTTAATTTGATTTTAAATGTAAATAATAAATTTAAAGGTAAGAAAAAAGTTTATACATTACATTTTATCATAATTTTTACAGTAAAAACTAAGTAATTAATACTTTTTTAAATATTTATTATTAAACATTGCAAGAGGTCATCCAATAAATTGCATTATACATTTTTCAAAAGTTTTGGACCCCTTCATCTTAGTAACAAATTGTTTCCTGTTCAAATTGCAGTGGCTACATGAATTTTGTGATACTCAATGTTTCATTTTGAATTATATGTTTTATGGTTATATAAAGGTTATAATTTTATGCTTTGGATATTGAAAAGATATTTTCATGATAATAAATTGCATTTTTAGGATATTAAAAAAATAACATTTCTATTTTTAAATGCAATTTCACTAACTCCAATATACATTTTTTCATTTGCGTTTGAAGTGTACAGGTGTAGAGTGGCTTGATACACATTGTCATTTACAAGGCACTGTTGATTTAAAGAACACACTAATAGTGCAATTGCCAATTTTATTGGAGTTTGGGATATTATTTTTTATTACATGATGGTTATCAGGGCTCAGTTTAATGGTCGGACATCGGACATAGTCCAGTTAAAACCTCAGATTGTTCGTTCAATTTACAAAGTAATTGGACATTTTGACTGACGGGTATTAAATTCTACAAAATAAATCTTCGACAGGAATGCGATCGAACACTATTTGCTGACCACGCAAATGATTGTTTTTGATTGCAACTTGACCACAACTGTTTAGATGTTTGATGATTTTAACGTTTCAGAAATGTGCTGAAAAAAGAAACATTAAGCTAAACTTAAACTAGGAAAAAAATTAAAAGAACTTAAGAATAAGCAAAACAATTCCTTACGAAAAAGAAAATAAATTAGCTTTAAAATAAAACTAAAGAAACTCTAAGTTAAAATTACTTTTTGTTACGTTTTTAATTGCATTTGAAAAAAATTGCTTCAAAATTTATCTTTTAAAACATTTAATTAAAGTTACGCAAAATGCTTTTACAAATTACTTTTATTGATTGTTTAATAAATGAACGAATTTTATTTAAATTATTAAAAAGTGAAATTAAATTATTGAAAATAAAAAAATACAAACTTTTAAGTTGTATAAACATTTTTTTAAAAAAGGTGCAAAAAAAATTTTCAAATAATGTAGTCATTTTAAAATAGTAATTTTTATTCATTTCATGCTTTAATTAGTAAGACAAGTTAAAAAAAAAATTCTTTGGAAAAATAGAAACAAAAAAAAAAAAAAGCAATTAAATCATGGGAAGTTATTTAACTTGTAATTTAACATAAAAGTAAAAAAGTAACAAATAATCTTTTAAAAGATTTTTAGAAAGACATGAAAAAATAGTTTTATACATTTAAATTTATTATAAAAAATACATATATATACTAAAAGAAAATTAAATATAAAATTTAACTAACACATAATGCATTTATTTTAAACTATCATTATTATTAATTTATGATTTTATTTAAAGCATAAAATAAAAACTTAAAAAAATTAATTTAAAGCATAAAATCAAAAGTTATTTGTAACTTAACAATTTTTTAAATTGCATTTAAATTGTTAAAACATTACAACAGCCATTGTCAAATTGTAAAGAATAAAAAAAAACAATCAGTTTCAGTTTTCATTTTTCTATTATAGTGTTCCTATTTAAAATTTAGTGATGTGTTTATGACCACCTGGGAAAGTTCATAAATACATCTTTTAAACTTAGATGCTTTTTATATCAAAAATATAGCAACAATGCTAAGCTGGTTTGGAAATACTAAGCTAAGGAAGTATGAAGAAAAGTAGGTAAACCTGACAATTAAACGAAAAATTGTAAATGGTGTAGATATTCCTCATTCTACTGTTGTAACTTTATATTTTCAAATTTTTTTTGTTTCTTGTTTTGTATTACATGGTTGATGATTGCTTTTAGGCATGAAACTTTTAGTACCATAAAAAGTTGTATTTTCTTTATATAATGCTCTATTTAATAAATTATATTTATTTATTTGTTATTGAGCCCTCTTATGCGTGCAACTGTTTTTAGTATTTTATATACAAATTCAAAGTATCATTTTATATATATATACATATTTATACATGCATACATACATACATACATACATACATACATACATACATACATACATACATACATACATACATACATACATACATACATACATACATACGAGCCTTCTTAGGAGAGTTGTGTGGTTACATATACAATATAATTACCATGCATACAATATTTTATTTTTTTGACAACTTGGTCACTGTGTTTTGATAAATTGCGCGTTTAAAAAATTTGATGAAAAAAACAAACTAATTGAAAGGAAAACTAAAAGGAAAAATAAACAAACCATAAACTGAACAAAGAAACAAACTTAACAAATGATAAAATAAATAAACGATAAACCAGAGAAAATAAAAGCATAAAAATATTATATTTTATATTTTCAATTTAGAAGCAAATCAATTAATAGTTTAAACCTAATTAATTTAATTTAAAAGTGTACATACATACATACATACATACATACATACATACATACATACATACATACATACATACATACATACATACATACATACCTACATACCATTGTTGTATTCAGAAGTTATTATGGGACACTGTTTTAAAAATAGTTCCTCATGTCTGCAGAAATTTGTACCAGTATTGCCGTACATGAATCGTGCATATGTTCGGCGGACCTTTTTATAATGTAAAGAATTTATGAAAATATTTTATCCATAATTATGTTTTGAGTTTTGTTTGTAAATTTAAATCAGTATACCTGTGTCAAAATTGGCTTAGATAAGTCAAAGCATGCATGCATATATAAAATATTTAATGTGAATTTATATAAAAAAAGCTAAAATAACAAGAATAAAATAACAAAATTTAATTAAAGACTATTTTTTTATTTTTCTGTTTTTCAGTCTGACCCTTTTTTTACTCTGTATTTTTCTTTTTATATTTTTGTTATATTGCTATCTTCTATTATATTGCATAAATATTAAATTTCTTATTTATTTAGCTGTTGCTTTGGCAATCTTTCGTGATGGTTCTTCTGGTGGTTGCATTCGATTAGCTATTATTAATAAAGATGGCGTAGAACGTAAAGTTATTTTAGGCAATGAAATTCCAACATTTTGGCAAGGCTAATGTTTTTGTTTAGCTAGCTTATTCATCAAAGTTATTGTTTTACTATAGAAATGGATTACATGTTATAATATTGAAAAAATATGAAACACTGTTTATTAGTTATAACTGAAATAAATTCTTTCTTTAATTGCATATTGATTTTATTTTCATTGATCCATTTGTCTAGGGGAGAAGTTTATAGGTTATTGAAACATAAAAGTTGTTTCCTTTACTGTTGAATAAATTAAAAAAATGTTTGTGTTTGTTGTATTTAAATATTGTAAATTGTTTCCTTTACTGTTAAATAAATTAAAAAATTGTTTAATCTTTTTGTTGTGGGTCGTTTTCATCAAGTCCAAGTGGTTTAAGAAAATATGATGAGATTTTTCCGATGCAATATTTCTACAGTATTATAATTTTATGATAAGCAAAATAAAATTTAAATAACATTAAAAAATAAGATTAAAAAAAATTAAGTATTAAAATTGTTTGTTTAAATCTATTTAAACTACAAAAAAATTTAATATATGATTTTTTTTTTAATCTTATGTTTTAATATTGTTTTTTTTTTAATCTTATTTTTCTTATCATAAAATTGTCATATTGTAGTATTTAAATCTATTTTTTGAACTCTGTGTATTTCTTAGATAGATATCCTAATTAATTTAGAATTTACAAGCTTTATGTCAAGCAAGTCTTCCTCAAATGTAGTGTTTTTGTCTTTTTTTTTGTCTATTTTTTTATCAACATAGTCATCAACATAATCATGAATTTTTATCAACATAGTCATGAATTATATATTTTTTAGCAATGCTGTTGTGGATACAATAGCAGAATGCACAAAATTTAAATTTTTCTTTTGTTTTTGTTTTGTGTTCTTTTTTATTTTTGTTTTGTGTTTGTTTTGTTTGCTTGTCCACTTTTTAGTTTTTAAATGCCTAGTTAATTGTTATATCACATCCCATCATATTACATAACATGAATTAAATATTGGATAGATTTTTATTTGATTACTTAAAATTTCTTTCTTTAACATATTGTATTCTATTTAATGATTGTTTGTTTTTTGATTTTTTTTTTCTGTTCAAGGTGTGAATTTCAGCTTAGAATTAGCTCTGCTGAAGGCTGTTTCTAAAATCTTTTACATGCTAAGTACATTATTTAAACACTGTTTAAAGAATATACTTAAAAATAATAGTAATATGTCATTTGTTATTTACTGTGACATATTATTATTGCTATTATTTTTACATATTGTTTTAATAAATGCAATAAATATGCAATAGATTGTGTTTTTTTATTATTATTTGTGAATATTTTATAAACTTTTTACACTTTAATTCACAAATGCTTGTAAACAAATTTTTAGCTGTAATGACATAGCAAAGTTTGAAGCCTTTAACTCTTTTGTAAAAACCTTTTGTTTTATGGGATATTAGGTCAACATTTTTTTAGTATCCGAATGTGACAATTAAATGTAAGTTTTATGCTTTATTTTCCAGTTTTTTTATGAATACATTTTTCATTTTCTGTATAAAAGTATGTTATCTCTACTTCATGGCAAAGAGGTGGCATCAGTTAATGTATTTGTAGGTATGTTTTTTTTTTTTATTACTGGAAAAAGTGTATACTCAACTTTTGTCAGCTGATTTCATAACATTTAGAAGTGGATAGCTGTTAAATTTTGAATCTAAAAGCACATAAATTTCTAATTAACTTGTAAAAAATGTAATTAAAAAGTACTTTATATTATTATCTATTTAAATGCTTTTGTATAAAATTTTTGAGTACATCAAATTTTGTTAACACGAATGTGTTCCTGGATTGTAGGTCTTTCAATAGAGAGACCTGGATTGCATTGCAATTCAAAAAGTAATAACTAATTCTTTAATAGTTTTAATAAATTCCTGAAAAATGAAAAAAAAAAAAGTTTATTTTGAAAAAGTTTAAAAAATTTTTTAAATTAGATTTATATGTATGTTCATATTGATATCATGTTCATACATGCAGGCCTTGTTTTAAAGCGTTAAGCTTAAAGTGATTTATGTACGCCTTAAGTGATTTTTACGTAAGCAGCAAGCGATTTCGGTTAAACGACTTTTATCATTTTTTAACTTTTAAATTATGCTATAAGCGGTAAGATAAATGAAGTAATTAATTTTTAAAAAAGTCACGTTAACTTTTGAATAACGTTTATGTAAATATATTTCTTACAAAAGTTTGAATGACAATTATGTTTTTATATAAACACTATTTAAATAATAAATTTTTTCATTTTGTAAATATTTACTAATGAAAAAAGCTAAATAAAATTAAAAGTTTAATTTTGTTTTTATTTTATTGTAATGATTGATTTTTTAAGCTTGAAGCAAAGATCATAAAAATATAATTTAATTCTGATGAAAAATATATGATTTAATTTAAAACTAGCATCATTTGTAGTCGCAAAGCCGCAATTAGAAGTTTAAGAAATAATCATTTAAAAAGTTTAACATATTTTAATTCATTTATGCAAACATCGAGAAAAGAAAGAAATTTGTTAATATCAAACATTTTTAAAAATGCAATATTAAATTTAATTATTTAATATTAAAAAAAAAAAAAAAGAAATTAAACATTACTTTATAGTAATAATAAAAAAAACATTAAATAACATTTAACTCGTTTTGCAGTAATTTATATTATTGCTGTAATTTAAAAAACTTAATGTCTTTAAAAAAAATAAAGAGAATTTTGTGATATCAAATATTACGTTAAACTAATGCATTAAGCATTTTTTATTTAAAGCAAGACCTGTATATGTATGTTTTTATTTAAAACAAGGCCTGTAAATGTATGTTCATACTATTTACCTTGCCAAATTACATATTGAACACTTTAGACGTAAAGAAAATTAGAAGTTAACTTTCAAGATTTTCTAATTTTAACTTGATTAGATTTTTTTTTTAACCTCAATTTTATGTCAAGAATTATTGTTGTAAAGAATTTTTGTAAGATTGGTTTTTACTGTAAATCCATGTTTGTTTATGTTTTATGCTGGTTTATGTAAAACACTATGTGTGTGTGCTAAGTGCTTCATACTCTTCAATAAAGTAGCAAGAGACTTTTTTTCCACAATTTCATTTAAGAAATATAATCATAAAATATATAGTTGTGAAATTTATATTAAAATCAATTTACAAGGTAGTATAAATTAAATTTACAAATCAAGTTTTTAAAGCAGTAAGTGGTAAGGCTACACCAATTCTTGACATATTTGCATTCCTGGTGAAGTAGAGAAAATTTTATGAAGGATATTACGTTTAGATGGTAGCTGCGATGAAAACTTGAAGATTTTGCTGATTCGAGAGCTAGATAGAAAAAGGTACACTGTAATTGTATATATTTACTTTATTAACATTTTATTGTTTTTCTTATTTCAAAACTTTTTTGTTATTTTTTCTACTATTTTAAAGATGATTCAGTTGTCATTCTCTATTAGTTATCATTTTGTAAAAAAATTTTATCAGTCTTTTTATAAAATTGTCAATTATTTTTAATAAGAAATTTGTTCTGACTATCCAGAAAATTGTGTCGCCTGCATTACACTTTTCTGGATTACCGTGTAATTTTATAAAAGTCTCAAAATTAATTTAAACAGCTTTTTAAAATTTTTTGTTTGATTGTCAACTTTTTAGATTTTTAATCTCTTTGTCCACATAAAACATTTTAAAAATTTTGTTTGTTTTTTGATTACTTTTATTAATTTAATAGAGCTGGAACTTTTAAACACTCTTGTAGTGTTTACAGTTAAAAATGGGTTAATTATTCAAAGTTAATAAGACTTTAATAGGTTAAATTTAGTATAATTAATTTGTTTATTATATGCTGTATTTAAGTATAATAATATGTCTACAAGGATGTCCACACATTTTCTAAAAAGGTTGCTTTTCTATTTTTGAATCTTATTACTTCTTGTTTATTTGTTTGCTTTTTTTTTTTTTTTTTCTCTTATCTATACTTATTTATAGGTTAATTTTGACCTTGACAAATTTTTAGTAAATATCCCCAGTTACATTTTGTATAAAAGTAGGTAAATTTTTATAAAGAATAACTAAAAGTTATAATTTAAACACTTTATAATTATATTTGCTTTATATTTGTTTTAGAGAACGTGTTTTGGTTTTATGTTACAGCTCATTACCTTCCTACTACAAAGATTTTTCAGACAAGTACTTTTTTGTTTTAAAACTAAAAAATGATTTCAAAATGCATCTAAGTAAAATGTCAAAAATAAAAATTGGCACAAAAATGAAATCCTATTTTGGCCCTCTGTTAAGTGCATTAGTTTTTTTTAAATAATTTTTTAATAATTGCTACTTTAACTATTAATATTTCTATCTTTTTGATAAATTAATCTTATTGATTTGAAAAAAAAAAAGAACTAAATTCAAAACTACATTTGTATAATTTTTATGATGAAAAAATCTTAAATTAAATTATTTATAGCAAATCACTTCTTTACGGTAGTACCACATTCAACTTATTTATCCCCACAGCAGCCTTGTTCTTCAAGGTTCTCAACTGTGTGGTCCTCTTGGCCTTAAGAAAGTGAAAAACATTTAAAAAAAAGTTAGCATATTGTTAAAAATGTTGAACTTATTGCCATGTTCTTGAATTTAAAATGTTCAATAGAACATTTTTGAAATTTAAGGACACGGTCATAAGTTCAATAAGGGGTCATTTATAAATTAGATTACACTACTTTTGCTAATATTGCACCACCACCACCACCCCAACCCCAACCCCTTTATAAACTTAATGAGGTTTTAAATACAGTAATATTTGAAATTTTATTAGCTGCTTATAGTTTACTAATAAATATATTTTAATACATATAAATTTTATTTATTGTATTATTTAATACTACTTTGAAAGTCATTATTTGTTCACGCATACAAATAAGAAGTCTATAAAAAAACTATATTTGTAGGCAAAAAATATTTATATTCTTCAATTTTAAACAGTTCCCAGCAGGCATTTGTTGTTAAAAGTTTCGTTCTAAATGTTTTTTAAATGTCTTTTAAACATCTTCTAAACATCTTCTAAACATTCTTACATAAATAATGTTTAAAAGACGATTTAAAAATGTTTAAAAGACATTTAGAACGTAACTTTTAAAAACAAATACCCATAGGGTAGTAATATAGTGGTGTAGATCTATGGATAATTAAACTTGCATATATTGAGGCGCAGCTAGGAAGGATAAGGGCTTAACTTTCTTTTGGAAAATGAATTTTTTGATTTTTAAAAATTGTTTTGTATGTTTTAACTATTTTTCTCGTTTAATTACAATTATATTTTTTATCTATATTTTTGAAAGTTTCACAGAATAATTATCAGCCTACATAAATGACTGATATGGCCATGACTTTAATAGGTATGGGGAAATTAAAGTGTACATATATACTTTTTTGCACTCTTATAGTTCAATATAATGTTGAATAAATGAACAGGAACTAAATGGACAAATGATCCCCTAAGAAATATTTAATTTTTGATAAGTAATTTAAATAACTTCTATAGTAATAAGTTAGTGTTGTGGTACAGGTTACATTAACATTGTAATATTTTATGCTAATGCGTATTAATTATTATTGTTATTTAATAATTATTGTATTATTATTTTTATTTGATAATTATATTATTATTAATTATTTTTTCATGGATGTTATACAGCCATAAAAATATTATTTAAATAATGATACAAGTATTACAATTATTTAGTCATTTAATAATTGACCTATAAGACTAATATATAGTTATTAGTCAATTTAAAAAGTCAATTCCAATTTTTGATGGTTTATGTTTTAAGCTAAGCACTTTTGAAACATTCTAAACAGCTATTTTAATTAATAGAAAAGATTTTCTAGATTTTAAACCTTAAAAAAAAGTTTCATGATAAAATTGAATACCCCTCTCCCCTGTAACAAGTTGTCACAAAATTACTAACTATTTATAAAATGTTTTAAAATATGAAGTAGTAATGTTCTGTTAAAAAAGGCCGAAAAAATACAACTTATAAATGCAAATTACATTCCTGATATTACCTTTATATATACAAATTAAACCTATTATTAGCATTTTTCATCAGTACATCGCTAATATGAAGCTTGTTTTGTGCTATAAACAAATAAAAAGACCAGATGCTTCAACTTGTAGTGTATCCAAAATGAAGACAGTTATTACAAAATTATAAAAATTTTAATTTGGTTATTAATGACAACAGCTACTTTACATCAGATGATTTGCTTCTAACTGTTAATGACTCCCATGATGGTTTTCAATTATTACAATTAAGCAAAATGGTAAGTGAAAGTTCTTATTTGGCTTTCAAAGTCTGAGTAAAATCCACATTAGACATAGTGGATTGGGTTTCAACTAAGAATATTGATATCCATAATGATCATGATTATCAACTAGGAATCATTATCAGGTATTGTCTGATAAAATTTATTATCAAGGTAGTACAAAGGTTTGCCTTATCTACACAAAAAGTCTTTTAAAAAAATATCTACTATAGTGTATATAGATTTACATTTGCTGACTTTTTCCCTGCCTTTTTTTGCTTACCTTTTTCCATACGATTTTTTTTGAAAAAAGAAAAAAAAACCTGAAGGAATAATGTAAAAAAAAGAAGGAATAATGAAGAAAAAAAAAAGGAATATTGAAAAAAAGGCCTAAACTAAATCCTTAGTCAATATAGTGGCACTGGTTTAGTCATAGTCAGTTGATCTATGTACTGAAGCCCTTACAGTTACCTATTTCAGTATGACATCAAAATGCAATATTATTTAAAATATTTTTTTATATATATTCAAGTTATATATATAAAAAATCTAGTTGTGCCAATTTGACATTAAAATTACTTTTTTTTTTATAAGTTATTTTTTATTATATTCTTATTGTTTTTAGATACATATTTTATGATGGGTTTTCTGACCCTCTTAATTGGGAAGCTGGTATGACTAGGTTAAACCATATGATTTATGTAAAAATTATAAATATTATTTTTGGTTTAAAATGTCCTTGAAGTAAAATGTTATTTTTCTTACTAGTTTAAACAAACTTGAAGATATCCATGGTTTTATTAGCCAGTATTCTTCTCAAAACTCACTGCTTGTTATTGATAATCTTGTAATATTTGGGAGATCTATTGGTTGCATTGATAATAATGGTGAATGGAAGGGTTTGCTGAACATACTGTGTGATCTCTCAAACAGTAATTTTTTATTTAATCAAAATATTTTTTTTGTGAGGTATTTTTTGGGAATACTATAATATTATTTTATATATATATATATATATATATATATATATATATATATATATATATATATATATATATATATATATATATATATATATATATATATATATATTTAAATAAATTTAAATATTTATGTTAGTCCTTATGCTATATTAAATTTGTGGAATTAGAGTTGAGAACTGATTATAGAAGTCTCATATCTAGAATCTTTAATGTAAGTTTATTTGGTGATTAATGAATTGAAACTGCCACAAACACTAGGAATCCATAGTTCAATGCCGCTATAAACAATTTGGCCATAAGCAATAGTGGTGAAGGAAAAAAAAAGACAAAGGAAATATTCTTTATTTAATTATATTTTGCAGTGTGGTCACATTTGGTCTTCTTGAATTACTTTTTTAAAAAAGTTAATTTCTTGGATTACTTTTTTTTTTTTTTTTTTTTTTTTTTTAAAAAAAGAGGGGGGGTGGGGTGTGGAAGAGATGTTGAAACTAAAATTAGAGTTTCAATTTTCAAATTTTTCAAAGAAATTTTAATAAAATTAGCTAAAAAATGGGTTTTTTAAAGCAACATTTGTTAGCTCTGATTTTTACGATACTATTTTCAAACTTATTAAAAAGTTTCTTGTAATTATTTTTTTAGGAATTCCCATAATGGTATTTATTGATCCTACTTTAGCAGATGAATCCAACATAAAGATGTTAAAACATATTGCTCAATTTAGTGCTGAGCTATTAGAAAATCAAAACAGCTTTACTTGTAAATCTATAATGAAAAAAAAAACAGGCAAAGTTATTGAAGAGGTAGATTTTTCGTTCAAGTGTTCAGTTTTTATTTAATAAAATCCACTTGGCTAAGCATATGCGTATTTTTCTCCCAAGGTTGGTTGAATTTCTCTTGTTCCAGGGTTAGTTGAATTATGTAATTATAAAAGAACTTGTATAGCTATAAGCTTTTATTAGCTTTTTTAAGCTTTTGTAAGCTTTTATAAACTAAGCATTTATAAGCTTTTATAAACTTTTCAGACCATTAAGGTATTTATTTACCCAAAAATTTATTGAGCAAGTTGATTGACATGATTTAATTATCACATGATTTAATTATCATGTTTTTAATTGTATAACATGGATGGAACAAATAAATAGAAGTTTTCTAAATTGTCTGGCTTAGTTGGATATATCAAGACAATATCAAGTTTAATATTAAAACAAAGATATTTAAAGGGATCCCTAAGTGCTATAAAGATATGATCTCATATGAAAGAAAAAAAAATTAAAATGTTAAAAAAAAAATGTTTGATGTATATTATTTTTTTTAAAACGTAATAATGAACACACACTAAGAAATTTAATTTTCAAAAAAAACGCTTTTCTTCAATTAAAAAAAATGCGTCTTGTCCAAAGTTTATTGACTCTACTGCCTCAAAAAACTAACATTTGTACGTCAAATTAAACAAAGTAGACAAAATGTCATTATTGCAAACGTATTAGTTGGTAATTAAATTTAAAAGTAAAGTCGTTTTTTTTAACTAACACATAATTACTTACAAGAATAAGTTTTGTAGCATTTTGTGAAAATATATATGTATATTAAAATTTTTTTTATAATTTTTATTTATATATTTGTGTTATAAGGACAATTCCACGGCCAAAAATGAATAGAAGTAAAGTCATTTTTTTTAACTAACACATAATTACTTACAAGAATAAGTTTTATAGCATTTTACGAAAATATATTTGTATATTAAAATTTTTTTTATAATTTTTGTTTATATATTTGTGGGGTATTTATAATTATAATTTATAAGGTATTTATAAGGGCAATTCCATGGCCAAAAGTGAATAGAAGTCAAATTTTAAACTCTTTTTAGTCAGTTTTTAACAAATGAATATTTATGTAGACACATGAAAGTTTATTTAAAATATTTCCTTGTACAAAAATAAATTTATTTTAGTCATTTTTATGGTTTCTGTTTAATTGTTATGGTTTTTACAGTTTAATAACATAAAATGCGTTTAATATAAAACAAAGCAAATAAATGAAATTGTTATAATTAATAAATTAAAAAATGATCGTCAATAAATCAAAAAACATTGTCAAAAACTTTATAAAAAATTAGATACAACGTTTTTTATAATTTATTGTTTCTTGAAAAGGACTAATAAAAGTTTAAATATAATTAAGTTTTTCATTTAAATGGTTTTTAAGTTGATGTTTTTATTCAATTTCTCTATTTCAATTGTTTTTCAATAAAAAATGAAACAAAAAAATTTGGTTTAATAAATCGCATTAAACTTCATGTTTAAAATAAGGCTTAAAAATGTTAAAGTAAAAAAATTGCTAGTTTTTATTAGCATTTTTATACTGGTTGAAAAAAAAACTAATAAAAAAGAACTAACTAGTAAAAAAGAATTAACTAATAATATATTAATTAATAATTATTAGAATTAATAATAATAATAAATTCTTTTTTATTAGTTTTTTTTTTCAAACAGTATAAAAATTTTTCAACTTTTCGCTTTAAAGACCTTTTAAAAATTTTCCACGCAGAGATTTAAAGTAATTTAAATTCAAAAATGTTTTAAGTTGAAAGAAAATCTCCGCGCAAAAGAGCAAATCTTCAATTCAGAATAATAAATTTTGTGTGACGTTCTTTATGATAAAAACATTACTTTTTAGAATTTCTAAAAAAAGTGCTAACCTAGAAAAAAAGTAATTAAACAACCAAAAAAAAAAAAAAATCGTGAAATGATTTTTTTTAAGAAAAAATCGCAAAAGTGTGAAAAGCAATCACGATCGCGATACGATTAATACGAGCCCTGTAAGACTTTTTTTATAAGTTCTAAACTATTTAAAACTATTACTTAATAACTTTTTTTTAACGACGTCTTTCAACCGAATTCTATTATACTGTTTTTGCAAAACTAGTTAAAAAAACTTGATTAAAACTTAACTATTTAACCACGACATTTTTTTATTGAAAATTGAAGTAGATATTCTAAAGTTGTTGTGACGTACTAATGTGATTTTTAACAACTAACAATCGAGTTTCAATGGTAAAGAAATAAAATCAAAATGGAGTTGTTTTTAAGTGATTTCGGCAATTGCTTTTTGTTAGCATGCATTTATTATTACAATTTTGTGAAAAAGAAAAAAAACTTACATTTTTTTTTTAATGCTCTTTCATATGAGATCATATGTTAGGAGCACTTAGGGGATCCCTTTAACCAAGTGCATTACTTTTTAAGTTGAGTTTATATTCTTATATTTATAAATTTTTATTCGCTGAATATCTTTTGGTTAAAATAATAGTATTGATATATAGAATTAATGATAGACAGATCCAAGTAAAGATAGGCACAATGAAATGTACATAAATCAACAGGAGTGTTTGGTTAGGCCAACAAATTATCAAGATTATGAAAAATTAATTACCTGAAACATCTTAAATATTACATTTCTGTATTAAAAGGATTCAAGTACTCTATTTACTAATCTTTTTTTTTTAAACTTGGCTTACAACATTAATCTTTATAATAGATGCTTAAAAAATGTTTTGAAAAGATAAGAAGAAAAAAAATTCAACCTCAGGCAACAAAAATTGCTTTACAAAAATAATCTGAAAAAGCAGTAAAGTAGTTTAAGAATTGCAGTGTATTGGAAATTATGGAAATCTATTCTCCGCACAAAGAACCATTGAGCATTTTAACAAAATATTTTCACTTAACTAAAATTTGACATATCAAAATTCTAGTTTACATAACTGTAAAGTTATGCACAAAAAATCAGTGCACATTTTAAAAAGGCAGTGTACTTTTACAATTTAGGGGAGGAAATCTGTTTTTACTCTTTGAGCTGTGTAGTCTGTATGGATTTTTTAAAATAATAAAATCTAGTTTTGAAGAATTTTTCATGTTCAAGTGTCATTTATTAAAAAGATTTTAGGAATCAAACTGGGCCTCAAAAAATAAAAATAAGTTTTGTACTAACTTACCCCAAGGCTTCTTTTACTTAAGGGGTAAGTTGACAGCACATTTAGCAATATATTTAAGTGCAACGTTTTTAATCCAACAAGTATGCTACTCAATCTTTTTTTTTTTTTAATGATGGAATCTCCACTGAAATATTTTTTGTCAATAGCAAGACATGATTTGGAGCTTAAACTTGAGTAATACCAGTTTTATCCATGTTCTAATTATCTCTACTTTTTAGCTCCAAACAATTAAGAATAATTTTTTGTATTATTTCAGGTAAGCAGTGAGCCAGTCTAACCTTGCTGCTTCATTTTTACTCCAATTCTGATACAGTTTTATATTTATATAATTATAACATTTTTGTGTTGAGCCAAGATTTTTTATGTTGTTTAAAATTTCAAACAATAATCAGCAACTGTCAGTAAATTTGATTGGCTACTTTCTTTATTTTTTCAGAGGTTTCAATGAAGTCTTGACCAAATTTAATAGCGCATTCTGCACTGTCATTTGCAACAAAAGATTAGTGGCGTAATTTTTTAATATTATATAACCTGGAAGAATGTTTGACAAACTGATTTTCAGTCATTTTATCTCATGTAATGTTTATTTTTAAAACATTTAAGAAAAAACCAGCAAGTTCAATAAAGACTTCAATTTATTTCAACTGGCAGGCTTAGATGTTTGAACTAGTTTATCTAGTTGATCGACATTTATCAGGCACATAACCACTACTCTTTCATTTAAATACCAAGTGTGTTTTTTAAGTGACTTCAGCACAGTTTCTGTTTGCCAAAAAAACAAAGTTCATTTTATTGTATCATTTTACAAATAGCGTAAATGTCTAAAGTGCTGTTTAGGGTTTTAATAAACTATGAAGTACAAAGTAATGGACTATGAATGAATGTATTAAGAATGAGTACAAAGAATGTACTAAGTATATGAAGCTTTTTTCTGAATTAGAAATCTAAAGTAAAAGTCTTTTACTTTGAGCTGCATTGAGTTGTATAAAATACTTCTAGTTATTTCTTGACTACAAGTCAAAGAATGAATACAAGTATAAACATATTTTTATCA
>NC_061163.1:32483473-32493473 GCF_022113875.1 Hydra vulgaris
AAGTTGCACTTTTTGCCTTTTGGTTATGCCAATTCGCACTACTTGCAAATTTTTTAACGCACTTATGCCAGTTCATAAGATGAATGCCAAACGGTTGCTAAGAAAATTGGTGAAAGCATGTTCTGGGGTTTTGTTTGTGATATTTGTTTGTAATTTTCTAAAATTTTGATAATTAAAAAAAAAAATTAACTTTAAAAGGTTGTTGTTGAATTAAGTTGCGATGAAAAGTTTGAGATCAACCCATGGAAGGCTAGATTATGTGTTAAAATTGTAAGGCCTGGCGAAAGTGATCTCCCAGGATTTTAACTGTGATTTTTGCACTTAATTACTATAATTAGCATTTTGTTCATTATTACACAACAATTTTTGTGATTACCTCATGGTGTGTTCAGAATTACTCTACGTACGTAGAGTAATTCCGAACATTATTTATTTATTTTTACCAAAAATTTGTATTAATAAAATAAGTAATAAAAATTATAAAAATTGCTTTCAAGATTTTTTACTGAATAAGTAAATTTGTTACTGAATTAGAATAGGTAGACTAAATGATAAGCAATAAGTATGATCAATTTTGAATAACTAGTGTCGCATTCCCGCTTATCTGTTTGCCAATACCCCACTCTCTCCTACTTTAAGAGTTCGATGACTTTTTAGTTCGTGGAGACCATTTACTGCTTATTGTTTCAATCGAGGATCATTTCAACAACTCCAAGAATGACGATGAGTGAGGGATATAGCTGTTTTAAAGTGAGCTTTACGGCTTCTTGTTATTTTTTGAAAATAATTACTTAAAGAGTGTTACTAATATTTTAATAACATTTGAAATACTAAAGATAATTTTGTTCTGGAAAAAGATTAATAACACCATTATAATTTTTTATCTTATGATTTTGAAATGAAAAAGGATAAATGAAAAATTTGATTTTTAATTTACCAGGCAAATAATAAGCATAGCTAAATTATCTATTAATTTATTGTTACTTTTTATTAAAACAAAATACAAAAAAATATCTTTTAGATAATTATTATCAAATATAAACATTGACATTACACCATTATAATTAAAAAAAAGTTTACTTAAACTAAATCGTGGTATTAGCATCGTATTAAATTAAACCGTGGTATTTGCATCATTCCGACCTTTACAAAAGTAGTAGAATATCTTATTTCAATAATCTGTCCAGAGATAAAAGAAACTCATCCACTTTAATTCGATTTTACTAAAAACAGCTCAACCTTACATGCTGAAATTGTTATAAGTGAAACGATAAAACATTACAACAACAACAACTTACCTGTTTATCTCTGTTCCCTAGATGCTGAAAAAACATTTGACAGCTGTAGCAGGGACATTTTATTTGAGAAACTATACGATAACAAAATATTACCCCTTTATATTATTAATACTATATCGTCATTGTACCATGAAAGCAGTGCTTCTGTCACATATCTAGGTTGCAAGTCATATTCATTTTATCTAACACAGGGAGTGAGACAAGGATCGATTCTGTCTCCTTACCTGTATAATATATATACTGAAAGCCTACTTGAAACCATACAAAATAAAAGTATCAATTTATTGAAATTACACAGCTGTTGTAGCATACGCTAGTGACACCATTCTTCTTAGTTCTACTCTGTCTGGAACAAAAAAGCTTATAGCAGCTTGTAATATATACCCTAACGCAAATTGTATAAAGTTGAAGGCTAATAAGACCGAGTTCTTGTTCACTGGAAAAAAACAAGTTGCAAACTACACGACCACCAACAAATAAAACTGGATGATAAACTTAAGCATCTAGGTTTTATATGGGATACTAAAAGTTCTTTTTTTACCTCACTTAATCATTCAAATATTGATAATAGAATATCAAAAATTAGGGCAATAATTCAAACTCTTATTCAGCCTGGAATCCGCTTTGCTCATCCAAGCTTTATCGTCCAGCTATATAAAACATTAGCGGTTCCGGTACTTACGTATAGTCTTGAACTTTGCGATTATAAAGACATACTAATGCAAAGGCTTGATATAATAGGGAGGAATGCACTTAAGTCACTCTTCAATATTTCCAAACACAGCAAAAATTACATTCATTCTTTTTTTTACATCCAATACGTATCAAAAATTTTACAGCAAAACAAGTTAAACTTTATTCATTTGCATATTGAGCAATAAAACAACCTCTGGTATTGTAAATTCGCAGTTTAAAAAACAAACCGCTAAGCACCCTTTTCTAGATGATGTCATAGGTTTTCTAGATGATGTCATAGGTTTCTAGATGATGTCATAGGTTTATGCAATCGGAATGAACTCAATCTAGAGAGCTTAATATTAAGCTTTTATATTATAAGCATTATAATGCAAAACAAAAAAAAGTAAAAATTATTGTGTTAAAAAATAAAATTCCTAAAAAAGATCTTCAAAAGTTAAGGTGGTATTTGGGTGAAAAAAAAGTAAAAATTGAAAATTTCAAAGTGAATGTTTTTAAGTAAACTAAGCTATGCAGAAAACGCCTAAGTAATTTGTTTCATTTAAAATAATTCAGATGATACTTAACTTTCCATTTTAAAAAAGGCAATCTTAAACTCCAAACTCAACTTTCGTAGCAACG
This sequence comes from Hydra vulgaris, assembly GCF_022113875.1. Classification (NCBI taxonomy): domain Eukaryota; kingdom Metazoa; phylum Cnidaria; class Hydrozoa; order Anthoathecata; family Hydridae; genus Hydra; species Hydra vulgaris. Next base: position 32,486,089 of record NC_061163.1, read on the forward strand.
CCCATAGCAACCAATTTTGATTACTTGAAAGCCTGTAAAATTATGTTTAAAAACCTATGGTTGGTTTGCTTTAAAGTCATTAAATTGTTTTACAGAAATATAAACTTCATGCAAAAAGTCACCAATTAAATACATGTGTAACATGGCATTTAAATTGTTTAAAAGTTGAAAAGCTGCAAGTGAAATAATATCTGTTTATGTTTTTAATCATCGTTTATTTGATTTAGTTACATGGTTTTTTATCTTTTTTTTTTTAGCTTTGTTATAGTTAACTTAATTGGTTTTTTATTTGTTATTATTTTCTTTTTTTATTCAAGTTATTTAACTATAATGTTCATTATTAAAGAACAACAACAATGAAAAAAAAATTAGGCTTAGTTACACTTATTTGTTATTATTGTTTTTTTTATTCTTTATAGTTGTAATAATAATTAATATTAAAAAAAGAGTCAAGCTATGTTAGAAAGAAAGTCTGGCCACTCAAAAGCATTTTCTAAACGGACATTTAAAGGTAACCAACACACATGTGTGTACACACAAAAAAAAAACACAAGAAGAACCAGTTGAGATTCCTCCTTCTAACTTACCTATTTCTTCAAATAAATCTGTCATATTTATCATCAGGTACAACATTACCTTTTATAATCACTAATGAAACCAGATCAATGAAGTTTGCATCATCTTCATTCACCAATGACACCAGTTTGTTTACTTGTGTAAATTCTTCAAACACAACTGTATATTATCGATTTTTATACTTTTTTCTATTGACATTTTTGTGGAAATTATTAATTTAGTTGTAACATGCCCTGAATGTGACAAAAAGACTATGAGTCAAACATTTAACGTCTTGAGAAAGTAAGGCTTGTCTATACCATTATTGTTACAAGTTGTTATAAGTTATATTGTTATAAGTTCAAGTTGTTGTTAGTGTACAACCTTTCATTCAAGTAAAGAATGTAAATGCAAAAGCAGTCGTGGTAGACCTGTTTGAGGTTTATGTTCGTTTTGTTTTTGATATGAGAGAAATTGGAAAAAGTTATACCAGTTAGAAAAACTCTGTGGATGAAAAAAGTAATTAGAACAGTGCTTTTCCATTGCTCTTAAGCAAAATATATTATTAGAATATAGAAGGCATCAAATGTGCCCACGTACTCTTGATAGTTGGTGTAAATATCAGGCTGACAAAATAAATGGCATAGCAACATACAAACATAAGGGAGGAATTACCAATTGTTGTCCTTGAAGAAAAAAAGCCTGTTTTTTTTAAGTTTAAGTGATGACAATTTATAAAAAAATATCTTTATGGCAAAACTCAAAATAAGTAATAAATAAATGAGTCACTAAATGGAATGATTTGGAAACGATTTCAAAAAGATATCTACGTTTTTTGAAAATTTGAAAGAAATTTAGTGATAGAAATTTAGTATATTATTACTTAAATTGCATTTATCTCAAAATTGAATTTTTTGAACGGTGCGTCATATAACTTTTGATTTATTTGAGCTTTACTCTTGAAATTTTATATGGTGGTTATTTTTTATAAGATACAGGTTTAGAACCAACATTTTTTGAAAAAATATTTTTCGGTCCAGAGTTACCCAAGCCCAAAGTTTTATTTTTAAGCTTTTTTATAAGCAAGGTATTTGAATTTTAATTACCTTAGATCTAGTTATGTAATCAGGCTAATTCTGCTCCCATACCTATAAAATTGTACTATAAACAAACTGTAAAAATTTTGTTATCATTCTACAGGTGGTTTTTTCTGAATTTAACGCACCGCAAAGTGACCATTTTGAGACCTTTGGACCCAAAAAGGGTTTTCTGTAATTTTTTTTCTTTTTTTTTTAAAAAAAGACATAGTTACCTGTTTATAATTGTTGTACCAAAATATCAAATTTAAATAGTAAGAATTAAAGAATTTGGATTTTTCACCCAAATACCACCTTAAGCTATGCAATTGAGTTCTGGAACTCATTGGAGCAAAGGAAAATATTCAAAGATATTCTTGAAGTAAATATTGCTAGATAAAAACTTATTTCTTGTCAAAAATATAATTTTATAATAATTTACATTATAATATTATACACAGCGGGTGATTAAAATAAATATATTATTATCATTAAATGTGATATGAAACAGGGATTAATAAAGATTAGACATCAAAATCGCAAAATAATATTAGAGAAAATGTTTTAACGTTTTATGTTTTACGTAATTGCTTTAAAAACGTAAACAAAAATTTACTCGAAAAACTATAAAAAGTTGCTAAACACGTTTGTAAAGATATTCAACAACATAGCTAAAGGTACAGAAAATAGGTTTTTAATTTTTATGTAAAAAAGGTTAAAATTTCAATTACTTATGTTAATGATCAAAAATGTTATATTTTACATCTATAAATAGTAAAACTAAATATATAAATGCAATAAAAAATAATTCTTTTTGAATAACCAAAACAAACCAAACCAGTAATGTAATAATATAATAAAATAGACATTGATCAACGCTCTAAAATTGTAGCTAACATGTAACATGTAGCTATGTTATAGAATCTTAATTAGCCTAAGGCAGGTTTTCAGTAAAAATCGCAAAAAACAGAAAAGTTATCCCTTATCAACAGCAATATTTTAACTAAATTTTTTTACGAACCGTTTTATGTAAATATTTACTTAACAAGGAAAGATTGATCTTTTATATATTTCTTAATTAAAGGTGAAAGCGTTTATTTAAAAAAATACTTTTATTTTAATGTTAATGAATTTTTATGCGGAATATACTTTTATACTTTTTATACGGAAATACTTTTTTTTGTTTTTTGTTTTGTTATTTAGATGCCCCAAGAAGACCTAACGGTCTTGTCACAGAGCACCGCGGAAGTGCATTTAACCAGGAAGTTCACGCCTCCTTTCTTTTGATAAACTCAAGTCATAAGTCATAAAGTCAACAAGCCATAAAGTCAAGCTCGTTATATTGCTCTATATTGAGTGAATCAGCCGTGGTGAATTTATATTATAGATACAAAACAATATTTTCTTACTTGGTTATTTGATGAAATATACTATATCTTTTATTACACAATTACACTAATGTCTGTGATTGCAAAATTGTTTGGCACACTTTTACCAAATACTGTTAATTCAAAACCTCATGTTTTTGCAAGTTTGTTCATATTTATAAATTTAAAACTTGTATACGCGTCGAAAACAGGGCTATCCCAAAGGGGGAGTGTCGGAGAGTTCCCGTCTTCAAAGCTGTCGTATAAGCATTTTAGTTGGCACATTGAGCAAGTTTTGAATTATAGTTGTCAAATTGCAAATATTGAGGACTTTTTTTTTGTTTTGTTTTTAGTTTTTGGTGTTTCTAATTGGCAAAAAAATAATACCCCCCCCCCCCCCCCCCAATGTAAGATTTCGGCTTTACAATTCAGGGAATAACGTCAGAAAGTCAGATTTTGATACTAAGTTATAGTTTTATAACATGTATTTACATAAAATTATTTCACAAACAGATATAATTTCAAAAGCCGAAATGAAAAAAAAAACATTTATTTTAAAATACATTTTTTAAAAATAAATGGTTTTTTTTAAATAACAAAACATATTGACAGGAACGGGATTCGAACCCGCGCCACCGAAGTGACTGGTGCCTAAAACCAGCGCCTTAGACCACTCGGCCATCCTGCCATACAATCATTGAAAAATAGTGTTAATTTATATTTTTAAATTTTATAATAAACTTTGTAAATATATATTTAAGGTTGTTGTTGTATTTATTCTTGAAAATTATTTGTTTAAGAACGCGGCAGGATAGACGCGCTCTTAAATTATTTTTAAGAATTTTATTCTTTTTCACATATATCTTTTATATACACAATGACAAATACAAAATATTCTGTTCTAAACAATCGTTGTTCACCATAGGGTCATCCATAAATTACGTCACGCTATTAGGAGGAAAGGGGGTTTTTGATGTTTTTTTTTTTTTTTTAATCTTTACAAGTTCGTAATATATAATATAATCGTTTACAGAGTATCGTCACAAAAAAAAATTACAAAGTTACGTTATACAAAGAATGTATAAAACATTGTCCACGGCTGTTTCAAACCGAGCTTAACGGCTTCTTGTTAATTTTTGAAAATATTGACTAAAGGGGTGTTACTAAAACTTTTATAACTTTTGAAATATAAGAGGTAATTTTGTTTTGTAAAAACAATTAAGACATCAATAAAATGTTTTACCTTATGACATTTAATGCATTAGTAGAAAAACTTCTTTTAGTTTAGAATAAATATGACATATATTGAATTTGGCTTAATCTTTGTAATTTGATGTTACTTTTTATCAAAAAAAAATTAGAAAAATATATTTCTAATAGTTATTATCAAATACACTAATTGTTTGACAATAATGAAAACAAAAAAACCTTACTTAATTATTTAAGGTTAACTAAAACAGCCTTAATCGAATTGTGAAAGCAAACCACATTTTTCGCAAAATTATGAAAAACGTTGTTATAAGGGGGGATTAGTTGTTAAATGAGTACTTTTTTTAATATAGAAGTTCTTGATTTAGAAAATTATTTTGGAACGCTGATAAAATCATTACATTACAAAATAAAGTTCTAATAATATGGTGTTAGGTAGTTAATAAATAAAAACTCATCAATTCTAATAAAATAATTCATGACCAAAATTGAGTTAAAGGTTTTGAATTAACCTAGCTTTTGGTAGTAGAATTATTTTATGGTACTTATATCAATAATCTCTTCTCACAAAAAATAAAGTGTTTAAATATACACAAATAGCTGATTTAAATCTTTTGATAATTCGTTTTTATTTTCATTAAAAACTGTTTTATAATTAGTTGGTCCATTGATAAGTTCTTCAAGCAGTAAACTATCTTTGAACACCCAGATGATACTAGACTCATACATAATTCATTTAAAACCAGAAGAACATTTGGTCAACTTGGCAATTGTGATAATAAAGTTTACAACTTCTTAATTTATCAAGCTAAATTTTTACACCAACTTGATAAATGAGACTTATATTCCATTCTTTAACCAGAGAGGAGGTATGTAGAGCAGAGGTCCTGCGAAGGTAGAACTAACTTTTGATGATAAAAATTGAACGGAGATCTAATATATATAAAAAATGTTACATATTACATAACAAAGGATAAAACGTTTTTTGAATTAACTACATAAACATACAAAATCATATCCAACAAACATACCAGTTGCTCTGATCACAAATTAAAATAGTTAGCTATACATTTGATGCTAGACTTTTATTCCATTCTTTAACCTGAGCAAAGGCATTGCATAGATATAATAAACTTTTGAAAATAGGAACAGAATGGGCATCTACCTAATATATAAAATCATTGTAATAAAAAATTATTATTATTTTGAACAAACATTACAGGCATTAAAACAGAATAGAATTCTCTTATTTGTAAATTAAGGATCTTATATAATTTATCTTAGATGTAAAAAGTTTAATTTTTTTTTTAACTTTTCAAACATTTAAACTAAATTTGATGACCACAAACAAAACAAAGACCTTGTCTATAAAATGAATTTTCGCCACGTTCTAAACACACAACACACTTTCTCACCTTAGAGGCTTGAAGCTTCCTATCAGCTTTGCTGTGCAATTCAAAGCGTTTTAAAACAAGATGCAGCTTTTGCTCCTGATTTCTAACTGAATGCAACTGCCTTAATTCCTTATTTACGCTATTATGCAAACACTCTCCCTCCTCTTCACTCAGCAACCCAATAGTTTTATGCAATTTTACAAATAGTGGCACATTGAAAATGAGTTCATGCATTTTTCGCGTGATACTTTCTTTTGGAAAGCAAGCATGAAACTCAATAGCAAATAAATTTATATATTGATGAAGCTCAGAAATTTCGGCATCAGAAAGAAATTTTCGCTTAAAAAGAATAGGTTGCAAGTTATTAAAAACACTAAACACACGTACAAATCTATTTTTAATTGCTTCATCATCAATAACACTACAAAGTTTATAGTGGTTTCTTAATTGAATTATGAAACTTACCTAGAGCTCTTAGGTTTCCACCTTGTCTATCTTCACACAAGTTCTCATTGTAAGCACTTTCCAGAGATTGTATTGTCCTCCTTAAGATGTTACAATTAGCAGGTATGTGAGGCATAGAAGCATGGTTTCTTAGAGAATTCAACTTAACTAGGTCTGTAGAACTAGGAAAGCTAGCAGCTGAACCCTGGTGTCCCAGAACATCATCGATAAAATGAAAATCTCCACCCAAGAACAACCTGACTATTTTGCCTTTTAGCTTAAAATCTGACGACTGAATTCTTTTAATGTCGTTGGCATAATGCCCGAGAACTAAGGCAATATTCTCACGACAGTCTGAACCCTGATACATACAAAATAAATGAACATCATATACAGACCCTGATGATTTAGAATTGACAACTTCAAAATGGAATTTCATATACTTCCCACCCTTATCCCCAGCAAAAAGGAGCCATACCTCTTCGCAAAAACCGACATCAGAATTGAAGTGGTCACGAACGTGCAGACTATTGAAAACCTCTTCAATATAATGTCTTATGACATGTCATAAGACATATATAGTTTGGAAGCAAACAATACCGCTTTGTTTATGTTTTTGTTCCAGAATTTACTCGTTCTCATTCTTCCGAAGGTGAACAGTAAACAAAAACATCTCAAAGCGAAAGTATCGATCTCCTTTTTTTCTTGTTACTTTTACATTAAATTTAAACAACTGTAATTTATTTTAGTGAATTGATTACAATTTTCTTTATTATTATTTGTTCTTGCATTTTGGCATTGTCAAAAAAAAAAGATTTATTCAAAATTATGCAAAATTACATTGATCCATGTCAATAAGACCTTATCTAATATTACTAAAAAAGTTCAAAAGTCTATGATATAAATTTTCTTCATCCTAAAAATTGACTTTGAAATAATTATGAAAATTAAAAAACGAAAAAATATATATATAAATACATAAATATATACATACATATATATATATATATATATATATATATATATATATATATATATATATATATATATATATATATAATATATATATATATATATATATATATTGCTACATCGACTATCTTATAGCCTGACTTGCAACAGAGTGCTGCTACATCGACTGACAAATAGCCTGACTCGCAAGGGAGTGCTGCTACATCGACTGACAAATAGCCTGGCTCGCAAGGGAGTGCTGCTACATTGACTGAGGGTTTGGTTTGGGCAGGCAGTCTATCATTTAAAAAAAAAAAAAATTTATGAAGTTTTTCAACATTTTCTGGTCAGGCTTATTAATGCGCTCTTTAAAACAACAGTTTATGGGA
>NC_061163.1:32495973-32635973 GCF_022113875.1 Hydra vulgaris
ATATATATATTTATATACATATATATATATATATATATATATATATATATATATATATTTATATATATATATATATATATATATATATATATATATATATATATATATATATATATATATATATATATATATATATATATATATATATATATATATATATATATATATATATATATATATATATATATATATATATATATATATATATATATAGGTGTTATGGCCCCAAAAAAGAAAGCATTGATATTTGGAGGAGAAATCAACACTTTTTTAAATGCAAAATATAAATTGTTTAATGATACCAACATTAAGTGTAGAAATGGTCATGTACTTTTTGTTTTCATAAAAAGTGGTGAGATATATACGAAAACTGTAAAAGAAGTCAATGAGCATTTTAACTTCAACACTTCCACATATCATGTCCAAAGTGTAGTGAATGTAGCAAAAAAATGGAAACATAACTTTAAAAGGGACTGCACACATTTTGTCAATTTTTGCAACAAGCTGTTTACATGCTACCCAACAATCTCAACAATGACACAACCATCCCAGTCTAGTCCTAGTAATTCCCATTTAGTTGCCTTGTCTTATGAACATGACAGTCTTTCATCTGAGACACACAATGAGTTTTTACCTACAGCCAGTTGTAGTAATCATGTACAAGATATTTTCACTTGTAGACAAGAAATTCCACCGAGAGAAAATCTATTGAAGATTCAGTTATCTAATTTGGCAAATCAGTTAGCTACCTCTTCCAAGAAATATAGAACAAATATAGCTATAGTTAAGTCTAAATTAAATAGTATGCCATATAAACTAAAACTTTTAAGACAAAGTGTTAAAAGAAAAGAAGATATTATAAAGGATTTAAGAAGGGAGTTAAGAGAATTAAAAACTAAAATGAAAATTTCTTATTATACTCGACAAATTCGAAATTATACAGCTACAATAAAGAAATTAAAATATAATGAAAAACAAAAGTTGAAGCAAATAAAGGTAAAGCATAACACAGATAATAGGGCAAATAAAAAAATGATTGCTGGTTTGGAAAACAACTTGCTTCAAAAAGAGGAGAACGCAACTACACTTTTGAACATGAATGAAGAAGCAAAGACATATTCATTACATATGAGAATGATTATTTATAATATGTTAATATGTAATGTCCCAACAGGTAACATTCCTTTTCTGATTCAGAAAATTGGACAATGTATGGGTTTTATTTTTTCTGATATTCCACACCGCAATTCCATTGAACAAATGGCTCGTGAACTTGGCAGTATTTCAAGCTTGCAGGCAGCTGAATGGGCAATCAACAATAGTCAACTTACTCTTGGGTTTGATGCTACAACACAAGAAGGTGTTCATATTAACAGTATTCACTTGACGTCAAAAGATAAATGCCTAGTTATTGCTCTGGACCAACTACCTGGTGGAACAGCTGATGATTATGAAAACCATATATGTAATGCCATTGATCATATGGCTTTTATTTATTCTCATTTTCACTCTTGCAGCTATAACGAATCTCGTAGTTCAATTATTGCTAATATTTCAAACACAATGTCTGACCGAGTTGCTGTTAATCATCTTACTATAAGCAAAGTATGTGCAACCTGGGGTAAAAGTCTAAATGAGTTGAACTGCCATTTGCATCCTCTTGATACAATTGCCACATCATGTCGTTCAGCATTAAAGTCTCTAGAGAATGAGAAATGCAAATTGTTTGGAAATGACTGCATGGCAACCTTGATTATTTTAGCTATAAACAAAATGAGATTTAAAGATGTAAAAGGCGATCCACAAGGTTTTATAAATTTTTTAGATAATAATGATTTACCACGAGGTATCATTCCTAGGTATCGTGGCAACAGGCTTCACATTCTTTTCCATACTTGTTTTATTTTAATAAAGCATCACAGTAAATTTAAACAATATCTTACAGTTGGAACTGTAAAGTGTAAAAGTTTACAAGCAACTCTTCGAACAGTATTTTGTAGTGCCACCGCAATCAAACAATTGTGTGTGCTTGCTGTGTTTGGAAAACTTCTTACTGGGCCCTGGATGAAAAAATTTTATGTTATATCAGAGCAAGCAACTTTTGATCATGTTGCTGGTATCCAGGTTGTGAAAAATGTTATACAAACAGTTCAAACTTGCAAATCCAATCCAGCCAGTTTGTTTTGCAGAAAGACAGATTTTTTTGACCAGCCGCTAGAGCCAAACATTTTAGAATCAGTAACAAGTTTATGCTCTGTTGATGAAGAGCTTCTTAAAATGACTTTGGCCTGTCTTATTGCAGTGGAAGATGTTTTAAATAGACAATATAGTAGGTATTTTTCACTTACTGTGACAGAGACATTTAAAGAGGAAACAGCTAGTGCAAGGCTTCACAATATAGATAGTGAGGAATTAATGGGTATGTTTAGTGATGCAAAAGTACGAGCTCCTAATGCAACAATTTGCTATATCTCTTGCAAACTACGATCAAAAAAGAATAGGACTGTCGACTATCTAGACACTCTAGATTTAAGTTTAAGAGAAAAGATTGTTAAATGGTCAATTAATGTAGCACGTAAAAACAGATTTACAAATCGACTGCATCTGTGCAAAGTAAGAGATGAGATTTGCCAAAGGCAAAAAATCAAGCGCCAAAAAATGGATGAAAAAGAAAAAAGAAAGTTAGAGCGCGAGCTATCCAAATTGAATTTTGAAGAAATTGTTAATTCATATAAGCACTTGTCCAATGACCAACTATTTGATTTAGAAGATATCATGTCAGATAGAATTGTTGGGAAGAAACTAGAACATGAATGGTACGATCCAAAAACATGCAAAAGTGTTTTATATAACGGCAGAGTAGAAAAAGTTAATAAAAGAAAAAATGACTTCATTTACACCATTTCTTACTGGAAAGATGATGAAACTGATATTGAAGCTGTTGACTATTGCATGAAAAAGATCCAGCTCGCTGCTGATGTTGTTTCCGGTGAGTTACAATTTAATTAATTTATTAACACTGCAAGTGTTGTGACTTGCTAAAAAAAAAGTACTGCAAGTGTTGTGACTTGCTAAAAAAAAGTAATGCAAGTGTTGTGACTTGCTAATAAAAGTACTGCAAGTGTTGTGACTTGTTAAAAAAGTACTGCAAGTGTTGTGACTTGCTAAAAAAAGTACTGCAAGTGTTGTGACTTGCTAAAAAAAAGTACTGCAAGTGTTGTGACTTGCTAAAAAAAGTACTGCAAGTGTTGTGACTTGCTAAAAAAAAGTAATGCAAGTGTTGTGACTTGCTAATAAAAGTACTGCAAGTGTTGTGACTTGCTAAAAAAAGTACTGCAAGTGTTGTGACTTGCTAAAAAAAAGTACTGCAAGTGTTGTGACTTGCTAAAAAAAGTACTGCAAGTGTTGTGACTTGCTAAAAAAAGTACTGCAAGTGTTGTGACTTGCTAAAAAAAGTAATGCAAGTGTTGTGACTTGCTAAAAAAAAGTACTGCAAGTGTTGTGACTTGCTAAAAAAAGTACTGCAAGTGTTGTGGCTTGCTAAAAAAAGTACTGCAAGTGTTGTGACTTGCTAAAAAAAGTAATGCAAGTGTTGTGACTTGCTAAAAAAAAGTACTGCAAGTGTTGTGACTTGCTAAAAAAAGTACTGCAAGTGTTGTGACTTGCTAAAAAAAAGTACTGCAAGTGTTGTGACTTGCTATGCATTTTTGATAGACGGCTCTGGCTTACCTTCACGTGGTGTCTATTGTTAAAAATGATTATAATATAATTTCATTAGTGAAATTTATCATTGTAATCATTCACTAAAAGCCAAGACAAAACTTTATGAAATATCAGAAGAATCATTAAAATAATCAAACATTATTTAGTGTTAATAACATTTTGTTTGTTTTTTAATTTGAGACAGACAAACTTTTAGTTAACCAAACTACTATCAAGCACTATATGAAAGATTTGAAGATGGATGCAACACTAATGTAACTTTTAAAGAGTAAGATATATTTTTTACTTCTTTGTTATTGTACTTTAAATAACCAATCAGATATTTCTTAATTAAAATTTTGTTTTCCGGTATTAATTTATAGAACCTTTTTTATATAGACAAAAACTTTTTTTGGGATTTAAATAAACATGTTTATTTTTTTTTAGGTCGAGGGGGGGTATACGCCCCCTCCACCCATACATCGATGTAAACACCACTTGTATACAAAAATTCTTGTAGAACATAATTTTATATTGCATACTAATTGAAATCATTTTCGTAAAGATAAAAATATTTATGAAAACAAATCATATTTGATGCTAGGGTGTATCAAACCATCACACCCACCTCTATCATTTAAATACGCCTCTTATATACTTTAATGGTTAAATAAATTTATATCAACTTTTTAGTATATTTAAACTGCTAATGTCTTGAAAAAGATCTTTTTTCTGAAAAAAATGTTCAGTTTCATACGGGTAAGGTGGTGGTTTGATGCCCCCCTCTGTCTATCCGATACGCCCAATGGTAAGAGTTTAATAAAAATAAGTAGTCCACTCTTACACCTATCTTTTGACACCAAGATATTTTTATTTTGATAAGAATTGACAAAGTTATGACAATTTAAGTAAAGAAAAACATTATTTTGACCACAGTTTCTTCAACAATTCCATATATCGAAAAATCGGTACTAAACCGTCATAACTTTTGAACCAATTGTTCGATTTTGATAATTTTTTCATCTTTAAAATACTGTATTGATCCTCTTTCCAATGATATATAACAGTAAGATATTTAAATAATTTGAAATTTTTACTCACGTACCTAATATATACATATATATATATATATATATATATATATATATATATATATATATATATATATATATATATATATATATATATATATATATATATATATATATATATGTATATATATATATATATATATATATATATATATATGTATATATATATATATATATATATATATATATATATATATGTATATATATATATTGATGACATTATGCACAGAAGTGTTAAGTGTTAAACTAAAAATGCAAATGTGGCAAGGACACTTTAAGCATTTGTGCATACAATTTTTTTTTTCATTTTATACTTGACATGTAATGTCAATTAGTAGGCTCATAACAATTTATCATACACTGACCATATTCGGACAGAATAATCTTTGAATAATACAACAGTTTTTGTGTACTTAGCTCAATTTGACCAAATGTTGTACTTAACACTTCTGTGCATAATGCCATCGATATATATCTATCTAGTTGTGTCAATGAATTTAAAAAATGTTTAAATGATTTTTGACCCTTGATAATCTAGAAATAGAGAAATATTTATATGTTTACACAAGAATTTCCAATAAAATATATCAATTAGGTTTTTAATTTTGTTAGACTTGACTATATAGAAAAGCAATTAAAGAAATAAATTTCCTAGATACAATGTTAATCTACAAAAATATTAAGCAAAATATTTGTAATATTAATTTATAAATGCTAAATATTTTGTCATTTTCAGAGTTTTTTAAACAAACAAAAATTTTTTTTACAAAGATTTGAAAAAACCATTTTTAAAATATATTTTAATTTAATATTTTTAATTGGCAATTTAATAAAAATCTCACTCAAAGCATATCCAGTCTAAAATGATTCTGATATCATAAACAGTAAAGTAATTTCAGAATTTTGAAGCTAGTGAAATAAAGCTAACACTTAATATTCATAATAGTTAAATGTTTAAAAACATCAAAAATAAATACATATGCTTATATGACCAATATTACACTAACTTGGAAAATTTACTCACCGTTAATAAAAATTACTTCTTATTAGTCATGAATAGTAAAATCCAATCATTGAAAAAATATTTTCTTTCCCAGTATGTCAAAGAGCAAAATTTTTCTAACAAATTTCAAGTTTTTGTGTCAAAGAACAAAAAATCAATCAACATTAGTATTGATTTTTGATCTATTGACACAACACAATAAACCATTTTACAAACATCTGGAAAAAAAAAAGGAAGATAATTAAATAACTTATTATATAATATCATATCATATATAAATATTCTAAAAAATAATTTCATGAATATTTATAAATAGTAATTCTACTAATATACTACTAGCTATATATATATATATATATATACATATATATATATATATATATATATATATATATATATATATATATATATATATATATATATATATATATATATATATTCATATATATATATATATATATATATATATATATATATATATATATATATATATATATATATATATATATATATATATATATATATATATATATATATATATATATATATATATATATATATATATATATATATATATATATATATATATATATATATATATAATATATATATATATATATATATATATATATATATATATATATATTATATAGATGAATTTCAATGTTTACATTTCCGTCGCATGCGCACTAGGTGGCAGGAATTTAAAAATCGATTTGCAAACATTGAGAACGTTTATTAAACAAACATTGATGTAATTAATCTGCTTGCTAACTTAATTAGATTAAAGTTTTTTTTTAATTCTTAAAATGTAATGCCTGACAGTTGTTGTGCTATAGGGTGTATGAATAAAAGGATAAAAGGCGATAAAAACTTGAGTTTTTACCGCATTCCTTTTGGAAATACAGAAACATCAAAAAACAGAAGAGTTTTAAGCCTTAAAACGTAAAAACTGGCCAATAAGTATGATTGATAACGCAAGATTATGGTAGTAAATATTTTATTTCAGGTATTTAATTTTTTTTTTCTTTTGATAACTAGAAGTTTTTATAATATTATTATTATCTTTGTTTTTATTTAATTTAACACAAGTTCATTATTTTAATAAAATAAAAAAGGTTTTAATTTTTTTTCTTCTCTATTTTTAGGCAAAAAATCAGACAATCCTAATAGTCCTGACTATGTTCCATCTGTTTTTTTATACAGACAGCAATCTTTTTCAAAAAAACATCAAAGTATCGAAAGATTTGAAAGAAGTTGTAAAAGAACAAAAAAAAATACTGAAGATAATTTATCTCAAACAAAAGCTGAAAATGAACAGATGTCAGTTAATATGGATGCAGTAACATCAGTCGACCCTTTCAAGTTAAATCAACGTAAATAAGTTTTAATTTAATTTTAAGATTTTACTTTCGTTCTTTGATAAAATAAATGGTTACATAATTATGTTTTTAGAATCTCAGACTGATGATGTTAATTTTGTTGCTGAGCTACATTCTAAAGTCAAAACTTTGAGTAAAAATAATGTTGAATTAAAGATTACAATAAACAAAGCTATAACATCATCTGTTTCTCAATATATTTCGTTTGAAAAACTAAAAGATGATAATTCACTTTTATCTTTTTATACTGGTTTGCCAAATGCAAATTTATTTTTGTGGTATTTATCATTGTTTAATGATTGTGTAAAACTAATGAAAAATATACCAATGGAAGACCATTTATTGCTAATATTAATGAAAATCAAACTTGGATTTTTAAATAAAGACTTGAGCTTTAGATTTGGTTTTTCTGAGCCAACAGTCACTAGAATATATAGATCTTGGCTTCCAATTATTGCTGAAAATGTTAAGTTTTTAATTGTTTGGCCAGAAAAGCATGTTTTGCGAAGAAATTTGCCAACAAGTTTTCGCAAAAAGTTCTATAATTGTGTTGCAATAATTGATTGCATGGAAATACTCATTGAAAGACCTTTTAGTCTTCATGCTCGAGCTCAAACTTGGTCAAATTATAAAAACAACAACAAAATTAAATATCTCATTGGTATAACTCCATCAGGTGCTGTAAGTTTTTTATCCCCTGGATGGGGTGGTAGAGTTTCAGATAAAGAAATTACAATTAAATCTGGATTTTTAGAAAAAATAACCCATGGAGATTGTGTACTTGCTGATAGAGGATTTACACTTGTTGAAGAATTTGCTACAAAAGGTGGGATTTTAAAATTACCAAAGTTTACCAAAGGAAGAAAGCAGATGTCTTCTGCTGAAGTTGATGAATCACGTCAAATTGCACATGTAAGAATCCATGTTGAAAGGGTAATTGGACGGTTAAGAAAATTTCGAATTCTTCAGAACATTATCCCATTAGCTCAAGTTGATTTACTTGATGATGTTATGGTAACAATAACTTCATTAGTAAATATTAACAGTAGTGTTGTTCCTCCAAGCTCATATGAGTGAAAAACCTTTTTATTTTTACTTTATTTTGTATTATCTTACATTTGGATTGTCTCAAGTACTCTCGAGTCCTTAATACAAGGGGAAGGGGGTGGTTAGTCAAGATCTAATAAAAGTAGGGGGTGAGAATTTAAACTAAAAGTTTTATTATTTATTAGTTACTAGTATATATTTTGTAAATTATAAGGCCGATTTTCACTGAATTATTTTTTTAGTTTCGATAGTTTTAGAAACTTTTTGCTGATAACAAGTGAAAATTAATAAACAGAGTGGTCTTAATAAGCTTAAGGTAGGTGGGAAAGTTTTCAAAAATTTAATAGAAATCCCCCCTACCCTTCTAATAAAGACTCGAGAGTAGTAAATTTTATATTACTAAATAATAAGAATTGTTAACAGTTTATTGATTTTTTATTTCTGAAAAAAGTGCCAAAATGTTGTTGACAAAGTAAGATATTTAATAAATATAATATATCCTTTAGTTTATTTATATGCATTCCTTGCAGAACCATTTACCTTTAGGGGCATTTTTTATTTCAATACAACTGTAATGAAACCATCCTATTTTGCAGTTTTTTCCGTCGCATCCAATCATTGGTGTAAAACTTGGACGTTTGCAAATGCAGTATGTTTGATCGCTCAAAAGGTTGTTAGGATCATTTTTTCTAGACACTATTTCAGGTAGTAAAAATTTAAAAAATATTGTTGTCAACTTTGTTTCCAGTTTTTCACAAAAGACCCTATCAATCGGAACATTAATTAACATTGTATCATTTTCATTTTTTCCTTCGGTCCAAATGTAAAAATGGCAGTATGTAGTATTAGTAATATACATTTCTTGCTGCACTTGAAAGTAATACTGGTGTGTTTTCTTTACCGTATTGTCAAAATTTACAGGAAAATCCGTATCTGTTTTCCAATTTTCTAACCCATTTCTATACTTATATGGGCACTTAATTTCCACTACACCGGAACCATGACAATCACAACACACCATACTATCAGGTGAAGCACCAAGACATGGATTTTTGTAAAGAACATGCAATCCAGTTTCTGTAACAACTATATTTGTATGTGTTTTCGCGACAAATTGCTTGTAAGAATTTATTGCTACAGTCTCCATTTTCTTACCATAACTCGTAGGTTTTGTAATGAATTTGTAATTTTGAGCAGCCGTGGCGCAGTGGTTAGAGTACTGGCTCAGAACCCAGAGGTCCGAGGTTCGACGCCAGCTCCAGCCCAAAAAGCGACATTGGTACGGAATGAGGCGTGAACTTCCTATTAAATGCTCTCCCGCGGTGCTCTATGATAAGACCGTAAGGACTTCTGGGAGCACCTAAATACATACAAAAAAAAAAAAAAAAAGTTCTGCGTTGTATTGCATCACTGTGTTTATAAACGACTTAGGGTATTTATCAACTTTTATGTTGTACGCAGTTTTTGATAACGATGCTGTTATTCTACCTGCCCTGTGCAACTTCCAGATTCTACTAGCGCTTTGAATTTTTGTAACTTTAAGTAAATTGCTGTACATGTTAACACTTTGAGTGATTTTTTACTCCTCGTATGATTCTGCGCAATATTTTGTTAAGGTGGAATCATCTAAATTAATTGATGCAGACAAATATAGTGAAGTAAGTGGTTCCGGCAAATTATATTCATTGTAACTGTCATCCTCCTCCGCAGTATCTGTATCACTACAATGTTCTTTGCTTTCATTTTTAATGTCAACAGACTGAAGAACAGCAGCATTCTTATACAATTTTTTTAGTTCTAGCAACTTTTTTTTTTTACTATCTGAAGTTGTAGGATCCTTAAAGCTGTAAGGTCTTTCATCTTGTGAGTTTTCATTGTCACTAATATTTGGAAGAGTTTCACGCTTCTTTGGTCGGGAAAAGTTTATTTTTTTTAGTGGGGCTGAGTTTGCTGATTTGCGTGATTTTTTCCAACTGCACAATGTGCTAGTGCAAGATATTTTATTTAAACCGAGCTGTGCACACGCAACAAGTTTAAACAACAAAGCACCGATGTGACTACACACAGAGCCCAATCTATAGTTTCAAAAATGTATAACCAATTAAATTTCTTAAAATACTTGTTTAAAGTAAAATTAAAATTAAATTATTTAATTAATGTACTTACCCTGCCATGCATTTGCAATTTGCCGTTAAAATCCACCCATTAACTTTATTTATTGCAACCCACACTTTGTAACATTTCTGCTTCTTTCCTTGTCTTTGACTTGGAAGCACCTTTAATAAATTAAAAGTTGAATAAATAAGTAAAAACGTATATCATTTTACATTTTACTCAAAATAAATTTTATGGTTTTAACTTTTCAAACCCTTTTTTTTTTGCACTTTGACGGTGAACTTTACTTTGTAATTTGCAAAATTACCTCAGATTGAATGAAACAAAATTCATTCGTTTCTTCAATAAATTATAGTATACATCTTGAACATGCCCACAAATGTAAAAGTTGTACGATTCCAATGATTTATAGGCTTTCATTGAATCGTGTGTAAAGTTACTTGGGGAGTTAATAAGGTAATTGTACATGTCACCCCATGTAATGTCGGGCATCATTGAAACGTCGTTTTTCCAATTTTCAAGTACGAAAGGGTCAGGGAGTAACATTCCATTTGACAAAGTTAATTTTTTTTTTATCTAATGTTAAAAAGTAATCAGATTCACTCCACATTTTCTTTTGCGTGTTTTCTTTCTATCCTGCCAGTGTCCTTCGCGTCCGAAAAAATGTAAACGTGCGACGTCACTTTGAAATTCATCTATATATATCTTATTTATAACTTTTTTAGCTATGTAAAATAGATTTTTAAAACTAAATAATCTTTTCTTAACAGATTAGAAAAATAATTAATACAAAAAATTTTCAAAAACTATATAAATTAAATCTCAAAACCAGTCTTCAGTTCAAACTCTTAAAGAGAGTAATGTTAAATAAAGTTTTGTTTATCTTTCTGTGCACCTTCAGCGGGTCGTTGATACAAGTTTCAACATAAAACGACAAAACAATGGAAACGGCCTTTATTTCCAGACTATTTATTCTTATGACTATGGTATAAAATAAACTGTAAGGTGTTAGAAATTACTTTAAAGAACGCGGGAAACTTGCAGAAGACCGATGATCTTGAAATCAAGAAACCGCTAAGCGTTACTAATATTTTTGGATACTTCAATTAAAATTAAAGTTTATATTTAAAAAATGATGTTATGAGTTTTGCCAGAATAAAAATAAAAATGCAAAATGCAAAAAAGGAAAAAAAACAAAGAATGCAGACAAAAAGTTTTTAATTTTTGTAATTTTTTTTTAATACACGTGTTGATAAATAAGCCTATCATTTATTATTATTTTATGTTGTGGTTTTTGAGTTATTAATTTTTCTTTAAAGTTATTAGAGATTTTTAGACATTGATTAGAGATTACATTGGTTTCGGAACAGAGTTAGTTTTATACATAGTTTGAAATGTTTTGGAAATATATTTATTTAATGCAGGACGTTGATTGAAAACGTAAAAAAACTGTTTAAAAGTGACATGAAATTTTAATAAAATTAAATAGTTCAAATTTTAAATTGTGGGCATGTCTACTTACAAACAATTAAACCTAAAATAGCCCCCTAGATGGTCTGGATCCACCAAATCATAAAAATCTAAAAAATTCTCCCTCTGTCAGTCTCTGATTGTTTAATACTCGTATTGTCAGTAAAAGCATATTTTTTTTCTTTGTTCTTCAAAAATTTACAGAAAAACATGTAAAGTTATCGTTAACATTTTTAGGTGGTTTGTTTTTGAAAAATTATCAGTTTCGAATAGCAAATATATATCAAGCTAAATTTTTATATTCAAATTTGCGTGATATGAAGATCACTTGGTAAAAAAAATGGGCTTCGATTGCAGTTGACGATCCCCCTACCGTATGGAATTGGCAAAGTTATCATTATATTTTTTGAAGCTATGCGCTCTATGCATATATAAACATTTCCATTTTAAGCTTACGTTACACGCGTAACGACTTTATTTAGTGTTTGCTTATTTAAACTGTCAATTAAGTTATCTTGCCAGACAAAGAGGATGAACTTATGCCATTTTAATTACGTTGCGCAGAAAATGCCATTTTTCTTACGTTACGCAGAATGTTTTCTGCGTAAGTAAGGTAAGGTAAATTTTTGTTTCAACTTTAGGTAAGATTTCTGCAAATCAGTAAGGTGAATTGTATTGGAAATTTTCATATGACGTTGAGAATTCAATACTAATTACAAAAATAAAAAAATTTCATCAGAGCTGTCGTCCGTGCAATAAATACCTTTGTTAAGCAAAGGTATTCGGTGTTTCCACCGAATATAAAGAATCCATCCGACAACAAAACTTGTATATTTTAACAGCAAAAACATTAAATAAATTTTATTTTCTTCTGAAATGAGTTTTCAAAACAAAAGGCAGAAGCTGCATCTGTAGTTGCGAAGAAGCAAAAAAAGTTTACCACATATTTTCTGATACCAAAAAATGTGGTAAAGTTTTTAATGTGCTTGTGTCTGGTAAGAACCAGACACGTGCGCATCTGTTGTTTCACAACATAAAGAAGCGAAAGGCTTATCTCCTCAGAGAAGTGTTGATGATTACGTTGGCAATGATGCAAATTACGTGTCTGACGTTGAGCATACATTTTATGGTGAAGGGAAATACAATTTTAACTAACAATACGACTTTAACTTTTAATCAAAAAGTCATTAAAAAAACTGAAACTTGGCTGAAAGTCATTGAACGTCTTTGTCCAATGCGTAATAATTAGCTGGAAGAAATCTGCCATTTTGCGGTAATATCAAAAAGCTTGTCAAAGCGGGTAATGGAAACTCATAACAGAACCATACATGATCCACATCTACACCATCACATAAATCGAGTGTGGCTGTCACATGTGATGCACATCAAATTTTCTTGTCGGGTAAATTTTAAAAAACTACTCGTGGATCTCAAACGATTAAGTTTTAAAAAACAGTTGCTCAAATCTGCTGTTAATGAGGAAAAAAGTTTTATATTCAATTTGTTATAATACATTTGATCTCATTAAAATTTACTTTAATTATAGGAAAGTGTTTTGAATTACTTTAAAATAAAGTACTTGAAAAGGTTCTTCATTTCAAAACTGCAGTACTTGAAAAGGTTCTTCATTTATTCTTCTTGTAGCCCTAGATATCCCGGAAAGGTGTTTTAACACTAAAATTTTATTTAAAAATTAGATTTTGAAGTTGAAATTATTTTTAGTCATTAAGGTACTCTGAGAAGTCCTTACAGTCTTATCACAGAAATTACAGAAGAGCATTTAACAAAGTCGTCCACGCCTCCTTCTTTACCAATGTCACTTTTTGGGCGTCGAACCTGGGACCTCTGAGTTCTGAGCAAGAAATCTAACCACTGCGTCACAGCTGCATAAATAAACCTGAGTAGCAGTTCAATACATACTTGTAATGTATATGAGTAGGATAAAAGAGAAACCTTGACAAATCGTCCTCTCAATATCTTGTTCTATCTACAAATGTAATAAATAAAATGTTTTATCTAATATATAAAATAAATACAAAAAAATTATATATAAATAAATACAATTTATTTATATATAACTTTTTTTTTAATTTTATATATTACAGTTTATTTATTACATTTATAGATAGAACAAAATAATACTTAAATGTTTCTTATAGAAATTTCTATAGTCACGAAAACTATACAAATTTGAAAGAGTCTGTTTTAAAAGAATACACCCTGTAATCTGTTGCACTCTGTATCTGTTTTAAGAGTTTTAATCCTGTTTTACAGTAAAGCTTCTCTGATTTTTTTTTTAGACAAACTAGTTTTATCGGAGCGTTGTATAATAAAAGGAAAAACAAATAATTGATTTGATAACATAGAGACGGTTAAATATAAACGGTAAGTAAATTTACTAACAATTTCAAGTTGTAAATTCTGGCTAACATATTTAGCATATTGTACTGTCTAGCATTGGGAAAATTTTTTTTCTAAACCGTTCTAAATTTTTAAAAACAAAAAAAAGGGTCTTGTAGTTCATTAAAATTTTTACTTTACATCATGGAAAAGCTACAAGCTACATTCTGCAAAAATTCTACATATGGAAATAATTTATTTAGGGAACTAAGTTTTTTAAATGAAAAACATCTTTATAATGTTGACCTAAATGTTAAAATTTATTAGTAAATTAAATTATAATAAATGATTTGCAACTTTATTTTTGTAACTACTTAACTTCCCGATGTTCGATGAGACTTTAAAACCTCGATGAGACTTTAAAACTCCGGCTATGTAACTTTTTGCTTCATAACCATGTTACGAAACAAAATCACTTTAGTATATTTGATTATTAATTAACTTTTTTATTACTTTTAACTGAAGCAGACTGATAAAAGATTCTTATAATATAATGTTAAATGAAAACAATGACAAATATTTTAGTCGAAATTTAATCCCAATTTAAACTCAATTATTGCCACCCCACCTTGCATTAAGCACCTAAGACTACATATTTAGAGGCAAAAGTTAATTTTTTGGATAAATGGTGTGCAATCTGAACAAAATTACTTTATGCAATGATTATAAAGTCTTTATTAAAAACAAAAACATATTATTATAATAATCTCTCTATAAATTTCTCTAGCAACAGGTCTATAATTTATAAATATAATCTTAAACATTCAATAAAACGCAGAGAAAAGCAAGGACTATTATACATGTTAAACTACCATGGCTTACAGCACCACCAGATGATATCTCAATAATCGAGAGTTTAAGAACAAATTTTGGTTAATAGAAATAAAATGTCTTTGGTTAAAGAGAAATCATACACCCAAATAAATAATAATCGACAAATCTTTATGTTAAAATGAAAAATGATAAACCTGTCTAAGTCTTTGCCAGCTTTTTTACACTTTACAGAAAATAATTTTTACAACCTATGGATACTCGACATTTAAAATTTCTATATAACCTATTTGCTACTCAGGACAATATTGGCTTGAGTCTCTCTTAGTGACTTAAATACTCAATAACATAGCATCTTTTTTTTATTAAAGACATGATTTCAGAATTAGGCGGCTATTATGAACCACGTGACGCAATTTTATTCTCGGGAGGGCAAAAATGTAATCAAATCTTTTTTAAACATAAAAACAAACCAGTAAATAATAAAACAAACTAGGTATAAAACATCAAAACTTATATGCTTATATAAAAGTTATATAAAACTTCAAAAGTCATTATATTTACTCACATTAATTTAATTTAAATATAAGTTAAGAGAAATTTAGATTTATTATTTAAATAAAATCTTCTCTGTAAATCTTTAAGTAAGTAAAACATGAAAGATGTACATACAGTTAAATTATACTGATTAAGTGGGTGTTTTTGCAATAAGTTTATTTGATTGCTTATTTATTTTCTTGTTGTTTAAATAACAATTTTGTATAACTTAACTTTGATTATTCTTATGTAACTTATAATTGGCATTATTTTGTAAATATTTGTTATTATGTTGAGTTTATCTTGCATTTAAACAATGTACACTTTGTATACCTCCAAGTACTTCTAAAGGAATACAAATGTTAAGACAAAAAATTCAAGAAACATCAAACAATGCTAATCTACGCATTTACGTAGAGCAGGCAATAAAAAGGAAAACACTTCCGTATTTTAAAAATAACACAGCCATTACTATACTACCAATCATGAATAATATACTGCGTGCATGAGCTGCTATATTAAACTTGAGAAAACCAATAGTCTTTAACTAAACAATTTTGTTTGCTAAATGTTTTTTTCTTTTATAACATAATATAAAGTTTTTATTTAAAAATATAATGTTCCTCAATGATTATAAAAATTTCAACTTAATTTTTTGATTGTAAAATTTTTCAAAAATTCAGAATTTTTTTTTCAAGAAATACAACTTTTTGTTAAAAAAAAAATTAAAAAAATGATTATATTAATCTAATATATATTTTAGATAAATAATTTAAATACAATGACTGATAAGAAAGAATTCAATGTACCAATTTCTTTCAATGCTTTCATTCGTGTTTTTTCCTTATTATTTATACCATTTGTTTCATTATTTGCTAGTCTTTTATAACAACTAGTTATTAAACATGGTTTGGTATCTTATAGAGGATTTATTCCAGACACGCTTGTTCAGAACACGTTGGATTACACCAACCTTTGTTGTTTGTTCAAAGATTTTTTTAATTATTCTTTTCCAAATTAATGATTTAATACTCTTGATCTATAAAAATTATTTTCATTTACAAAATGTTTGATTTTAAGTCTTTTAGTAAAAACCATTTTTACTTGAGGTAGTTGCAATTTATACTTGAGGTAGTTGCAATTTATACTTGAGGTAGTTGCAATTTAAAGAATCTCCAATATCACAGCAAAAGATTTAGATGAATAAATGAAAAGTTATTTACTTGTTTGTTTTTTTTTAATTTGAAATAAAAATTTTAATACTGTGCCCTTTTTTACATTTATTCACAACAATTTATGGCAATTTAAAGACCAGATTTCAAATCGTACTATTCTCGTAATTTCAAGAACCCGCATTAACTGTGTTGAGATTTAATTTTTAGCAAAAGATTCAGATGAATAAATTAAAAAGTTATTTACTTGTTTTTTTTTCTAAATTTGAAATAAAAATTTTAATACTGTGCCCTTTTTTACATTTATTTACAACAATTTGTGGCAATTTAAAGACCAGATTTTGACCAGATTTTAAATCGTACTATTCTCGTATTTTCAAGAACACACATTAACTGCGTTGAGATTGTCAACTAGTTTAAGAACACCAATGCGTTGAGATTGGCAATCAGATGAGATTTAATTAATATTAAATTGGCGTATTAACTATAATCAATATTTTCAAAACTAGTTAAAAGTAAATCCTTAACAACTCCATGTGGAATATGTTTTCTACCACTATTATAGAAAAAAATTCAAATGACATACTGAGAATTACCAGTTATTAAGTATTATTTTCTAAATTTAATATAAATTTATAAAATTCCTTATTAAATGAACTGAATTGCATTGGGTGTTTTTTTTTTTGCATAAATTTTTTTAATTTGTTGTTTTGCAACAATTTACAACACAGTAATTTTTTTTTTTAAACTTTTTTTTGTAGCTTTTTATTTTCATGATATTACTTTACATAGAATTTCTTTTAAGAAATTATTAAGAATATAAGACTGCGATAAAATATATAACTTATTTTTTCGTTTTATCTTTTTTTGTTAGATAGTTTTTTTCAAATACCATACAAAAGTGTGGCAACTTTTTTTTATATACAGATGTACTATACACATTTATATATATATATATATATATATATATATATATATATATATATATATATATATATATATATATATATATATATATATATATATATATATATATATATATATATATATATATATATATATATGTATATATATATATATGTATATATACATATATATTTAACAATTATATATATATATATATATATATATATATATATATATATATATATATTTAACAATTATATATATATATATATATATATATATATATATATATATATATATATATATATATATATATTTAACAATTATATATATATATATATATTTATATATATATATATATATATATATATATATATATATATATATATATATATATATATATATATATATATATATATATATATATACTTGTTAAAAATATATAAAGCTTTGAACAAAGCGTTAACGAAGTTAGATAACAAGTAAGACGGAACTTTGACATCTCAAAAGAAAACTTTTGACTTCTTAAGTGACAAAACTCATCATTTTCACAAATTCTAAAAAAAAAAAAAATTATAAACGTTTTGATGCAAACGTTTCATTATGTTGCACGTTCGCAAAATAACGAAAATTAGATATAAATACTAATCAAATATTTAAATAGTTTAAAATAAAAATTAGTATATGATTTATAGTAATATATTAGATAATATTTAATAAAATGCTAATAAAAAAGAACAAAAATAAATAAAAATAACAAAACAAAGGATTTTAAAAGTTTAATTATTTATAAGGGCACATCTATAAAGTAAGTACGCAGTAAAAAAACTGGTTTAGTATCCCCCTTCCCCCTTGTACAAACCTGTAAGTTTTCGAAGACCCCCACCCTCCACCACTACCACCACCACCTTTGCGTAAGTACGCATTTTTTTTTTTTTTTAAAGTCTAAAAAACTGGTTTACTTTTTTTGATTTTTTTTGTTCATGCAATCAAGGGTGATGACAATCAAGCGAACCTTTATTATGTTTCATAATTTTACTTTACGACTACTAATTAGATTTAACCGTTGGAATTTTTAAAAATTTCATTTATTGATGAACTTTAAAATAAAAATATTTAACTCTTTCGATATTTTTTGAGAAATAGATCAAGATATGGATAATGGGCTGGATGGTATACTGTTTTATACGTTATTTTGCAAAATCCCTAAAAAATTTTAGTTTCAGTTATTTTTAAATCAAAATTATTTTTTATTAATTATTTCATACTATATAAATATATGATGCTTTTTTTTTATGATTTCTAATAGTTTATTGCGACATCATGTAGACAATAGAATAGAAGTCTCGGTAAGTAAGGTTTCTTCATTATTATTTTTTTAAGTTTTTATTCCCCAAACTTAAATGAAAAAAAGATAATTTACACTCACCCTAATAAAAATTAGCAAAAGGAGTTGCAATATTAAAGACGATCCATGAGTGGATAGTATAACCAAGCAGCTTGATTATTAATCCAACAACTATTTAGTGCTATTGTACTAATTCACAATTAGGTAAACTACTTTTTTTATAGGATTAGAGTCGCAACTGTATTAGACTTACAGTATGGTACAGGGCATTTTTAAGTTATTTGACACAACTGCATATGTGTTGTAGGGTATAAAATGCAGTGCTTAAATAGACTAACATTAGCCTAATTTAATGCTAACCTAGTAAAACGTTAATCTAAAAAACAGCTTTTAGCATCCTAACGCAGCATGCGGCTAACAATAATGCTACGCTGACCCAACAATAACAAATGCGTGTCTCCAATCATATAGTACTGGTCTAGTACTACGGTGTTTATTATAAATATTAAAGAGTTTAATATTATACTTACTTTTTCAATATTTTTCTTACCTTGATAATCAATATTTCCATCTCCATTAAAATCCGCTTCAACAATCATTTCAGCTATTTCTTCTTCGGTTAAATCCTCTCCAAATTTAAGCATGATATCGCGAAGTTCATCTGAACTTATAGATCCATTTCCATCTTCATCGAAAAAATCAAAAACCTAATAAGTAAAGATTCTATATTACAAGTCTGATATAATGTTTATATGTTTTGTTAAAATTTTTGTTTGAAAATTGTTAAAATTTATATGTTTTGTTTGCTTTTTTAAAAGAAAAAAGAAAAACCTCTTTAAGTTCTTGTGAAACAGCTTTGTTGCTCAGTTTTCTAGTCATTAGGGTGATAAATTCTTGGAAACTAAGTTCTCCGTCTAAATCTGAATCAATTTCTTTTAAACATGAATCAATTTCTTCTTTAGATGTTTCGTGACCCAAATTTTTCATCACAACATCCAGCTCTTCCATTGATATCTTACCGTCGCCATTTAAGTCAAACATAGCGAAAGAATCTTTCAAATCTTGAAGTTGGGCTTCACTGATATTTTTTTCGCAGCTCTATTAATTAAAAAAAAAAACTTTAAAATGTTATTATTCTTTTTTTTTAATGTTTCCTAATGTATAAAATAATGTATAAAATGCAAAAAAAGAAAAAAATTACTCCTTGTCTTTTGACGCTACGATTTCTCCTTTTGACTTTTTTAATTACTTGGCTAACCACAAACAAGTATTCATCAAAATTTAATTTTCCCTTCTTTTCTTCATTGACAGAAATAACCATTTCTTCCACATCTTTTTCTAGAGGTTTTGGTTTGAGACATCGTAAGCTGGTTGCAAGTTGCTTTGAAGTAATATAACCCGTTTTTTTCGTATCAAAGTAACAAAAAACATCTTTAAGCTGTCCCAAATCCTCTTTATTAAATTTCATTTCATTCTTAAAATAAATTTGTAAATATAAAAAATCACAAAACAATCTTATTCTTTACATAAGTATGAACATAAAAAAGTTTGGGATTTAAAATTTACCCGGAGGTTACTTATGAAATTATCTCAAAAAAAAAACTTTATTTCATGTAAAAATAGATAGCGGAAATATGCTTAATAGTGTGGCGGAAATTAAAATAAAAACATTATTTTTACGTTAAACTAATATATTATATATATATATATATATATATATATATATATATATATATATATATATATATATATATATATATATATATATATATATATAATGAAAATAAAAAAAGGGCATTTTAGGGTATTGATAACTTTAGCAAAATTCAGATTGAACTTTTGCTTTTGGTTTTCTTTAAGAATAAAAGTATATCTACTTTAGGAACCAATTTTGCTTTGGCCTTATGTTTTGTTGAGGAATTATTAATGTTTTGGTTTTTCAATTTATCTAAAGAAATTTTGTAAAAAAAATTTAGCTATCATATTTTTTTTAAAATTAAATTTTTATTACAGTCAGTTGATTTAAAAAAATACAGTATGTGATTTAAAATTTTACAACTTACAATTGTTACAAAATATTGTTCAATATTTTATAAATTTATTAATTTGTTAATGGCTATTTTTATTACATAATAGTTATGTTAACTGCATTTTTATTTTTACTGCATAATAGCATTAAATTAAACAAATTTTTTAAATGATTGTTTTAATGAAATAAAATAGCGATTATCTCATTAATAAAATAACTAATTAATAAAATAAATAAAACAACAAAGTACATTATAACCGTAAAAAATAACAAAGTACATAATCCAGTAAATATTAACTTGCTAAGTTATATAACTAAATATAATTGTATTTAGTTAAAATCTACTTTCGCTCAAATTTTTGGTAGATAATTAGTAAAGAATTGACAAAAATTTGTAGATAATTAGGAATTTAAAATTTCTATTAAACATAATAGCTATTTGTTTAAGCAACTTGTTCTTTATAAATATAACTTTCTTTTTTTTTTTTGGACAAATTGTTTGTGTTTAAGTGAACTTGACTCATAACGAACTTCTATTTGTGTTTATATTGTGATTCCTCATTATAGTTTTATATGGATAACAAAATCAATTGCTCCTTTGTAAATAGTTATGGAGATTTTTTGTCAACAATCATATACCAAAGTAAGAAGTCTGATTGACAGGATCATAAATTATTTTGTAAAACAAACAAATTCGAAAAAAGAACAACTTAAATGATATGTTAATAATAAGATATTAGAGTAATCAGAAAAGTTGCTGTAATCCATTTATTTACATATTTATTTATCTATTATTTCATTATATTCATTATATATTTACACATTTATTTACACACCAAAAAGTTTGTAAAGATAAAAATTTATATATTTATATTTTAACGGGTAACACAATTCTTAATAAGTTGTTGATAAATTTTTTTTGGTAATAGGATTTGTATATTGTTTTATAATAATATAATTAATGTTACAGTATTTAAGAGTCAGAATCAGGCAGTCAGCGGAAGTGACCCTTCTAAATTGCTTGAATTTTTTATTTGTTGATCAGAATATAGAAAAAACCTGTTGGGTAAAAAAAAGTTTTTCAAAAATGTTTCTTTCACTCGGAATCCGGGTTTAATATTTTGAGACTGAAAATTTAGAAATTTAGTTTTTTCCGCCTTTGAATCCATTTTTTTTGCCAAGACAAGAAGTTGGACATAATTTTTGTAGTTAATATTAGACTCAAAAGCTCTCTCCAAAAAATATAAAAAAGTTGCGTGACAATCTGAGATTGGTAAATTATCATAGTTCAAAAGTAAAAAATCATTCAGTTTTGACAATTTTTAATGGAAGTTATTTCTAACAGCAAAGAGTTGCACACGATTTTTCTTGGAGGATTTGTAAGTATAGATATTATTTGTAAGTCTAAAAATGCAAAGTAAATGCAAAAAACTATGTGATACCTAAGGTCTATTCATATATTGTGGCTTGAAATAAAAAAAAAAATGTTATAGTATACTTAAAAAACGACCATGATGGATGAGGCACAGACGAGAGATTCGAATCGGTTTTCGCTCAGCAGCACGATACATTTTCTATCTTCCCAAATTAGCATTGCAGAAAACATTGCACGTAATGTTACGAAAAAATTTGAATGTTTCTGACTGTGATATAAAAATCATAACAATTGAAATAAACAATAATAAAATACAAAATACGATCAGAAGTGAATCATTTAGACTTACTTCATAAGCAAATAACTTTTGGTGATTGAACGGAACGAAGAATCTCCGATATCACGATTATCGAAAAACTAGTTAGTGGGCAATTGTCATAAAGCAATTTTATTTATCATAAAATGTCTTACCTTCATTTTGAAGGTCTTAAAAAATTCCATTAATAAAGTAGATATTTTATCATTGTTATTGAGAAATAGGGGCTGCATAAATAAACTTGTTTTTAGTTGAGTATGGAACAAAACAAAATTTTTTATGAAAACTGTTATTGCTTTTCAAAAGGAAATTTTGTATCATTCAAAAAACATAAAACTATAAAAAATGTATTCTACATCCATCAGCTGGGAGATGTTGATGTCAAAAAACACCTCATCAACCTAAAGGTTATCATGTTTTTTAATTGTACGCAGACTGTAATTTTTATAATTACATACTTTATAACTACTCCAAAACAAGTTTTTGAGACAAAGTTTTTTGAACATAAAGAAATAGCTATTTTTATTAATTCCCAACTCTTTTAATAAATCACTAAATTAATCACACTCTTGCAATATTCTATATTATTAATAACAACAATGTATTTCAAACTTGTGAACATTTTTTGTGAATAGTAAGAATCAGATTATAAACAATGCTTTAAATGATACACCTAATAATTGTTTAAAAAATTGTTTTTAGGTCATGTGATCCAACAATAATAATGTATGGGAAGAGAATGAACTAATTGCAAATAGGCTTAAAGAAGTCTTAAAAAGGATGAACAAACATGTGCTTTTTACCGGTATACCTTTGGTGTTGCATGGAGTCCTCCAAAAACATGCTTTCATACTCACCATTTAAATATTAGAGGAAAAAAAACTCCCGCTTTAAGGGCGTCACCAATACATTTCGTCTTCAAAATGTGAAATCGATACAATAAAGATTTTTATTTGGTTCAATGCTGTGTTTTACTCATTTTAAACAAGAAACTGCTTTATCTAAAGTCGATGAAAACACCAATCTATGTACAGAAGCACAAACACAACAAGAACAAACATATGGACACCTGCGACTCCAGAGAAAGAATTTGACCCCGGTGAAATTAATGTTTCACAAGAGATTTTGGATAAATTTCTTAAAAACCGTGAGAGTGTAACCAAAAATCTTAATGCAAGTCCTATAAAATATAGGTTAAAAAGGATGTTCAAATATCTGGAAGATACTACTACAGATAAGTTAACGCAAGAAAAAAACTTAAAAAACTTAATAAATTCGCTTAAAAAACTATTAAAGAAACTCCTGGATCTAAAGAATCTTACCAGTAAAAGATGAAAATAAATCCTCTGCCAGATGAAATTATTTGCGCTTAGAAAGTATATATGTAAAGTGATTCCATGGAAAAGCTAACATGCTCTCCCAGCAAAAAAAGTTCTATAGAATTTTCTATAAACTTTTAAAACATATGGCCTATAAAAGTTCTATAGAATTCTATAGAGCTTCTATAGAGTTTCTGTTAACTTTTAAAAAAACTCCTATTGAAATTTTTTTTCTACTTTTTTTTAGAGAAAAAAAGTTTTATAGCAATTTCTATAGAAATTCTCTAGACCATATGTTTCAAAAGTTTGTAGAAAATTCTATAGAACCTTTTTTTACTGGGCTATCAAAAAAGTTGCAGTGAATTGTGATGTTGTTTTATTAACCACTGCTGTTTTAGACCAATTTAGAATTGATCAACCGCATCTTAAGAAGATGTTTACCAAATCTGAGAATGCCGGCTGCTATCAAGGAACTCTTTCAGCTAAAGCTATGTACAATGTATGCAAAAAGAGAGATTCGTGAGATATGATTATAATGAACCATGTTATGGAAAAGATCAATGTGACAGGGAAAGTACAGTTGCAACGACAATCTTTAGGAGTTACGTTGATTCGGATAATAAACTTTTGACTGCTGAAAGTATACAAAAGGCTATGCATTATAGTTTTGGTACTAAAGATGCAAAAGTAGCAGTTAATCAAACTAGCAATGATAAAACTGTAGCTACTGGACCAAAGATTAAAAACATTAGCAACTATTACTCATTCGAATTTGTTGAGAAAATTATGAAGGTGTGGCGTTACTTAAGTGTGGAAATCTTAAAATTCAACCCTCAATTAATTTGTTGTTGCCATATAGCAAACAGATATTCAATTAAGCGAAACAAGTCACTAAAGGAAAAACAGAAAAAAGTTACAGACAATTATGTTCATAAAAGATTTTGTACTGAAATAAATTATCATTTGAAATCGATGCTGAGTTAGAAGGATACATGCTATCCTAAAAGTATTAACGCAACATTTTAAAATAATATTATTATTTTAAAATGTTGCGCTAATAATTTTAGGTATCTATAACTGGGATCAGAGTTAATTGTATGAATAAGGGACAAGAGAAGAATAATTTTGCTGGCTAGTTACTACCGAGGAGATAAACTACAAAACTGAAAAAACATCTGTTTAGTAGATGCTCTTTTTCTAATCAATGGTTGTGGCGATTATTCATTATTCGAAGAAGACTATAATGCAGTCATATCACTATTCTTAGAGAAACTTATTGCAGTAGAGCAAAACATATGTGTGATGTAATGGATAATTTGTTTCAAGTGTGGAAAAACTCTTTCTATTTCTAAATGAACAACTAATTTTGAAATAGATATACATTTAAATGTTTGGTGTGACAAAATTACACACGTTTTTTTTGTTATTATGTTAGGGCCGTGTTGTATTGACATTTGGACACATGTTACATTACAGTTTGCTACTGCTTGACGTTGACCACGGAGACCGTTGGCTGGTCCTTGCACGTTTACTGCTGGAGCTAGTGGAAATTTTATTTTTCCCTAACAGGTTTTTTTATATTCTCATTAATATATAAAAAATTCAAGCAATTTGGTGGAGATCACTTCCACATTTTCAGGATTTTTTTAATTTCTAATTCGATTGATTGGTAATAGGTTGGGATAGATATAGTATTTGATTTTTAAAATATCAAATAATGTTATATTAAAAAAATCAATAACTTTTCAAAATGTGATATTTAAAAAATCAATAACTTATCAAGTAAACGTAAATCCAAAATAAAATTGATTTGTAAAGTTGATTTAAATCTTATCTTAAAGAAAATAAAAATAATTTTTTTTTCTATCAGTCAGATTTTTTTATAGTTATAATTGTAAATGTCCTTTTTTATTGTCATTATTAAGAATCTCAATATAATTTTATTGAATCTCAATATAAACATTGACTTATTTCGAGAGATACAAATCTAAAATTTTCAAATTTAGCAGGTTTTAAACTTTTTTGGTACCGAATTTCAGCAACAGACCAACTAAAAGCGCCTTAAAAGGATAAACGGTAGTAAACGTAAATATTTTTTTGACTGTTTCCCCTCATTTTTTAGTCAAAATTAAACTAACTTCAACTTGCTGTAAATCCTAAACGGATAACAATTTTATAGAAAAATTTTTTAGTCTTTTTTAAGTTATATCTTATTTGTGCCAAATTGTACATTTGTGCCAAATTTCAGAAAATTTGCTGATGCAGGGTGCAGATTTATATTTTTCAAAAAATATTTATCAATACTTTTTTTACTAAAAGCACTTAGCTTTTTTTCATATTTTTTATTTAACAATCTTAAACAGAAAAAGTTTTTTATCGAACTTAAACAAAAATTTTTTATTAAAACAACTCATTTTATTATCGGATCTTTAAACTTGTCAAAATTTATAACTTATTCCATAAACCTCCACTTTTTATCAAAAGTAATAACAAATCGATAAGCAATGAAGCAAATGGATCTTGTATTTACATCCTGAGTATATTGATTTCCTTTATTATCAGAGGAATTATGAAGTAATTAAATAATAACATATATAAAATTTAAAAAATGGGTATAAAATAAAATATATAAATCAAATAAATAAACCCCCGGTAAATTTGTTCAAAAATCAAATTAAGGAGTTTATTAACTTAGAGAACATTTTTCTAACAGAAGTTTTAATAAAAGACAACTTATAGTTGTCTTTTATTAAAACTTCTGTTTTTAAAGTTTCTTTTATTAAAACTTCTGTTTTAAAAAATTATAAAGCATAACCGCAAACAATTTAAAAAAAAAAAAAAAATTAAACATAATATAATCTTATTTAAAGAACTAGGTAAAGCAAAACAAAAACGCCCTGACATTTATTTATCGAGTTATACAAAACAAAAGCAAAACACCCAAATATTTTATTGAACACAATTCAAAAATTAGTGTGGCTGTAACTTTCTTTGTAGTTTTTTGTAAATTTTTTGCAATTTTTTTTTGCGTATCTAATCGAATGTAGGAGTTTATTTGTCAGATTCTTTTGTTAATTAGGTATTTTCCACGCGCTGGTTGCAAAAATAAATTTATTTAGGTTTGTTTTTTATGTAGCAGAGGTTCCTTTTTTTCAATGAGTATTATGACAAAAGGTAAAATGAACTGCTTGATCCTTACAAAAAAAAAATAGTTTTATATCTTCAACATAAAATCTGAAAAGAGACCGTTGTTTTGAATCCAGACCCTACGCTTTTGAATGACTGAAACAAAAGTTTTCTTAGACCGAGGTTTTTAAATCATTAAAAAAAAAAGGTCTTCCTGGTCAACAACTAAATACTTTACTAAATCTTTTTTCTATATATATATATATATATATATATATATATATATATATATATATATATATATATATATATATATATATATATATATATATATTAGGGTGGTGCAAAAAATTTTTTTTTTAAATTTCTTTGATGGTACCATTTCTTTATGTGACATTTGTCACATAAAGAAATGGTACCATCGTGAAGTTTGGGCATGATTGAATAATTTTTAAAGGTTACTCATCAACACCAAGTTTTTTACTTTTTGGGTTTGAGTTCTCTTTTAGTGTGCAATCCCAAATTTTGAATAAATTATGATACAACATTGCATTTTAACTCTTACTGTATATTAATCCAAAACCATGCAGTATTTTTTAAACTGAATTATATATATTATTGTTTACAAATAAAATAATTGAAGAATAAAGTAATAAACTTCTGGTTTATAATAACGTATTTGTGTTCACTATAGTAAAGACAAATTTAAAAAACAATAATAGTTCCAAAAAATCTTAAAAATTGTTAGAGTTTTAGGTTTCATTTATATTTCAGCTTCTTTGGAAAAAATTATTGTAATCTATGAAAAAAAATTCATTGGTTTTTGTTTCCATCGTTTTTTGATGACTTGGTTCCATCGATCAACAAAGATTTCTGTGGCAGAGGAAACTTTGACCTGTGTTCAGAGATTACCTGCAACAAGAATTGCTTTTGTTCTTCATTTTTGGTAATTGAACAATTAAAATCCTGAATTAGTTTTACTCCTCTTTCAGCCGTATCATTAACAACTCGTAGACTTTTTACAATTTTTTCTGCCTGTTGAAACTCTTCATTTTCGGTCCACTTGTCAGGATCAACAGTTGTCAAAAAAGTAGTTGGTAATTCTAAAATGTTGAAAAAATTTAAGGTATTCTCTGTTACAAAACTTTCTATTTGCAGATTTTCAATTGAAGTTAAATTGATTTTTATTATTTTCTGTGGTTCATCCTCTCCAGCATTTTGTAGAGCCAAAACCATTTTTGCTTTTGTTTCCTTGCTGATCTCCTTATCAAAAAAAGCCAATGCTACCATTTCTTCACTTAGATACCATAAACGCCTCAAAAATGCTGTTGCTGCAGCTGTAAAAATTCCATTGTTAATGGCTTTATGTTGAAAAACAGTCTTCAAGAAAGATCATTCGACGGAGCAAGTGTTGGATTGGTACATGATATCCAAAATTTGGTGTACACCAAACTAGCAAACAAGCTAATACCTCGAAGTGATTTTTCTTCTTTTGCCGTTAATTTGAACTGCCTTTTGAACATCCATATTTTCATTGAATATAAAATTTTGGCCATCCACCTTCCTCTGTGTATGGCTCCGGGAGCCATTACATGAGCCCCACGAGGAGGAACATCACCAAGAAACAACAAGGTTAGTTCCAACAATTCCTTGTAGTCATCTCGATATTGTTTACCAGATTCAAGAATTGTTTTCAAATAAAATAGTGCATCCTGTTTGAGTATGGTGTGAGAAGCCAAAATGTCCGAACATGTTTGATCATTTAACGCTGTTTCATAATTATTTTTGTCAATTAATGACCACTTGTCACGAAAACGTTTAAATAATCCTATTTCAGGACCACTGGATTGCCCAAGAGAATGCTTAAAAACATCACTCAAGACAATTTCATACATATGATGACGGCATGCCAAGTGTAATAGTTCTCTATTAAGCTTTTTTTCAATTAAAGTACACGCTCCAGCTTCGGTACCAGTGTTGGCAGCCGTTGTATCAAAACTAATTGCTTTAACTCGGTCTTGAATGTCCCAATCTAGTAAAGTTGTTATAACAGCTTCACTTATTGCTTTACCAGTACCCCTTGTTAACTTTGGAATGCCAAGAAGCTGGTCAACGTTGTAACCTGTAACAACAACTGCTAACCGATCAACTGAATCTCTTCCAGTAATATTTGGCAATATTTTGCCATCAAAATGAACAGTCAATGGAACATTTGACGAGTTGAATGCAAACTTTATGGTTGTAGCAATTTTGTTTCGATTAGTAATTCTAGCTCTCCGGATCGTATCGCGACTAATAGCAAAATCTGTAATGTCATGACCTAAACCTTCTGCTGCAGCTGCCAGTAAATAAGTCGCTTGGCGATCCGTGACGTTGGTTCGGTCAAGAGCAGATGCTAACTCCGGTGAAATGATTTTTTGAGGTCGTGATCGCTTTTTAACAACATTTTGATTAGATTTCTTTGGTTTCATAAATTCTTCATCTGAGATTTCAGTGCCAGATGTAGACTTGTCAGATAGGTGCATTGAATCAATGTGACTTGTATTTTCAGCTTCTTTTTTTCGCTTCTAATTCTTTTCTTTTCTGGACACGTTCTTCAGTTTTTGCCAATGCCATGTCAACTCCGGCCATGTATCCCTTACGTTCACCTCGCTGATCTATTAGAAATAGTCTGTCTTCTTCAATTGTAATCAAACTCATGGCATCAGCATGTGCTATATCAAAAATGCGATCAATTTCTTCACAAAAAACATTTTCATTTGCTGTTTGTGTTGCCGAAGCTCGTTTCATATTTTTCTTTATTTTAGCCTATTTGTAAAAAATATTTTCAAGTTTTTCAATTGCATTATGTTCAATAGTTGTTGGAATTTTTGCCATATTCCACAAATGAAATACTTCTCGAATGACACACCTTGCACTTTGTCTAACGGTTTGTTTTTCTATTTTGTGAAGATGAAAAAAAACTGCAAGAACTTGACGACATGTTGGAAGCTTCATCCCAGAAATATTTGGAGAAACAGACCCAACAAGATAAATGTCAGTAGTTGTTCGAGTTTCAATTTTTTTCGAAAACGAAAGGAAAGATAACTGAGAATTCATATTACAGGATATTTCTGAAAATCAAAATATAACCTGAGTAAAACAATTGTTATCACAAAATGAATTTATTTTTTTAAAGCCTCAAATCAGCACTCATATGAACAAAAATTAAAATGCTTTGCAGTATATTGTCAAAGATAGTTGCACACTATTAAATTAGAAAAATATATTTAAAAAATATTTAAAATCGATTAAAATAATTATCATAATTAATTAAATTGAATCAAGTTAAGAGTTATGTCATAATAAAATAAATAAACAAATGTACATATTAAAAACTTCACAGTAACGTTAGAATAGGAAAATAATGGCAATTAAAAGAGGAAACATGGCCATGAGCGACCTCTAAAAGTCATTCAAATTTGCTTGAATTTTGCAGGAATTAATATAATGATAAAAGGAACAATAAGAAAAAGTACCACATTGATTTTTGAAACTTTTGAAATTGTCAATATATTTGTGCACCACCCTAATATATATATATATATATATATATATATATATATATATATATATATATATATATATATATATATATATATATATATATATATATATATATATATATATATATATATATATATATTTTTTTTTTTTTTTTTTTGAAATTTTCACAACTACATATTAATTACAAATTTTTTTCACTGCAATATTATAAAGAAACTGTACTTCCTAAATAAATAAATAAAAAAATACATTTTACAAAATACCGTTAGGTATAGGAAGCAATAATTAGGTATGCTATGACTTGATAAGAAGGGTTTTGTTGTTGTAGGGAACTCGTAGAAGACTGAGATTAGTCTTATCATCGAGAACCTTGAGGTATTGCGTAAATTTACCATCAGAACTAGAACATTTCTAGGTAATTATCCATATTAAGAACATGATTTTTGAGTTTCGACTTTAAAGAAGTTATATTGTCTGGGAGAGAAATCGAGGTATAATTCGGAATTAATTTGTTGAATAAATATGGGCCACGATAAGAAATAGAAAATTGAGAACTTTTTTTTTTTTTCAGGGGTACAATAAAGTTACCAGTTGCTCTTGTGTTAAATTTGTTGATATTAGATTGAAAGAAGTTTCCTGTGAATCGGTTTGGAACTAATCCTAGTTTGTATTTAAGCATGTACAAAATGTTAGCGTAGATATTAATTTGGTAAATTTTTAGTGCTTTCATTTCTTTTAATAGGGGTTTAGCGTGGGTCAGTTTGTTTTTATGATGTATTATTCTAGAAGCATGTTTTTGTCGTCGATAAAGAGATATTAATTTTGTCTTGTGTGTGCTTCCCCAGGCTATGTTGGCATATGTGAGATAACTATGTATAAAGGAAAAGTAAAGAAGTTTTAGATTTTTTTGCGATAAAAATGGCCTAGTTTTAAAAAGTATACCAATACTTTTAGATATTTTAGTGTTGATGGCATTTATATGAGCTGTCCATAAAACATTTTCGTCAATAATCACACCAAGAAATTTAATTGTTTGGGTTCTTTCAATTTTTTTGTAGTCAATACTTAGTGTCGGTAGAATTGATGGTAGTTTGTTCTTCTGTTTCTTTGAGTGAAATAAAATATATTTAGTTTTTTGCGCGTTTAATGATAACTTGTTAGCACTGAACCATGTTTTAAGATTTTGAAGTTCAAAGTTGACTTTATCAAAGAGGTCATTGATAGAGGTAGATGAATAGAACAGATTGGTATCATCTGCAAACATTATACAATCGAGATTTGTAGAGGCTTTAGGAAGATCGTTAATGTAGATAAGGAATAATAAAGGTGCAAGAATAGATCCCTGGGGGACACCGCATTTGATTTTTAATAACTCCGTATTAGTGATACCGTCTATAATAACACATTGTTGCCTGTTATTTAAATAATTAGTGAACCATTTATTAGTTTGATTTTTTATACCGTATTTTCTCATTTTTTCAAGGAGAATTTTATGGTTGAAAGTATCGAAAGCTTTTGTAAGATCGATAAAAACTCCCAATACAAATTTTCCTTTATCAAATGACGAGCTAATGTTGTCCATTAGGTCTAAGGTTGCATGTTCCGTAGAATGATTAGTTTGAAAGCCGTATTGACATTCGCAATGAATTTTATTGTCTGCTAAATATTTATAAAGTCGGTTGTACATTATTCTTTCCAGGAGTTTGGAAAACACTGGAAGAATTTAGATAGGTCTATAATTGGTTAGCAATGCCGTGTTTCCAGTTTTAAATACAGGTAAAATCTTTGCAATTTTTAATTGATGCTCTAATTGATGACTTGAAAACATTAAATAAAGGATCTGCTACAATGGATAAAATATCATATACTACATTGCTGGAAATGTCATCGATGCCCGGAGCTTTGTTCTTTCTGATTGATTTTTTTGCTTCTTCAAATTATTCCAATTTTAGGTCACTCTCAGAAAATGAACTAGTATGGTCAGTAAAATAGTTATTAAATGAATTGTTCGAGTTGTTTATCTTGGATGCCAGGTTAGGACCGATATTTACAAAAAAAGTTATTAAATTTGTCGGAGATAGTTTCTTTACCTGTATACTCAATTCCATTTTCCGCAATTCTAGTTGGTAACATTTCGGATTTAGTTTTGGTTTTTCCGATAATATCGTTCATTACTTCCCATGTTTTTTTAATGCTACCATTGTGTTTTTGTAATTGTTTAAAATAATAGATTTTTTTTTATTTATTTTTAATTTTTTCAAAAAGGTTTTTGTATTGTTTGTAGATAGTAAGATTTTTTTCGTTTCTATTTTTTAAATATTTAATTTATAGTTTTTGTTTTTTCTTTGACGATTTCTTTATTCCGTTAGTTATCCATGGACATTTCAAATATTTAACTATATATATATATATATATATATATATATATATATATATATATATATATATATATATATATATATATATATATATATATATATATATATATATATATATATATATATATATTTGTATATTTTGTTTATTTTAAATTTATTTACAAATTTAGTACAAAACTATTACAAAAGCTATTTGCTCAAAGAATATGAAATCTTTGTATCAGTGTAACAACCTTTATACCCTACTTACTTAAAGTGAGCAGTACACCATTTTTGTTTTTCAGAATTTATTCAGAATTTCTACATTACATAGACATAGATATTCAGAATTTCTACATTAAAGCTTTTAATAGAAATTTGTCTAAAAAATAAGAGAAGTTGAGTCAAAAGGAAATTTAAGTTCTTTTTCTAAAAATATTATTGGTATTAAAATATAAAGTATGCTAAAATTTCTGAAAAAAAATAATTTTTAGCTGTTAGGCTAAGTTATTAGCCGTATTCTTTACAAACTTTAAAATAGATAATGCGTCATGAATTTAGTTTAATCTATTTAAAATATTTCTATTTTCCCCAATTTTTTTAAATACTTGAATTTAAAAAAATGTTCTTTATATAGGATATTATATATAAGTCTTAACAACATTTTAATGCATTGTTTTCGAAATACATTGTATTTTAACTATATCTTTGTTTTTTGTAATAAAAACATTTTATTTAAAATTCCATTCCCGTCATTTCAACCATTCCACCTCTACTATAACCATACATCTTTCTGGCCCCTGACCATTTAAAATCACTTAACCTAGCTAAATGCTCCAAATCTTACAATACTTCTAGCGTCTCTAAAGAATAGTCAATTATAGCTAAGATTAAAACAAGCTTTCATTTATAAAAGCTTTTCTAATTGTTGTAGAAAAACAAATCTTTTGAATAAAAAAACAAATGCTAACAAATTAATTGATGATAATCTTGTTGACACAATTATTTTGAACATTGCGTTATCAACATCATTAAAAATTATTATTAAAATGTAAAGTCATTAAGATTAGTTTTGTAAAAACATCATTAAGACTTATTTGTAAAAACTACGAGTAGCAAGCCTTTTTGAGTGTTTTTAATAAGTAA
Organism: Hydra vulgaris; assembly: GCF_022113875.1. Classification (NCBI taxonomy): domain Eukaryota; kingdom Metazoa; phylum Cnidaria; class Hydrozoa; order Anthoathecata; family Hydridae; genus Hydra; species Hydra vulgaris. The sequence continues at coordinate 32,530,132 of NC_061163.1, forward strand.
CTTACATGCATAAAGCAAGTTTTAAATTTAAGGTATATCTCAAATAAAGATACTTTGCAAAAATGGCTTGGTAAATACAAGCAGGGAACAAAAATACATCAAAACATTTGCTTTGTCAACCCCAAATTTAAGGGTAATTAGCAAATTATTTTTTATTACATTGACAAATTAATTTTTAGCAGTGAAAAGTGATTTTTACTAACCTATACTGAGGTTAAATTTGTTAATAGGTTATAACTATAACAAATAATTTTTTAGCTTTTAAAAACTACGGCTATATAAAGTTTCTGATCCCCACAGTTAAATTTACCTGACATTTAGGGTCGGAGAAGCAAACTTTTTGTGGTGTTTATTATTTACAACCAAAGATATTATGTGCACCTAACACTTTTAGCATGTGTACCTAACACTTTAAGCATTAAAAAAAAAAGTATAAAACTGTCGTGGCTATATAAGAAGAAAACAAAACGTTAAAAGTTGTGTTCAAACATATCATAAAATATTTGTTGATTTTCAATAACTAACTTATTATTTAAAATTAACTTACCATTTTTTCTTCCTTCAAATTAAAAAGGATCTTTATATATTTATATGCACTGTGTATGCTTCCTAAAAATTAATAACACAAAAAAAAGCATATAAAATAATTATAATAATACTTTATACAGGATTATCCGTTACAAAATTAATTTTAAAACGTTTAAAACAATGTACCAATTGAAAAGTATTTTATTCTTCTGGCTTATTAACATTTTTTCAACATAGTTTTTTATTATAAAAGTAATTTATTATAAAACTTTCTGAAAATCCTGATTGATAAGATTAAATAGAGTAACTAAATGGAACATTTAAACAGCGATTCATGTTTTTCAAATGCTGGCAATAAAAAGTTGTTAAAAACGGAACTTCACGGAAGCTTTAGCATTTTTTTTTTAAGTTTTATTGTAAATTTAATTCGAGCATTACTTCAAAAAGCCAGGTGATCGCATTTACAGCGCATACACTAATGAACAATGAGAAGTCTAAAAACTCTTGTCTTGCCAACCCAGTGGGCACCGGACCAAAAAAAGGTGTCTTTTGAACGTTCAAAAGACGTCCAAAACGTTCAAAAGACGTTCAAAAGACGTCCAAGACGTGCATAAGACTTTTAAAAGACGTCTTTTTTACATCCGTGCCCACTGGGAAAGAGCAATGCGACAAAGCATTTAGTGATTTCGTGTTATCTTTCTTTCTTTCTTACTAAAGTTACTTATATAACTAGACAGTCACCAAACCTTGAACCTCACGATCCTGCCCCCAGCATTCTTCTTTTGTAGTAAATTATTAGTTATACAACTATAGATATTTTTAATATAATAATAAAAATTAAAATACTTAAACTATATTTATAACAAATATTATCAAGTCAAAATTTTATCAAGTAAAAAACGCAAATATTAAAATATCAAGTTAAAAAACGCAGTTTGCATAATAGAAACAAAGTTTTCAAACATATTTGTTTTTATTATAGTTTTTTATCTTTTTTATTTTTACAGATACAAAAAGTTGTGAATTTTTAAAATTTCTACTATTTGGCCCTATTAAAATAATCATTACCATATCATCAATACAGTGGCGGGCTGGTGGTAAAATAAGAGTTTGTAATCAAACTTCAAAGCGGTGAACAATATTTTTGATCAGTCTCTGGAAAAAGAAAAGTTTTTTTCCTAGAAACATTCGACAACATTTATTAACTTTTGCAAAATTGACGTTAATCAAAACATTAAAAAAAAAAAAATCTAACAAAATATATATATATTAAGTAATATATACCATTAATTCTATAATTATAGTATGTTATGTGCATAAAAAAATCAATTAAAAGTAAAACCAAATAACCCAAAAAAAAAAAAAAAACAATTCAAAGAAAAGATATAATATTGGTTTACTTAAGTGGTCGTTCATAAAGAACGTACGCTAAAAAATTAGAAAATTGACTTTACTTCGGGCGGACGCTTCTTTTCAGGCACCCTGTATAGTAAGTTCGTAAAAAACAAATCTTACGCGAGTTGTAAAAAAGCTTAAAACCTATAGCCGGGGCTAAGCTACTCTACACCATAAATTGGGGGCAACAAATTATAGGGCCTGTTTGGGGTCCCATTTGCAAATTTAGTGGCCTTTTTTAAAATTTAAGGAGCTTTTATTTGTATTTTAGCAATACCTTGCAAAAAAATTGTTAAGATTTTAGGGCTGGTTTTTAAGGGGGCCTCCATCCAACTAGCCGCGGTACTGCTAAAACATGTTTTTGCGGACTAAAAAAAGGGGTTGCCTGAAGTACAAGTCCGTCTTACACAGGGCCAGTGCATAAGGGGTGGCATTAGCGTGCATAGAGGGACGCTATACCTTCGATCTTCTTTCAGATACCTTGTTTATGTTTGTTATGTTTTATGTCATTATAAGTCTATATTATTATTTTTATTATGGGCTGTACAACAATTAACAAATGTAAACCAAAAAAAAAAAAAAAACATTACTAAGGATTTTTTTTTAATTAGTGCGTACTTTTAAATTGAAAACATCCACCTCCCCCACCCTTTATGTACGCTATTTAACCCCTCCCCCATTCCTCATGAGCATACGTACTTTATAAACGACCCTTATAGGGGTCGTTTATAAAACGTAAAGTACGTTTATAAAGTACCGACTAATAATATACCACCGACTAATAATATAGACTGGGGTACCACCGTATACGGTGGTACCCCAGTCTATATTATTAGTCGGTCAAAGAAAAAAAGAAACACACACAAACAAATCTAAAGGTAAATCTATAGTAAAGTAAGTTATAAATCAAGTGTTTCGTTTGATAGTAATATATTTTATGATGAAACTTTTTATAATTCATTTAAAATAATTGAATCAGATTCTGATTAAGATTTTATCAAGACCAAGTTAAAAAAAATATTCCATATATAAAAAAATTCTTTGAAGTTATACCTTTGAAAAAATTTTAATTAACATTATTGGTATAATTATCAACATTATTGTTCCTAAATATATATATATATATATATATATATATATATATATATATATATATATATATATATATATATATATATATATATATATATATTTAAAGCTATGATATGTTATGATATGTTCCAGAATACCAGTTTCAAAGTATATTTCGCTTACGCAACTGAAATTTGGACTCTATGATGCTATTGGAGCCTTTAATATTGGATTAAAATCTAGTATTCTTATATTTGAATAACTTAATATGATACCAGGACACCATACAATTTCTGGATGCAATTACTTGAACCAGAAAAGAATTAGCATGTCAGAGTATAAAAATCAAGATACCATTAAGAAACTAAGAAAGATTTTAAGAGGCCGCAAGCATAAAAAATCTGACAAATTTAAACAAAAAGAAAGAAATATGTATTGGGCTGGTGTTCATTATTAAAAACTACTATTAATATTCTCTTTTTATATAATATTTTTTGTGTTTTTGTTGTTTTTAAATATTTTTTATCACAATTTTACTTATTTGTCATTTTTCTCAAAACGCGTGTTTTTAATCTCCCGGCAGAAGTATCTTGAGAACCGCTTGACCGATTTAAATGAAATTTTCAGGAAGTATTTCTCTCATAAAAATGTATGCAATGAACTGATAATTTTTTAAAAACATTTTTTTAACTAAAGAAATTAAAGGAAACGTTTATCATTTTTGTACTTAAAATGTTTGCCAAAAACATTTTAAACAGGCCTACCACCTATGCGTTCGAGTTCGCGGACGCAAAGGAATAGGGGTTTGACAAGAGTGCGTTCCGAATTTTAGACGCATATAAATACTGACGTGTGTCAATAAATATGTTGCTATGCCAACTTCATTAAAAAAATGTGGCAAATTATTATTATTTCATTTATTTAACACCCAATGTAAGTTACAAGGTAAAAAAGAAAAATAAGAAAGATATTTCTTGTGATTTTCACTTGAGAATTTTTTCTTCCAGAATTTGATCAATTTCGGAGGGAATTTCACTTTTAGAAAGTGCTATTTTTATCTTCTTTTTATTTTGAATTAAGTTTTGAAAATTTAGCATCCGAAAACGGCGTAGGTCCTGGATATCGCCAACAAACGAATGTTTAAATAAGGAGTGTTTCAGTTGTGAAAAGATAATGTCTGAAGTTGTTTTATTATTAAGCAGACGAAGAAACAAGTTTAATTTATTTCGGTGAATAATTTCTGAAATCTCCTGGATTTTAAATAGCGAATTTATATAGTTCTTACTGTGTTTGGAAACATTTAAAAGCGATTTAAGTGCACTCCTTCCAATTACATCTAGCTTTTTCATCACAGCAGAATTATTTTCACATTTCTCCATACCATAAGTTAAGGTATGGACGGCCAATAATTTATATATATAGGAAATAGAACTTGGGTGGGCAAACCGGATTCCAGATTGAAAAAGAGTTTGAACTATAGCCCTAAAGTTTGAAATTTTTTCATCAACATTTGCATTATTGAGTGAAGCAAAAGTTGAATGTTTATTATCCCATGTGAATCCCAGATGTCTAAGTTTATTCTGAAGATTTATTTTATTACTAGAAATCGTTATCGTATTGGTTTGTATTTGTGCTTTACCTGAAATCAAGAATTCAGTTTTTTCGGCATTTATTTTAATACAATTTAAATTACTGTAAATATTGCATGTTTTTATCAGCTTTTTAAGACCAGAGAGGGTAGAGCTTAAAAGTATGATATCATCCGCATATGCCACCACACCAGTGAAGTTACCATATATAGATGTGCAAACAATACCTTGATTTGTAATAGTTTCAAGAAGACTTTCAGTGTAAATATTATATAGATGAGAATCGATCCTTGTCTTACTCCTTGCTTTAGAAGAAAGGAGTTTGATTTACAACCTTGATATGAGACTGTTGCACTACTATTGTTTTATAACGAAGAGATAGTGTTAACTATACAGAGTGGTAATTTTTTATCAAAATATAATTTATCAAATAGGATATCCTAGTTGCAGCTATCAAAAGCTTTCTCTACATCTAAAGAGCATAGGTATACAGGTGAGTTGTTGCTATTGTAATGTTTAATTGTTTCGCTAATTAGAAATTCAGCATGTAGCGTTGAACAGTTAGCATTGAATCCAAATTGTAGAGGGTGAGTATTTTTAATATCCGGACATAGAATAAAGATTAGGTATTCTAGAACCTTTGTAAAAATTGGTATAATGCTAATACCGCGATAATTGCTCGGGCTATCTAAAGATTTTTTATACGATTTAACAAGGGGTACAATAATAGACGTTGACATTGATAATGGTGTCCACCCATAATTAATGGAATAATTAAAAAATTTGATGAGCCATTTTTTTTTTTTTTTTTTTTTTTTTTAATGTTGATTTAGGTGCCCCAAGAAGTCCTTACGGTCTTATCACAGAGCACCGCGGAAGAGCATTTAATAGGAAGTTCACGCCTCCTTCCTAACCGATGTCGCAAAACTTGCCCAGAGGTGAGTTTGAACCACAGATCTTACGTTTCTGAGGCAAGTGCGCTACCACTGCGCCACGGCTGCTGCACGGCTGCCGTGCTACCACTGCACGCTACCACTGCACGCTACCACTGCACGCCACGGCTGCCGCACGGATTATTTTGTTAAAGTAACACAATTTGCGTATTTCAAATGTTCTGCTGAGATACCGAAAGAGTCAGGAGATTTTTTAGATTTTAGGTTTGAAATAGCCCTAATTATATTTTCTTCAGTTATTGTAACATCATCGTGTTTTGTACACAGGGGAACTCTCCGATGATTTTCATTGCGATGTATTATTTTTGAAGTATTTAGTACTTTTTCGAAGTGGTTTGCAAATTCTGAAGTAATGGATTCTTTGTCTTTTTTTATTATTTATGGTAAATAATCTAGAATTTATGTCTTTGTTTAAACATCTAAAAGTATTCTAAAAGTTTTTTAGTCTAATATTTTTTAATTTTTCAATTTTAGTATACTGTGCGCAAATTTTATTATTTTGAGCCAACTTGACGGCTTTGCGAAAGCTTTTACGAGCCATTAGGTAACGATTGAAGGTTACGGAGTTTAAATCTTTTTAAAAACCAGAATCTCTCCATTTGTTAAAATGAATTGAAAGAATAGTTTTAGAACGACTTAATTCAGGTGTCCACCAAGATTTTGAATACAAACATTGCTTTTTATTTTTTAAAGTTTCCTTAAAAGCTATTATAAAGCTATTATATAAAATGTAAATTTAGATTCAATATTTTGCTTTTTTAAATGGAAATTGTACTTTTATAAATAAACTTAGTATGTACACATTATGTGTTTAGTATTTAGTTTTTACAATAAAGAAAGTAAAAACTATTCTTTAAATGTAAACTTGGCTACATAAAATCTGATTCACACTAGAAAACCATTTGTAGAAAAAATTGAGAAGGCATCTCCAAATCATTTTTTTTTTAAATTAACACAATTACAACAACCATAAATTTTCTTATAAAAATAATTGTAAGCAAGATATAAAAATCTAAAGATAAAAAGTTTTCTTTGAGAAAAAAAATTATTTTAATGTATTTTTATTAAACTTGCTTTTATTCAAATTGAACTTGCTTATAACCAGTTAAGTTACTAAAAACTGCAAAATATCAAATAAATGACTAAACCATAAAAAAAAACTTCAATGAACTTCAATTAAGTCCAAATTGCTTTTATTTTTACAACTGGAACATATCTATTCATTATTTAACAAAAATTAGACATAACAGAAAGAATACTTAATTATTTTTTGTAAAATTGAATAAATTAACGTCGCCCTCCTAAACATGATACCAATTTTAAAAATCTTATATATATATATATATATATATATATATATATATATATATATATATATATATATATATATATATATATATATATAATAAATAATAACATATTATACATGCAAAAATATTAATTTATAAATACAATTTTCTTCCCACCTGCAACATAAGCATGGTCGAGTGGATTTTGCCTCTAGTTAGTACACCTAGAGTTCCGGGTTCGTTTCTCGGTATCGAAAATTTTTATTGTTTTTATTTTAATTGTTATTGCACAACGATTGTTTTTTGTTGCTATACACTTTATTTAAGGTGGTACACCACTAAAAAAACAGTGATTTTGGAGTAAAATTTCAAAATTTAGTTTTTGGACTTGTTTTTTTCCAAATTTTATCCTTTTTCATTTGATATAACCATCTTATATTGTTCAATTACATAAAACACTTTAAAAATGCATTTTTCTAAAGTTGTTGAAAATTTTGACCATAGCAACGCCTTAGCAACAGAATAAAAAACCCTAATTCAATCCCTAAAATCTATGCTAAAGCTTGGCTATGCTTGGCTTCTTTTTTATGGAATATGCCTAGGCTATGCTAGGCTTCTTTTTTATATTCGTAAAGTTTTGAACTATACTTTAAAGGCACATTTGTTTTGTGACAATTTAAATAGTAGTTGTTGTAACTTTTACATTGTAATATCAATTTACTTTGATATTTACTTTGTCTGAGATATATTTGTTAATATGATTTAACAACTTTAGTTTTATATTTAGTGTATATAAAAATGAGTTCAGGAGGAAAAGAAAATCTACATCAAAAATATAAAGTTAGCAACAAAAAAAACTTTTCTAGAAAAAAGCATAGAAAATGGAACTGTGTTATACCAAATAGAGTATCTTGTAAGATCTCAAATTTTATTCAACCCTCTTGTTCTAGCGAACGAAAGTTATCTTCTTCCAACATTAAAAACAATAATTCCAATGCTTCAGATTATTTCATCTTTATTAATTTTTCTGTGTTAGAAAATATTGTTCAGTCTCTTTCATGTCCAGATTGTTTCTGCAACATTAAGCTTATTGATTATCCTAATAAAAGAAAAGGACTTTCACATAATTTGTTACTTCAATGTTGCAATGAAAAATGTACTTTTCTTAAACATTACTATACCTCTCCAGAAATTAAAAAACAAACAAAAATTCAAGGAAACAATTTAAAGGAGATAAACACTCGAGCTGTTATTGCTTTTCGAGAAATTGGCTGCGGATATGCTGCAATGAAGACATTCATGTCAGTTATGAACATTCATTGTTTAACTGAAAATGCATTTCACAAGATAGACTTGCAGGTTAAAAATGCCTATAAAAAAACTGCAACAACTAGCATGAAAAAGGCAGCTATAGAAGCTCCTCATACTGAAATTGTCGATAATATTCGTTGTACTCAAGTTTCTATTGATGGCTCATGGCAACGACGTGGTTATTCTTCTTTGCATGGCGTTGTTACAGCCATAACAGGTGATAAATGTGTTGATGTTGAAGTCAAGTCGAGACATTGTTATGGTTGCAAAATGTGGTTAAGTAAAGAAAATACATTAGAGCATGAGCAGTGGAAGTTAGACCACAATTGTCAAATAAACCATGAAGGGTCTTCAGGATCCATGGAATCATCAGGTGCTGTGGACATATTTCGTCGCTCTATATCAAATCGAAACTTGATTTATAAAGAGTACCTTGGAGATGGCGATACAAGCTCATTTTCAGATGTTGTAAAATCACAACCTTACATTGAACAAGGAGTAATTCCAATAAAACTTGAGTGTATAGGGCATGTTCAAAAGCGTATGGGTACCCGATTACGGAGTTTAGTAAAATTACATAGTGGCACTAAAACACCATTGTCTGGTAAAAATAAACTGACAGATAAGATAATAAATTCGATGCAAAACTACTATGGCATTGCTATTAGAAGGAACACTACTAATATTTATGCTATGAAGAAGTCTATATATGCTATTCTTTTCCACTTTACCAATATTCTAAATCAAGATGAGCGTCATCAGTTTTGTCCTCGTGATTCTGAAAGCTGGTGCAGGTATTGGAGTAAAACAAAGCAGTATATACCATCAAATTCAATTCCAGTCTGGATTAAAAACCTGCTAATACCAATTTTTAAAAGCTTACAAGACGATCAACTGCTATCTAAATGCCTTCATGGTAAGACACAAAATCCAAATGAGTCCTTGAATGCCCTCATATGGTCTAGAGTTCCCAAAAACACTTTTGTCAGTAGAGAAACAGTTGAAATGGGAACTTACTCTGCTGTTATTCATTTTAATGATGGTAGTAAAGGTATTTTGGATGTTTTAAAAGAGTTCAATTTGACTGGGTATTTAACAGTAATAACATCTGTTCAGTTTGACAATTCTCGTGTGAATCAAATGAAACGAAAGTCAACACAAAAGTGTATAAAGCAAAGAAAAAAGTTAAGATCAATAGCCAAAGGGTTCAGTGATAAACAAAATTCAAATGAAATTAATCAGTCATATGTTTCTGGTGGACATTAACCAAGATTTTACTGGAATAAAACTTTAAATGTGTTTTTTACAGTTTTTCATTTTTGTAATACTAGGGTAACTTTGAAACGTAATATCTTTGTATTGGCTAATGATTTTTGCCTGAAATTTTCAGGGTATACTCAATATACTCAAGAAATTCGGTTAACAGATGGGATTTAAAAAATTCTTCTTAAATATTTTTAAATAAAGAAATTAGTTCACATGTTAAGTCAAATTACTTAGAATTTCAAGCATATTTTCAATAATTCGTAATAAAACTTAAAATATGTCCTTAAATTAAAAATCCATCTGTCAACCGGAATAAAACATTATAATGCAACAATATACTAAGTTTGAACTAGAGAAAATGTATATAACGGAAGATATCACGTCACAAAGTTATTCAACTTTATGCATTTTTTAAGCAGTTTTTCCGCCATTATGGATGTAAAAAAAACTTTTAGAAAAAAATTTCATTTCAAATATTTTTTTTTATAAATTTATAATCAGAAAAATATTAGTTTTTGGTTTTATTCCAATTTTAAATTGAAAAAGTGCTTTTTAGTGGTGTACCACCTTAACACTTATCTAGTAGTTATACAATTGCACCAACTAAAGAAAGTTCTGCACTTGAACCATATAAATTCAAACGCAGAACGTGCACTGCCGTAACAGTTGGTTAACAGGCTGTAACGGAGTGTACACATCGAATAAGTAAGATTTAGGCGTAATTAATTTTACAATCAACATGTAGAAACATCAACTGAAGGTTTTGGCTTGGGCAGGTACTTTATTGATTAGGAAAACGTCTTCTCTGAAAAAAAAAAAAAAAAAAAAAAGTTCCGTCACAATATCGAAAAAACCCCTCCCTAAGCGGACGTACTTTATGGACGACTCCTTGCAAGTAACCTTAAGTACGGTTTAACCTTAGTGAAAATGACAAATATCTGGTTTATTATTTAGCTACATTTCACGACTACAATTGACTCTTGATATTTCGACTACTCGAACTTTATTTCCGGTCCTATGCGCACTCATTTGAGTCAAAATCGGCTTTCTTGAACGTTTTTCAAGGTCCCCTGAGAGTTCGAAATACCGAGTCAACTGTAGTTTCCAACTATTATTAATAAAAAAAGACAAAACGAAAATTTTGCTTTAAAAGCTTTTTAAATTACCAATCACGTGAAGCACCGCAACAGAGCAGATCAAACAACTAAACACTACTTATCAAGTTTTAAAGTTCATAAAAAAACTTCAGAAATAGAAGACGGCTTTTTAATGAAGATTAATAAAATTCAGAATACAAACATCTTTGACAATGACAAAATATCAAATGTTTATCATATATTCATAAAAAAAGTAGAAAATAAATAAAAGTGCACTTGAAGCGCTTCTAAAAAAAAAAAGAAAAAAAAAAAAAGAAAAAAAAATATTTACTAAACTTCTCATTTTTAATTTTAAGCAAATTTGGTTAAATTAACAGTGTCCAAAGATTCAAATGAAGATTTCAATATAAGCATCATAACAAAAATAATTTTTTTGTAACATTTAAACAACTTCATATTCTCCTTTAATAGCTTTCATCAAATAACAAGCAAAAACGATTCCGAGCAGCTAAAATAAAATTTTCATCAATTATAATTTATGTAGTTTACACTAGATAATTATTATATTTGCATGTAAAGTAATTAAGAAACAAATTTTCGATAGAATATTACCTGAATAAAGGCAATGCTCAAAGCAATAACTCCAACAACAACAAGATTCTTCTTAATAAACTGTTCAAACTTAGATTTACAGCCTTCATTGTTAAGTTTTTTTGCACAATCTTTATTTTTGTGACATGTTTTAACACCTTGAGTAGTTCCACAAGTTTCATTTTTTGTTAAATTTTTATAGTCAGATGGTCCATTAGCGCCACAACATTCAAACTTAAGTTGAGCCCAATCAAGAAGTTCACTTGCTCCAGGTTCATCTTTGTTCTCGTATTCTTTAACAGCTCTTTTCAATCCATCAACTGCATATTCTTGAACCTTTAATAATAAATAAATACTATTTAAAATATAAATTAATATTGTGTATACAACCCTAAGAATTAGAAAAAAATGAGTTCGGCAAGTTATTGTTGACCTCAATCTTTTGGAGGTTGGCATCAGATGGCAAAAATTATTTATAATTTTTGCTGTCTGATGCTAACATAAAATGTAGAAACGAGATCAACAATTTTTTGCTGACCTCAAACATCTTAAGGCCAACCCTAATTCCAAGAGCTGTGTATAGAATATATCAAGAGTGTGTATGTATATACATACGCACTCTTGTGAGAATGTATGTATGTATGTGTGTGTGTGTGTATATATATATATATATATATATATATATATATATATATATATATATATATATATATATATATATACACACACACACACACACACATACACATACTTACCTATTCTCTTTAAGTAACTGCAAGTAATTTAACCCTTATTAACTAAATATCTATATATCATACTAATAACACTAGATTTTTAAAGTTACAGACTGTTTAGTCTATTTATAAAAAATATAGTTTACCTTGTTTTTATAAATAAATCCTAAAATTCCAGCAACAATTTCTAATATAAAAATAAGTCCCAACAAGACTGAAAATACCATCACCATACAATAGTTTTCTTTGATCGCACCACAGCAACCTAAAAATCCAATAACAAAAACAATGACACCAACAGCAATAATAAATACTGGAGCAGTCGTGAACTTGCTATCCGCATAAGAGAAGTAATCTCCATAATTATTTTTTATTATTCCACCAACAATGATTAGAGCCAATCCACTTAACTGAAAAAAAGTACATTAGTGGATATAATACAAATAAAACAGTTGTTTAATTTTACAATCACAAAAACATTTTTTTTCAAAGTAAAACTTTTATTTACATTTTGGCATGATAAATTTTATTTCATTATTTTATTAACATGAATAATTATCAAGATTAGAAAAACCACAACTATTAACAATTCATAATTTCATAATAATATACAATTTAAGTTTTAGAGTTTTCCTTGAAAAAAAAATCCTTTTTAAATTAACAGTATTTTTCATAATTAAATAATTATGAAAAATAATAATTAAACTTATTATCAATTTAATTTATTATTTTATTGATTATTGGTTTATTATTTAAATGATTTATTATAATTATCAAACTAATTTGTTATTATAATTATTCTTTCTAACTTGTTTGTCAAGGCTTGTAATTCAGACTTATAAGGTTAAAAAAAGTTAAAAACAAACCAGAAAATTATTGAAACTTTGGTGTTGGTGCACAAGGGCTTGATATAATTTAACTGTCATTTTTATAGAGGTCGAGTCAGCAATAAACTTAGAACTTAGTTAAAAAAATTTTCAACTGGTTTTTTCAGTTTGGTCAAAGCAAAACAATTTCCAACTTTATACAAAAGTTTACCAAAACAATTCGATATATTTGTTTGCAATATTATCTGTAATTTAAAAAAAATTTGTAGTATTAGCAGAAGTACTTAATAAAATGTGTTTCTTTGTTTAGAGCTAACTCTCTAGGTAAAAAAACAACTATTGAAAAATAAAGAGAACTTTTTTAGCACAAAGGTATTGGCAATGGTAAAAAATTTTCTGTATAAATATAAGCTTAAACATAAAAATTAAAAGATATTATATTATAACAATATAAATCAATTATTAAAAAACATTGTCACAAATTTCTTACCCAAAAAAGGAAATTAAAGAAGAACATTAGATATTTAATTACGTTCATTTTTCCTTCAACCATTTTTAAATTTTGATAAAAATCGCAACTATAACTTCTACTATTAAATGCGTACTTGATATCTTAGTAGAGAGGACGGGCGTGTTACATTTGCTAATGCCGCTAATAGAGCCTAGGCTATTAAACAAACCAATCAGTTTATGAGCAGTTCAAAGGTCACAGACCTTAGAGCGGGTTTCTATTATTTTTTTAGTTTTGTAAATCCGCTTAACTATTTTGTTTAATAATTAATTGTCTGACAGTTCAATTGCCCAACAGCTGGGTAATTTGAACAATGCTTTTGTTGCATAGTTCAAACGGCTATTTTTACGAACCTTAATAAACTGTGCTAATAAGTTTTGTGCTTTATGCAGTATTTTGTTTTTGTTTGCCAACCGTATCCGTACTAACACCGTGTCCATACTATAATTTCATTGGATCCACGTAACGCCTACAATTAAAAAATTAGTTAAGGCCCAATGTAACACCAAGCACTTTGAAGATATACCATAGCAACTGCGCAATTAGCAACCATACTTGAAAAGCAACAATTGGTTTAACAACTTGCTCGGAAAAATAAATAGTTTAGCTTTTACTGCTATCGCTAAAAAAAATTCTTATGTATTCATACTCATAACACAAAATGCGTTTGAAAAATTTGTATTTGCTAGATGGCTTTTTTAAATAATTAAATTTACTTTTTTTTTTACTTCACTGAACTTAACTTCTAAACTCCAGTCTTAATACAACTCAGTGGCGGATTAAGATTTCTTGGGGTCCGGGGCTATTTTTGTTTTTGGTGGCTTTTTTATGGACCAGAGCGTAAAAATGACTGAAAAAAAAAAGTCCTCTAAAATTTTGGGGGCTAGCCTCCAATTTTGAAACATGTCTTTTTTCTAACACTTTTTCTTTTATGTTTTGTATATTGTTAAGATACACAATAATTATTTTTTTGTTTCTAACTCGATAAATGAATGTTTGAACTTTTAAAAAAAGTCTTTTGACACTTTTTTTTCTGTTAGCACATGTGCACAATCTATATTTTCCTTAAGTGTCCGGGGCTACCCGACTCTCCCCTAATATAAATATATAAAATATATATCAGAATTACAAAATTATTAAATCATAATAACAAAATTATTAAATCATAACACAAAGAAGGAGACGTGAATTTCTTGGTTAAATGCTCTTTTGTAGTGCTCTCTGATAAGACCTATCGGTCTTATCAGAGAGCACTATAAGAGTATTTTCTAGGAGTACCTTATTAACTAAAAAAAAAAATCAACAAGTTCAAGAAAAGTTAGAGAAAGACCCCAGTTAGTTTTTTTTTAGTAAACAGTTGATTTTTTTTTTCATAATTACTTATGAGTAAAAGACAAAGCAATTTAAGTGGAACACTATCAACTTTTTTATCATCCTAGAAACATTATTTTCTAGGATGACGAGGAACTGCAAATGGATTCCTTATCATCCTAAAAACATTATATTTTTCTAGGATGATGAGAAAAGTCCGAGTAAATTGGTTTTGAGAAAACAACGAAAAACTGATCTAGGATTTTATAATTTAACGGTAAAGACTTTAGATAAATCAAGTAAAACACCTAGTGTAAAATAATCATTTTTAAAAGCACCTGATATATGACAAGCTCAATTACTTGATGATCCGTAAAATGTTGTTTTATAAAAAAAAAAAAAAAGCCCAAACTGTTTACTCTGCAGCATTATATTTTATGCAAAATTGTTATAAATTAAGGTGGAGCAATTTTTAAAAATTTCAAAATTTGATTTCCCTGAGTTGCTATTCCATATTTTTCGGTAAAAAAAGAATCTTACTTTTTATTTTTTTAAAATTTAGTTATTGAGGTTCCTCAATCTTAATATTGTTGAAATTTTTTTTCTTCTAAACTATATCAACCTGGTACTCAAAAGAAGCAGATTAATATGCTGATTTTGAAAATAATATTTGTTTTAAAAAATAAAAAATAAAAAAATAGAGTTATTTATTTCATAAAAAACCCCCATCTTCAACAAAACGGGGGTTTTAAGGTATACTTTTGCAAATATATTTTTCTCACAAAAAATTATTATTTATAAAACAAGCATTTTTTTCTACTTTTTTTGAGTCCAAGGTTGATATCGTTTTGAAAAAAAAAATTAGGACCCGTCAAGAAGTTAAAATATAAAGAGAAAAATCAAGATCTCATCAAAATCTAGAAATATTTTTTTACTTTCATCTTATAATTAATAGACATCGATTCGTGTCTCAGGAATATTGATTTTTTAACTTTTTTTTTTGATATGAAAATCGTTCCACCCTATTATAAATCTAGTTGTACATAAAGCGTTTTAGCAATTTAGAGAAACAGTGTAAAACAAAATAAGTCTGTATTTTGAAAAAAAAATTATTATCTGTCTTAAAAATTGGTGTGATAATGGTAATTTTAAGTTAATCTAGTACAATACCTAACATTAATAAAAAAAATAATCTTTATGATTGCATTAATATATGGAAAAACAAAGGTTTTACTTTATGATTACATTAATATATGGAAAAACAAAGGTTTTACTTTATGATTCTGTCATAATGTATCAGCATTTGAAATAAATTTCAAAGTTTGAGTTTATCAAACTTAATTTAAAGCAAAATATATTTGGTGACTAAATTACCATATATGGCAATTGTGAGGACTTGTAAGAAGCCGCCAAAAATGGGTTAGTCTAATTTATTTTTGGTCTTTTGGTTATATATGGTTTTAATACTGACTTACTACTAATAATACTTTTTTTTATTTTTTCTCAAATTAATATTTATAAAGTTGATATTGTTCTTTATATTTCTATTCTATTTCAAACCCACACTATTATAATTATTTCTACTTTTATTATTGTTTTTGTTGGTGTTAATACTGTTATTAATATGATTGCTAACAAAGTTGTTATTTTTATTGTTACTTTTGTTATTATTATTTTGATTGTTATTATTTTGATTGTTATTATTTTGATTATTATTACCAATAACTGGAGTTTTTATTACCTATTATTATTACTGCTACTTTTATTATTACTATATTTTTTATTACATTGTTACTGTATACTATTATAATCTACTTTTCTTTTATTTCTATATCTTAATTAGGTATATAATATTCTTTTATGTTAAATAAGTACATAAATATAAATTAAATTAGTATGTTTTGTTTTAGATATATCAAACTTCCTTTTTTATTATTACTAGATATTATTTTTTGTTTAAGTATTATACTGTTTCCGTTTTATTTTTTTTGTAAATATTCCATGAAATGAATAATTAAGAATACAATTGATTTAAATCTTAAAAAAAAAAAATATATATTAGTCTTTCAATTCTAATTTTTTTTTATATATGACTTAATTTCTATTATGAGATTTTCAAGGAAAATATTTAAACAGATCTTTGTGTCCATTGTTTTTTTTTAGGTTTTTATAATGCACTCTTTTCTAAATATTTCTAAGTTTTTTCGAATAAATTTTTGTAACTTTTGTATTTTATATCGATTGTCTCATGTATAGTTCACCTAGTTTTTTTTTTTTTTTTTTTTTTAGATGATTTGATTAAACTTTTAGTCACCCGTAAAATAAGAATAGTTTGGTGAGTAAGATTTTTTTTTTTCCTGTCTTATTGTACTGAATTGCTTAAGAAATATTTTCTTACGCATTATATGCCACCTGTGATTCTAACACAAAATAAAAGCAGTTTTACTGAACTATCACATAATAGTTCACATGCTGATAATAATCTTCAAGATTAGGTCACAATCTTTAAGACGTAAGGTAATTTAGTGTAATGTTTTTAAGAACTAGAAATATTGAAAAGTAAGTTTTAATTATACTTGTATGTGAGCAGCAGTTATTAAAACTGTTAGTTATCGAAAAAAGTAGAAGAGTTTTTTTAAATTTTTAACTGGTTGTCTGTAAATAGAATTTATGAAAATATTTCTATCTGTTTTATTTATGTTCTAGATAAAAAACTCCGCACTTTTTTTTCTTTCTCTCTCTCTCTCTATATATATATATACATATATATATATATATATATATATATATATATATATATAACAATTAACAATCGAAAAAATGTAATACAAGTCATCATTAATAAGTTATTAATCAATCAATAATAAGTTATCAAGACGATATCTGCACCAATCCAAATTCTCAGTCGATGTATGAACATTCCATTGCATCTTTTCCTTATTTTAAGGATACTTTAGAAATAACTTTTTTTGCAAGGTTAAGTACGCAAGGATACATGTACAACTATGCTCCCTTAGAAGCAATCTAATTCAACTCAATTTTTTTTATAGCACTTAAGTACGCTTCAGATTTAATTTAAAGAATAGATTAAGTTAATATCTTTTTTTTTATGAGCACATTTTTATTGATTTAGTTTAATAGCTCTTTTATAAATTATGAAGCGTACAACCATTATAACTCTTTCCCTTATTATCCTTGCTTTCACGTCTGATACAAAGAACTTTGTTATGTGTATCTATTTAAGAAAAAAATTTTGTTTTTCGAGGGCTTTTTTCCTGTTACTTTTTATTTAATATTTTAATGCATAACGGCGACAGTCGTTCACGAAAAGGATAGAGGGTCTTCCAGCTTAAGAAATCAATCAACACAAAAAAAGAAATCGCCTAATAGAAAATATAAATAAAAATAAGCTATTTTTATAAATTGGTGGAATTTAATAAAATACTTTAGGAAATGAAAAAAGAAAAAATAAAAAAATAAAATAAATACTAATTTTAAAGGATTTTAAAAAAGTTTTAATTGACTTGAACATTTGATTATTAATTTAAAATATTTCACTATATTTTAGTATTTTATTACATTTTACCCGAATACAGATTTTTTTTAAAAAATCATAATTACTTATTAGCAAGTACGTCATAATATTATCAAGTGAAGGTTTTTCTTTTTAAGATTCAGAGTAGATATGACGTGTTAGGTATTATTATCTTATTTAAGAAGATCAATATAAAAGTCTAAAAATTAGGAATTTTAAAAATTAAAACTTTTTGTCTGACAAATCTGACGACAACTCAATCAACAGACGATAACAGAACCAAAATCTTTCTTTTTTTAATCATTAGAAATGACATTAAATATATACATATATAATTTTCTAATAAATACACTATTCATTTTTGGAAAAAGTAATAAAATTAGCGCAAAATATATAAAGATAATTAATATTCTTGAAGACTACTGCTTCTTTTTTTCACAACAAATATTTGTAGAAACCATGACACATAACAGAAGACTTAATTATGTTTGCATTTTATGAAATAGGAAACTCGCGCTGTTAGTTAAACACGGATTAGTTTTAAAAGCTTACGCTTCATAAGCCACAATTCAAACTTTTTGTTTTGAACAGCATGTTGATTCAAGTAAACAAATTTGCTATAAAAAAAATAAAAAAATAATATAATTTTTTCAACAATTAATTTTCTTTCGTGTAAAAAATTGAATATAGATAAATTACACATACCCAGCTCTCTCTTAAAGTGAAGTCAATTGAAAATTAATTTAATCAGACGAGATATCAAGATTTAGTTTAGTTCCTTTACCCAGTCGTTCCCATAATAAAGATAAATGTTTTTTTAATTTGTTCGTATCTTTATCCATCTTCATTGGCGGAAGTACCACTGAAAAAAAAAAAAAAAAAAAAAATGCTTTAAAATCATGGTTGAAAAAAAAAAGGTCACGAAGAATTTTCTTCCTTACACTTAACAAAGAAGACAAATCTTTTTACGCGGGCTTACAATTTTGATCTTTTGAACCCTTCGAGAGACATGTTTTTATCATGTAGCATATATTGACGTCAACCATTTCCTCCCAACCCTTTAGAAAAAGCATAGATTATAAAAAAAGTCACATGCGGTTACTTTAAAAATATTATTAGAAAAAATAAAATTACTTGAGTTGAAGTATCTGACACGTTAGGAGTAACGATATTTTGAAGAATTCCAAAATCATCGTCAGACATCGATACGTAAAACCTAAGTATTTAATTAAATAATATAATATATAACAGAAAATTGTAGTAATTTAAAAACTACGAGTGAAATTAACAGTAATTAATTTCACTTTGACAGCATAAACGTTGCTTAGTTTTTCTAGGTAAATAAATTAAATTATAAATCATATAGCTCCAGATATTTATCAATACAAGTTTTGTATAAGTTTCACTTTAGATTAAAAAATCAGGTAATTTGTTCTGCAGTGATAAGACTCTATTGATTAAGAATTGATAACGAAGTTTGCAGTTCTTAACAATTTCTTTTCTGATTTTAATATTATGGCCCATTGCGATTTAAATATTTTTTTCAACGTTCCAAGCATTGAATAAACTTTTGATGTACAATTGAATTGGTGGGAAGAAGAACAGTCCATTTTTTGTTATTTGCACTTTTTTTCATAATTTCATTTAACTTATGGCGATCTCTCTATGTATTACAAAATCAATACTTTTGCCATATATTTTTGCCAAACTATAACTGTTTAAAACTTAAACATTGATTATCTCGAAATGAAAATATTGGACTAGTACTGTTCTAACTTTCACCGATTTAATTGGTTATGTGACTTACGTTTTTAACTTAACAATTACTTAATAATTACGAATTATTAAGTAATTGTTAAGTTGATTAGTCTTGTCAAAAGAGAAATTTTTTTTTTTTTTTTGATGTAGTTTTGATGTAATGGTAATTAAAAGAACTTTGCGTACTTAATCAATAAGTTGATTAGTCTTGTTCCGCTTGATAACGCTGTACTAGCGTGCAACAACGCCAACTGAGTGTTTTCTATTTGCTCTCCTAGAGCGAGCAACTAAAATAAAATAAAACAAAAACAAATAAAAGATTAGTAAAAAATACATAAATTAAAAATACGTCAAAGTCATAGGTGTCATAGTAATATAACTTAACAATCATAAAAATGCTTTTCTATAACAAGATCTAAATCGAAAAACCAGTTTTACCTGCTTATATGTTCCATCAAGTAAAGTATCAAGATGAGCTAAAGGGGCGGGAGTTTTGTCTTTAAATCTCATTAGAAGTCTTTTCTGGATAACGCGAAACTGATGAGCTCGTTGTGAGAGCATTTTTAAATATAAATCTAAAGCTAGTCGTAGTTCAAAATGTTTATCGATCAAGAGAAAATACTCTTGGTGGGGTATTGGTCCTTGAAACGAACAGCGAAATGGTACACCATTCTTAAAGGAAAAAAAATCAATTGGTTTTGAGATCTTAAGTTGTAGTATATGTTGAAAATAAAGATTAGAATGCTAAAAACGATAATAAAAACAAACAAAAAAACTAACTGAATTTTTCTCGTAGAAAACCGTTAATCGTTTTAATAACGTATTAAGAATAATCCACATAGCTTCAAATGAATCGCTTTGTAAACGATAGCGGCCTTAAAAAAATTTTTTTTTTTCAATTTTTAAAAAATAAAATTTTCAAACACACAAAACTTGTTTATTGCATTTTCAGATCCAGATTGCAACAATTTGTTTCATTTACTATCATTTATAACTAGTAACCGGATTTAATTTTATACACAGCTACGAATTAACTAAAAACGAATTAAATCGATGTTAGATTAATATTCATAAAGTATTATTTTCTGGTGATAGGGAGAGTGCAAATTCAAATTAGAGGGGAAAAAATGTCCACTCGTTCTCCTCAAGAGTTTCATTCTTAAATTCCAGATATTATTTTCTATAAGCATCGCTGTTCCCTATTTACTTAAACCATCATGATAAAAGTTGGGTCTTTTTATGATTTAGTGCAACACTTAGGACCATAAAAGTTGTCTCCAAATAGTTTTAAAAATCAATAAAACTTGTGCCACATTGATTTTTTAATTGATCTTTATATATTTTTAGATTTTTAAACTTTTTTTATTTCGATAAATTTTTCTCTTTTACAGAATGTGAAAAATATATGCTTAAATCTAAAGATACATGTAAGAAAAAATATTTTGACCAATTTAAGTACCAAAACTTCATAAATTTTTTGCCAATTTTATTAATTTGAATCAAGTTTATTAATTGCGCCATCTTTAAATTTTATTTAAAGATGCCGCAATTAAATTAAAAATTCCTTGCTGAAATGTGTTTGTCTCAGAAACATCAAATTTATTTTTAAATATAATGGAAAAGTTGAAAATTGATTCATTTAATACTGTCACGGTTAGTATGGATCTTTATAATGCCTACCTAGCTGTCCCAAGAACGCCACTTATACGGAAAGTTAGCGTACACATCAAGGTACCCTGTAATGCAAATTTTGAAATCATTTAATTTTGTCCTTGGAAAATAATTTGATTTGAATGTTCAAATTAAGTCAAATTTTGACTTCATAGTGTACCAATAAAAATACTTGTAGAATTTGAACCACTCAATTTAATTTGATAAAAATTGATGCAAATGTAGCCAATAGTCACACCAAACTCTGGACAAAATTAGTGTAGGATTTATTGCAGTTTTAGTTGAAGTTTTGTCAATTTTTTGCTACTTATACCTCAAAGCGTTACTGATTACTTTGAAATTCGGTTACTATTTTTAAAATAAACTATTTAAACCCTATTTTTTACATTGTATTACCATCAAATATCTAATTACATTTTAAAAAATATTTTTTTGATTTTCTCCACCAAAAGATTATTAATAAATAGCTCTTTTAATACAAATTCTCTATAATACTACTTTTAAAGATGGTGAAAATATTCATTATACGCCTTAAAATATGAATTTAAGCAGCCTAATTTTTAATAACTCAAATGATGTTCATAAAAATCAATGTTGATAAAAATCTTGATGAGAAGTTTCAACAGTTTGTTCACTATAGGGCCCCAAGGGGGATCCTTTGTGACTGATGAAATCTTTGATGTGGTAGAAGAATGCATGAATTTTGGGTGTTACGCTTGCACCAGTTATCATCAGGTAACACTTTTTGAAATTTTCAATTTTTTCAGCGAAATCCGGCTGAAGGATGTATCCAAAGCAAGCCTTGACAACTAAATTGAAGTTTTTGAATGCTTTAATTATGCACACAATATTGGGAACCATGTTTGTCTTAGCAAGTTGCTGCAGCATATCCACATTTTTAAGAAGCTTCCTGCATTCATTCCCCTCAAACTGGCCCCCGTGGTACGGGCTCAGTTGAATGTGGAGGGCGGCTGGCTACTTAACAGCTTCTATCCAAACAGTTTTAAGGATCTTGAAAAGATGGTTGACTCCTAAGAAAAGATGCAATTCCATCGGTGGAATGATTTCCGAATTCAGAATATTGACAGGCCCACAGATGATTGGCCATCGAATGACATTGCCAAACAGCTTTGCATTAGCAACAACCCCGCCAGATTGCTGAAAAGACTCAACGCTTTAATTAATTAAGCCCAGTGTTCGCAGGTTTCCAGATTTGGCAAGACAATTGGATTTGACGTCACACTAGGTGCAAGGGTGCGTACATGAATGAGTTTGAAGACCACAAATTATATTTGCAACTTTCATATCACAAGCCAAAATTAGTTTAACTCCATTTGCATTAATAAGTGACCAGATTTGTTCATTATTGGAGTGTGTTTCTGGCAAATCTTCTGCAACCCTAACAATAATTTGTCTCTTGACTCCAGTGTATTTACCCGTCCTTTGAGTGAGAGGTTGTTGTTGGTGGGGTGAGCTGGTTTCATCCCTTAACGCAGTATCAACAATGCTTAGGCAAAACTTGAGAAAACCTTTGCCACCATCAATTCCAAGCTTAACAAAATTGCCATTAGAAATTTTGCGATACTGAATAACATGGTTCACAAGACTTGATAAATCATTGCAGTGAGCAACAACATGAACTGTACAAGAATCTGTTTTTTCGTCTGTGATTTTTAAGTTGCTGCAGGTGAAGAAATCGCTCAACTGTTGACCTAGTCTTATAAAATTCATGTAGAAATTTTGCTCTACCATCTTGCTGCTTGATGTTTTGTTTACAATTCTAACAAGTTTCTTTATTCCGTTGTTTGACAGCCCCGTATTTAATTGCACATTTACAAGGGCTACAAGGGTAAATTTCAGAGTACTTGATGGTGTCTGCGCACTACACTACAACATACATATTTTATAGTTACAATAAACTTTGTTTAGTAAGTTTGTGTAAAACTTTCAAATTAATCGTTTTTAAAGGAATTAGAAACTTATTTTCTAGATAAATTTTAACATATATATTGAAATAAAGTCTTGACTATTAAGAAATAACACTAGATAGATTTCAAGAAAAATATTTTTCTTGAAATCTATCTAATGCTATTTCGTATATATATAGTCAAGACTTTATTTCAATATATATGCTAAAATTATTTAAGTATAAATATTTACCAGGGGTAACTGTGGAGACCTGCTGGATGCTTTAGCCAGTAGAATAGTTTCTTCCAGAGATAATTTTTTATTGGAAATAACTCAAGATGCGATTTATTCGAGTGATTTGGCATCTTTTGTTGCTAAAGATGGAATGTTTTCCTTTAACCTTATTTGAGAGCATTGGTGGAACAAACTTTTTCCTAAAGTGCTGAGGCATTTGCTGCAACGCACCTTTAGTTTTTTCTCAATAGTGGTTTGCTCTATAAGAGAATGTTTTTCTTGCAGTTTTGAACGACTAATTCGGCATATTAGGCAACAACACATCGTGCCTTTTAATTCAGCTCTCACTTGTATTGACTTAAAATCAAACAAAGGAGGGAGTGCAACTTTTTACCCCTCTTGTTTCCTGCGCAAAGTAATTCTACACGATTCTCAAAATCCTTTTGGTACCCAAGTATCACTGAGTATCACATATTGATCTTGGTTTTGTACAGTTGGCATATTTGATCTGCTTGAAATGTATTAAGCTGTCTTAAACATTTTTTCAGACAGAGTAAGCACACAAACTTTCAATTTTCATCATGATTCTTTGCTTGATTTGGCATCATGGTAATTCACTAAATTTGACTTCACTAAATCAAACTCTGCCTTTTACAAACTTTGACCTAAATTTATATTTGATAACAATCCACTTAACATAGTAACACATATTATTAATTAAGAACTATTAAAATAAAGGAAATATTTACTTGATTTAATTGAGGTAATATTAAATTACAAGGAAATAATTCTTGAATAGTTTTTTCCTTAGGGGTCGTCCATAAATTACGTCACGCTATAACGGGGGGGGGGGGGGGGGGGGGCTATTTATCTGAAAACAAATAAATAAAAAAATTTATTTATCTGTTTTCAGATAAATAAATATTTTTATTTTCTATGTAGGTATCCCTAAAAACCCTTCTTAACCAATTTTTTAGATTTTTTTTTGCATTCTGGCAATAGTTTATACCTTAAGAAATGTTGGTATATTCACGCTATGCATACATGGCCGTCAAGGGAGCCATGGCCTGTCCACTTTTATTTTGCGAGGACTTTTTGTTTTAGAAATATAGGCAATTATTTTAG
This sequence comes from Hydra vulgaris, assembly GCF_022113875.1. NCBI lineage: Eukaryota > Metazoa > Cnidaria > Hydrozoa > Anthoathecata > Hydridae > Hydra > Hydra vulgaris. The sequence continues at coordinate 32,554,836 of NC_061163.1, forward strand.
AAATTATGGATTTTGTTTAGAAATTGAGGGGTTGACCCCCTCCACTTTGTCAACGCCATTGGCATAAGCCAATTCAAATTACGCTTTAAGTAGCAAATTACTATTTTGGTCTATAAAATAAAAACTGTACATGTACCAATAAAATAATTATAAAAAACATTTTAAAAATAGTGACCGAATTTCAAAGTAATCAGTAACACTTTGAGGTATAAGTAGCAAAAAACTGACAAAACTTCAACTAAAACTGCAATAAATCCTAGACCAGTCATAGTGAAATTTTGTCCAGAGTTTGGTGTGACTATTGGCTACATTTGCAGAAATTTTTATCAAATTAAATTGAGTGGTTCAAATTCTACAAGTGTTTTTATTGGTGCACTATGAAGTCAAAATTTGACTTAATTTCAACATTCGAATTAAATTATTTTCCGCGGACAAAATTAAATGATATCAAAATTTGCATCACAGCGTACCTTGATGTGTACGCTAACTTTCCGTATAAGTGGAGTTCTTGGGACAGCTAAGTAGGCATTATAAGGATCCGTGTTAACCGCGTTGTAGTGATTATTTCTTCAGACTAAGGGGAATTATTCTTGAAAGTTATTGTAAACATATTTGTTCCTGAAGAGGATAACATAAACTCTGGAAATTTTTTAAATGGTGGAGTTCAAAGATGCCAGATACAGATACATAGAATCACAGAAAATGTTCCAGAATCAAACTACAATTAATTAAACTTGGAGAATGCTCAATTCAATATTGCATTTGATTTAGAATGCACTAGATCAGCATTTGATGTATCATCTCATGTTAACTATAGAGCATGTCTTTGGTGTGAGAGACTATCAACAAATGAGTCAGGAAAATTGAGAAAGCTTGGATTATTGGTACTCCAATTATGCTGAGACTGGATTTATTAAAACTCTTATGAAATCTTGTATGAATGTAATAAATTCCAGAGTTATCTTCCAAGAAGAGGATCCCAAAACTTTAAAATTTTGTAGCTCCACCAAAACTTCATTTTATAATAGGATTTGTTTCATTACTAGAAACTCTTTTATTAGATCTATTTTGATAAATGGTTAAAATCAAAAAATATTCTTCAGAGAGGTTACCAAGGTAGGGTTGGGATGGCAACAACTAACTACTATCATGACACATCTTGATGAACTAGAGCTTGTCATTAAAAAAACTTATTGTCAGATCACTTTTTATTGTGAATGTCTTAAAATCTTCAGATGTGTTAAAAATGCTTGCTTTGGCAACAGAAACTGGATTAGAGAAAAGTAATAACAGAAATCTGTAACCAAGTTAATTTTTTTTATCTCTTTACAAGAGCTAGCTTTAAACTTTCTTAAGAAATAACAGAAACCAAGTTAATTTGTTTATATCTTCACAAGAGTTAGCTTTAAACTTTGGTAAAAAAGCATTTAGATAAAAACATTTAGTTCCATTTGTCAAATATCATAGAATCAGTTTAGAAAGATACGGTGAACAATGTAACAATATATGCCAATAAAGCAATACATGCCAAGTTTAAACCAATCTGGTCTAGATATAAAAGAAGTTTAATATTTAACTAAAAAAATAGAACAATATATTTGCTTTATTATTATTACTTTTAATGTAAAAATATGAAATTTAAAATAATGATTTTTTAAAAATTGTTATTTCAAAGCCGAAATAACAATTTGATGATATTCTTATTTTTCCTGATAATATTAATGATAATATTCTTATTTTTCCTCCCACTTTTGAGGCTAACTATAGGTTATTTGAGCTGAAAATATCTCTGATGGTTGGTAGCTAACACTCTTAAGCTGATCAGAGTAGCCCCTCTGACTATTATTTCTAAAATAAAGGCTACGTGTCACAGTCATTTTAATTTTGAAAAATAATTGGAAACAACTTCTATGGTATAAGTAATATACTAAACCATAATTTGTTTAAATGACACAACTTTTATCCTGGCGATCTAAATAGAAATTAGAAGAAAAACTATGTTACGCTGCACAATTCAAATATAGTTTAGCATAATTTTTTATTTTTAAAAAGCATGTTAAATAAAAGCTTCTAAATAAAAACAAAAGACAGCCAGAGTTATATATATATATATAAAAATAAAGAATATATATTTATAAAGAAAATATATAGAATATATTAAAAAAATATATAAAGAATATATTTAAAATATATAAAAATATATAAAGAATATATATTGAAGTCAGAATTGTGATGTTATGTCTTTAGTTTTTGTTCAGAGACAAAAGTAAAAATTATGCTGTTTAAAATCTTTTGATTATACTGTTTGGGGTTGTCCATTAATTACAATTACTGTTTAGTAATTAAATCTAGTGAGAATAATATTGATCAACACCAAACTAAATTCATCAGCCCACAATTTACTGTAGGCTTGTGGAGCAGCTAGGTTTTGCTTGAGCTATTGCCAAGAAAAATTAGCAGGTCCATATTTCAAAAAATTTAAAAAAATTACAAACAAATTCTTAGCAATAATTTTAAATTTTCAAATTTATTTTTAATTGCTTGTGGTAGCAATAATATAAATCATCTATTTTTAATTTTTTCTAAACTATCTTTATTTAAATATAATTTAAAAAGTTGGAGCTGTAAATTCTCTAGAAACCAAGTTGTGTAAAAAAAATTTCACAAGCCAGGTTTAGAAGATTTCACAAATCAAATTATGCAGGGCATATTTTGAAATTTAACAAAACTTAAAGAACATAAATTTACTAAAGTAACTTTTTAAGTCTTTTTTTTTGGCTTTTCTAAAATTTAAAGTTTAAGAATAAAGTTCATTTAAAAAATACTTGTATTTATAAATATTTTAAAAAATATCAGTAATGTTAATAACTTACTTGTCTGTTTTGAAGCAATTAAAGTCACAATAGGACCACCATAATACTGAACACCAAGACCACTTATTGGTATAACAGCATCCTCAACCATATCTAATATCCAAATACTAATTTGTTTATATTTTAAACAATATTTTAAACAAAAACTTTACTATAAAAAATAAAATACATTAAAAATCTTATTTTGTAATGATTTCTAATAAAGAGACAAATGGCCATGGTTGCATGCAATGAATTTAATAAACAAACTTTGTAAATGTAATATTAAACATTACATTTTGAAAACATGGGAAACAAAAGTGAAAAACTTTATTTAAATAAAATTATATAACAAAATTAATTAGAAACCTGGAAAAATCTCTCCCAAATTAACTGTGTCTTTATTGACTTCAATAACCAACTGAAACAAATTTTTTTTTTCAATTCAATAAAAATATTTCTGATCAAAAATTTGTTTCATTTCTTATTTTTATTTGATGGTTTTTATTTTACATTTTTATTTCTTTACTCCTCATTATTGAATCTATTACAAAAACATGAAACTAAAAAAACTTGAAAATGAAAAGTAAACACATTTAACAAGTAAAACCTTATTTATTCCTGTTTTTAATGGTGGACTGCCAAATGCAATTAAATCAAGAGGTAGTTCAAATGACATTTGAACAACTCGTGGTACTTCTAAAGCAAAGATTTCTAATATATTAAAGTTCTGAAACTTTTAAAAGCTTTAAAACAACAAGAAGTCTTGTTATTTAAACTCAAATTAAAATCTTGTTATATAAAAGAAAAAATTTGAATTTATAAAGAATCTTACCTCTAAGTTAGTTTTAAATTTAAAATAAATAAAATAATATTGTATAGATACCAGAATCTGTTAAGTAACTAGCTGTGATGGAAACATCAAGATCAGATGGCAAAGAGCTCCCCAACGTACAAAAAAATACATTAAGCGCACATTTGTTTCCTGGATTAAAATTATAAAAAATATTGTGTTTTCATCCAGATTTTTGTATATGAGATAAAGAATTTAATATATTTTTCTTCACATACATATATGCATCTGGAGAAAAAAATTAATAACTTATGTTATATTACAAGAAATGAATCCCACCATACCCTTGGTAGTAACACTCCCAATACTTTTCTCTCCACAGTACCTTGTTCATCAGGGTTTTTAAATTTAGAGTTTTAAAGGGTTGGGAAAGGTAACAACAATTTTGAACAAAATATTAGAATAAAAGTTATGGAATATGTTCATTTTTAATTTTTGTTTGGGGTTTAAACAAGATACTTAGACACTTCAAACTAATTTGATATCTTTGTACATGTCCATGATTCTTGTTTAAGTATTAACATTTTTCGAGCAATTATTTACATTTGCATCTATCTTATAATATTTGCATCTACCTTATAACATTTGCATCTACCTTATAACATTTGCATCTACCTTATAATATTTGCATCTACCTTATAAGAGTTGCTATAAGGCAGCCATTGAAAATCTACATTAAAATGTTTAGATTATGATCTCTGTTTATGTTATTGTTTAAAAAATGGTGCTGTTGATTTCTGCTGTTAAAATGCTTCCTACAACTCTATTGTATCCTTAGTAACTAGTCTATTGTATCCTTAGTAACTCTGTCTATTGTATCCTTAGTTTCTATTGCTATTTTGTAACATTTGCTATAAAATTTCCAATCAATTGAAATTCAAGAAATTCAACCCAATTCTTTCAATTCAAACTTTTTTCTTTTTTTAAATTAAAGGCATTTAATCCGTTTTAATATAAATTTTTGTGATGAAAAATCAATCAAAAAAATCAAAGAGTTTATTGAGCGGATTCTAAAATATGTACAAAGACGTTAAACTTTGGCTTTTATTGATTACAAAGAATATCAACAGCACATGAAACAGCATTTTTAGATTTTCAAATATGAAAATCAAAAGGGACTATTTTTCAAAGATATCTAACCCAGCCTAATATACACACACAGATATATATATATATATATATATATATATATATATATATATATATATATATATATATATATATATATATATATATATATATATATATATATATATACAAAAATTTTAGAAAAATAATCAATTTATAAAAAACACTGAGAAAAAAAATTCCAATCAAAAATTTTGTTATAATGCTAATTTTTAGTTAAATAATGTCATTAGGCAGTCATAGGCAGTAAAATATAAAAAAATAATTATTAATAATAATAATAATTATTAAAAATATTACTTTAAATTATTAGTTAACAAATATCCATCTTATTCTCATACTTATTTTTGTGACTTATTCTCGTGATTTATTCTCATGATATTATCTCCTTATTCTCGTGATTTATTCTTGTGATATTATCTCCTTATTCTCGTGATTTATTCTTGTGATATTATCTCCTTATTCTCGTGATTTATTCTTGTGATATTATCTTCTTATTCTCGTGATTTATTCTTGTGATATTATCTCCTTATTCTCGTCATTTATTCTCGTGATATTATCTCCTTATTCTCGTGATTTGCTTTAAAGAGATTCCTTAATGTTATAAATGTATTTTTTCAATTGAAAAAAAATAGAAAGAAAAGTGTTTGATATTACTTTCTAACTAAACTGTGATGAAAGTCTACATAATAACAAAATTTGTATTTTAAAAACAAGCTTTATTTCTATCACCAAAAAGAGTCATTCAACCAATATCTCAAATTTTTAACATTCTGCAAACTTATTAACATAAAATTAAATTAACTCCATGGGATAGAGGACTGGGTATACCTATTTTAATTAATGAAAGCGCTTTAATTTTGAGGTGCACTATGCTTACGATATAATTTTGATTTTAAAAATATCCCATGCAATTGTGAATGCAAAGAAACATTCAATGTTTTGCTTTGTCAAATAAAATAGGTTGCTTCAAGACACTGCAATAACATTTGTTCACTACATTGCTTAACAGAGTGTGCATAAATGTTTAATACAAACCACACCTCATGCCCCCTGATTTTTTACTTCCATACAGCATATAAAAGTAACCAAACTGGTTTAGGTATTAAAGCAAATAGTTTTTGGCAAATGAAAAAGACTGCATTTTTTGACATTATATAACATCTTGACGTTGGGAGTTACACATATTAATTCCATAAACTAAAAAAAATCTATATACTGCAGCTATATTCAAAATGTATGATGATATGGAGAATAAAATCATGAGGTTGAACATGGCAACATGATACCATTAGTTTTAAGAACAAATGGAATGTCATAAGTTTGTCAGAAGAATGGAATCTGACAAACAAAATAAGTTTGTCAGAAGAATGGCAAAAAACTAGCTGAAAAACAAAATAAAAAGTACTCTATTATGTCAAACTTTTATCTATCTGGTTTCTTTTTTTGCATATCAATGTTTTAGAACTCTCATCCATCTTCAAGTTTTCTTGACTCAAATAATTTACTGCTTTTAAAGTCTTCTGTCAATTGTTTCTTTCACTCTAACAATATTCTTTATTCTTTGGTAACTCCCAACTTAAATAGTAGTTGCAAGGAGCCTAGTTAAAAGAAAATTGGTTTGAAAAAAAAAAAAATTAATTTTATATTTTGATTATATATTATGTACAGAATAATACTGTTAAATATTTAAGACACAATTTAAAGAGTAAACGATATCTTTATTTAAATAATTGTGATTTAATAACTTTTTTTATTAACCCATGTGGTTCATGTTTGGTTAAATGGTTCATGTTTGGTTAAACTTCAATACAAAACTATTAATATACCATAATGTAATGGTTAGAGTTCTGGGTCAGAACCAAGAGGTTTGAGGTTCGATGCCAGCTCTAGCCAGAAAAGCACACTGGTAGACATTGAAAAAGACATAGTAGACATTGAAAATTACTGTAATTTTTCACATATTAATAGCAAAGAATCAAGTTTCTTAGCAATTGCTCAAAAAATACAGTTAAAGTGGTATCTGCCTTCTGTTATTTCAGTGACTACATATTGCTAGAATAAAAATTTTCATAGTAATAAGATGCGTACAATTTTGTATACAAGTAAGTAAACAACAAATCCAAGTTTTACATGTTAGAAAATACTCTTTTAAATTCAAGAAATTGAAAATGATTACACTTACAGTCTTCTCTTAGCCAATGCTTTTGTGCTCAATTTAATTTTCACTTGCCCACACACCCGCAAAAACTTGGGCGAGAGCATAAAAAAGCACTTGCCAAAAAAAATAGTGTTTTTTTAATTGCAACTAATCTTTTTTGTTCATCAAACACTTTTATGAAAAATTGTAAAAACACTTTTATGTCTGAAATATTATATTTAGAACTTAAATAAAACGTTTGTTTTGCCATTCTTAAAGTAATTATTTTATTTAAAAATTCTTTTTTGCAGTTTTTATTTTAGTTACTTTATCTCCATTTAAATTAATCGTTTCTTTTGCTGGGTTTTTTTAGTTACTTCATTAAGAATTTTTAGAAATTTATTTTTATGTTTTTATTTAAATTACTTTGATTTGTATTTATATGAAATATTTTAATTTTTTTGCCTTTTTTGTTTTCATCGTTTTATCTAGAATTAAAAAAAACGTTTGTTTTGCATAATTTTTGAAGTTATTTTATTTAGAATTTAAATAAAACGTTTGTCTTTCCGTTTTTGTTTTAATTACTTTGTTTAATATTTATATAAAACATTTTTTAATTGTTACTTTTATGCCATTTTAAAACAAAACGTTTAATTTCCCCGTGTTTTTTATTTTAATTATTTCATCAAGTATTTATTCAAAGCATTATTTTCGCTATTTGAATTTAAATAACAGAACAATATGAATTTTTCAGGCATTTAACTTTAACATGTTTGGCCAGCGCTAGTTAATGACTGTTTGGCCAGCGCTAAGTTTGGCCAGCGCTAGTACGCTGGCATTAAACTTCAAACGGAGAAGAATGCACTTTGGATGTAATTTAATGCTTATAGTTATGTAAAATTAACCACTTTAAAAACTATATTAATACTTTATATAATTAGATTTGTACCTAATATTGGTATACAAATTTGTGGTTGTGAACAAATAATAGGATGTTTTGAAGAGCAGCAAAGCGTAACGTTTTCAACTGGTTTGAGACTTTTCCATTCAAGGATAATCTGAAAATTATAGGGTTTTTACAAATTATAAATTATAAGGTTTATACCTTTAAAGTAGTTTTGAGTTACTCAGTCACATGACTTTATATACAAAAGAATATAAAAAATAATTAGTTTTTTTAAACGATAAAAACCTTTTTTTTTAAGCAAACAATTGTCAATATAAAAGTTTTCAAATTAAGTAGTTACCATAGTAATATTTTTACCATAGTAATAATAATAATAATAACAACAACAACAACAATAACAACAACAGCAACAATAACAAAAACTAAAAATTAAACCTCAACAGTTATAGAGGGTGATATAGGATGGTCACCATCATTATCAATTAGCTCTTGAGATTTCTAAATTAAAATAACATAACATCATTTAACATGGGTAATTAACTAGTCCTCACGCTACTATGCGTAAGATTTTGGTTTTAACTGCTTTATTAGTAAATATATATACTAGCAGAAATTTTCAACATATTTAAAAATAATTAGAGATACATAGTTATAAATATCTACATTTTTATTTTTAAGTTTGAAATAATATAAAAACAAATTATAACTTATTATTTATTTTTTAAGCAGTTCCTTTCTCAACCTTTTATGAATGAAACACGAGCCTTGATAAACAAGGCCACTGCATAGAGAAACAATTTTTTTTTTACTGTATTTACCTCCTGAAGCTACTAGAGTACAATAAGCATTGTTTCTTCTATAATTACAAATCTTTCTCAACCCTATAACTTTGAAATATGAGCCTTGATATACAAGGCTACTGTGCAGAGAAATACGAATTACTAGAATTGCAAAGCCGCTGTGCAGAGAAATACAAATTACTAGAGTTGCAAGGCCACTGCACAGAGAAATACAAATTACTAGAGTTGCAAGGCCACTGTGCAGAGAAATACGAATTACTAGAGTTGCAAGGCAGAGAATTGCAAGGGATACAATTAATTATTTGAAAGTTTTAACAATATAATAAAATAATAAGGTAAAAATTCTCACCGAAGTTTCATCTAACCTTTCAGGTAACACAACATTTATGGACAAAGGTTCTTTTACAGCAGGTGAGAGATCTACAACAATACAATAAAAATTGAAAAAATAAAAACAAATACTTTAATTTCATTTTTAAGAATTATTACAATTAAACTAAAAAAATATCACAACTCAAATAGCTTATTTGATTTGTTTTTTTTATTCTGATTCATTACCAACAAGGCTGCAAGCAACCACTATTAAGTTGGGAGTTACTAGAAAAAAAGAATTATAGAACCTGGCAACGGTTTACAGAAGACTTAAAAAGTTGAAGGTTGTATGAGTCAGGAAAACATGGGAGATGTGAGAGTTCCAAAGGGTTGAGGAGCAAGAAAAAAACTAGACATATAAAAGTTTTTAGAGCATGCAGGGACAGACACAGTAAAAGAATGAGACTTTGCTGAATGACGAGTCAAGCAAGAATGAGTTTTGATGGAATTAGAGATGATAGCTCCTTTGAACAGCGACCATGATAGTATTTGTAGAAAAGAGAAAGAGATGCAACTTTATGACAATAGGAAAGACACTCAAGCTTAGCAGATAAAGCGCTGTAAAAAACGTAGCCAACTACGTTTACAATGTGTTTTTGGACATGTCTAGACATGAAAGAACATCATAAAGTTGAGTTGATAAATAAATTAAAAAACTTTTAAGATTGTTTTATACTTTCTATTTTTAATAATTTCTTAAACTTAAACAATAAATCTTATTTATTTTATACTTTTATAATATTTTATTATTATTATTATTATTTTATGCTTTATATTCAATTCAAAAAACAATTTTTATTTAATTATTATTTAAATAGACTTCAATTATTTTGTTATATTTTATTTTTTTGTAATAATTTTTTTGTTTCTATTACTAAATCATTATTAATGTTATTTAAACATATAATATCAATAAAACCATTACAAATAAGTAAAATAAAATTTAAGTCTAGTAAATATTTTGTTAAATTTTTGAATATTTTAAAAAGTTCTTGTAGTAGAAAGTTGAACTTTTTAGCGCTAATTTATTTTTCTACTCTACTATTTATATTATTATGATAGAGAATTTTATACTGATCAAAGTTAATATAAAAACATAGACCTAAAAATCAAAACGGAAAGTTCTTTAATTTGATGTTGAAGTTAAAACACCAAAAATGCTAATTATCACTATTTTTTTGTAACTTAGGAATAACAATTTTTTTTTACACCACCTGGTTTTACTACAGTATATAAGTAATTAAAATTTTATTTTCATTTGAAGAATTTGAAAAAAAACAACTAAATATTAAAAAAAATAGATGTGGTTGTTTATACATACTGAATTTTTACACAACTGGCTAGTTATAAATACCATATGGCACTTTTTTATTTTTTGTACACACATCGACTTGGGTTGATGAATTTTTTTATACATACATTGATGATTTGTATATACATTGGGTTTGGTTAAGAGGTTTTTCGTACATACATTGGGTTTGATTGAGAGATTTTTTGTACATACATTGGGTTTGGTTAAGAGATTTTTTCTATATACATTGGGTTTGATTAAGAGATTTTTTGTGCATACATTATTTTGATGAAGAGATTTTTTGTACATACATTGGGTTTGGGTAAGAGATTTTTTGTACATACATTGGGTTTTAGTATAGGCAATCAATCTTAATGCCAACTCTAAACCTCTTTCTCTGTGTACGTACACTCCCTGCATGTTTCACCTATTTAACTCAATGTATCTCTTTTACATGTTTCTCAACAACCAACTATCATAAAGTTTCATAAATTTTTCTCAACAACCAACTATTAAAAAGGTTCATAAATTTACTCAACAAGAGATTAAAAAACATATAATTTAAAAACAAAATATTTTTGCAATTTGAATTTGTTTAAATAAAACTTAACGTTAATAAAACGGAAATACAAAACCATTTGCTATATAAAAAGATTATACTCAATGTTCGATCAGAATAAAAACTGGAAATATTTTTAATCGTAGATTAAAATCATAGATATCATGTTACTGCAAAACTATAAATAAAAGTTATGTTTTAAAAAATATGGCAATTATTAGCATTTTTGCTGTGTTTTTTTAACACTTCATCATCATATGTTTTAAATTTGTTAACTTTTTGGTTGTTTTTTTTTAACACTTCATCATCATATGTTTTAAATTTGTTAACTTTTTGTTACATGTACTTCAAAATGATTACTGTGATATTTTCAGTTACTATTTTCAAAATAAGTGTTTAATATTTTTAGATTGTTTAATACCAATAACTTTTATTAAAATTGTTTTATTTCGACATATACCACTTTTGTTCTGTAGACCAAAATATTGATTTGCTATTTAAAGCGTGGCTTGACTTGGCTTTTCCATAGTGTGAAAATCTCAGCATTTTCAAAGGCATAAACAGTCAAAATGCGTTAACATGGTCAAAAATGGTTGAGAAGCTATTTTAAGGGCACTTAAATAAAAAATATTTATTTCTTTTAAACAGAAAAACTGTGAGAAAACCAAATTTTTTTTACATTGACTAAAGATAACTGACTCAAACCATGGTTAGCTTCAGGGGTGCAAAAAATTAACAATACATTTCTCAATTATCTCCTAAAAAGTATAAAAATATTTCAGCCTCCCTTTTCCACATCCAGAGCAGCAGCATTTTTCCAAAAAACAAACTACCATCATACTTTCATTGGTGTTTTATTTGTCATTTAAACGGCCTAAACAAATAATATCAGATAAATGTTAACAACAACAAAAAAAAAAAAAAAATTTAGCATGTTTTTTTTAACAACAGATTAGGGTTGTTTTGAAACAATATTTATAAAAATAATGTAAAAATTATCACAGTGGCACAAAAAGAGAAAACCTCTATCAAAAGTTTTTTAAAAGTACATTAATTTTTGAAGATAGAAAATGTTATGAAGAGAAGAGAGATTCTTTGAAAAGCAATCAAAATTATTTGTAAACACTGCATCATCATAAAATTTTATCTAAACTGTTATCAAGTCTGACAAGTAGCATTAATTTAAATAATTATTTCATTGTGAGAAAGATGCCTCAAAATTATTACTGATTTTCATAGAATGGAGGATCATCTGCATTAAGAAAATTTTAACTAAGCCAAATAATCATTGAGTTTGTCAGAAGAGCATCAGGATATCCTTTTTACAACTTTAGGAAATTTTATTGTGGAAAGCACTAGAACATTTGACTATGATTCACTGGAAAATATGATGATGATTCTTGCACTAAAACATTAGATAATGATTACGTTGTTTATCATTTTAATAGTCTGTAGTAATAATACAATAATATGTAACAATATTTGTAAATAAGTTAAACTATTTTGATAGTAATTTTTATAGAATATTTGTGATTTATTATTATACATTATTATTATACAATTTAGGTTAAATTTTGTAAAAGGCAGAGTTTGATTTAGTGAAACCATATTGATTGATTTTTTCATTTAGAGAAAACTGCAGTAACTCTTAAAGATAAATTTTTACTGAAATTTTTTTTTTTTAATTATTTTAAAGTGTTAAAAAGTAGTGCTATTTTAGGTCTGCATTTTGTAAACTTCTTAATTTTTTATTTAAAGCAAAAAAGTGACATAAATTATTATTTCATACATAACTCATAACATAGAAATATTAAGACATAAGCCACTTATGTCTTAATATTTCTCATATCATTAATTTAATATGTTGCTGTCATTATAAAACCTTTTATTTCAAATTTTAATGTGCTTAAGTTATTAGTTAAGTCTGCGTGTTTAACACACATTAAAGAGATAATTTTCTTTCTTATAAGAAAAAAAGATTTTACATTCAAACTTTTATTTTCTTCAAAATTAATTAACAGGATAAGGATCTCGACAGCTAGTTTATATTAATATACAATAATTTATCATTAGGTTTTTTATAACGCTAATAAAAATTTTCGGAGAGACCATATGTGACATCAAGAAAATTCAAAGTTTTTAAATTAGTGTTTATTTCAATTTGGAAGCCAATGTTTTTGAAAATCTTTATAATATTTTTTCGAGTTGAGCCCCGGATTTTTTTTTGCATTATTATTAAATTACCAAAAAGTTTGCAAGAAAAATTTGAAATTATTACATATTTGAATCAAGAAAATTTACTAAACAAAAAATCTGAATTAATTTCTAAATCCAGACATGAAATCAAGTATCTTTTAAAAAATTGTAAAAACAATGTGTGTGATATAGTAAATATATTGTGTGATATAGTAAATATAGAAAAAGGTAAAACTATGCACACAAAAAAAAAAGGAAAAAAACTTGACAAAAATCTTTTAAAACATTTCCAAGGGTTGAATTAAGCGATCGCGAAATGAAAATTTTTTAAAATTAACCAATTAACACTTTATGTTTGTTAATTTTAAAATTAATGCGCGTTTTTAAGGACCGTTAGTGTTTGTGTTTTTCATAATGCTAAACTTTTTATACGATACGTTTTTATAAAGTTTCTTAATAAGTTTTTAATGTTACTTGAAATATCCACTCTATTTTTCTAGATGCTTTTTTACTTCGATTAAAATTTGGGATTATTTATGTTGCTTGAACAAAGAATGAATCATAAAAGTTAAAAATGCATTATAAAAGTAATAACACTATTACAGTGTTATTACTTTTATTATGCAGTTAGTTACTTGAGTTTTATTACTTTTATAGTTGTAAGTTTTTTTTTTTTTTTAAACTTTTTAAAAACAAATTTAAGTTAATTTGCCCCTTGAAAAAAAACAAACAACACGGTTTTGCATAAACTAAAATTTTGAAGACCAAATATTTTTCCGGATTTTTCATTTCATGATTACTTAATTCAACCATTGATTTCTAATTAGCAATTTAGTACTAATGAATATGAAAACAAGATCATGTTAAAAAGCAATCTAAAATATGATTATCATATATCTATTTGTATTTCTAAAGTACATAGAAATTTAGGCATTATCCAACACAAATTTTTATTTTTAAATGCTGATATAGTTAAATTGTTATATATTTTGCTAGTGCTCTATATACTAGCCCTCATCATGAATACCCTTCTGCTATTTGGAAACCATTTCTGAAAAAAGATATTACTTTTATTGAAAGAGTACAGCAACGAGACTACTTCAAGCATACAATACAAGTACAGCATAGAGCAACGAGACTACTTTCAACATACAATACAAGTACAGCATAGAGCAATGAGACTACTTCCAGCGTACTCAAAGCTACTATGAGGAAAGATTAAAAAGACTGAACTTAACAATTTTATTAATGAAAAGAGAAAGAAGTGACTTAATTATCTTAAGTAACTTTTATCTACCAACAGCGCCTGCTGGAAGTGTCTATAAATATATCCATATTCACGGACACTTCACATATTATATTTATATTTATAAGTATCTATGTATATAATATGAAATTGAAAATATTTGATGAAGGGGCAAATTAAGCCAAATCGCAAATTGCAGTTGGTCCAATGTCATTTAACAATCTTGGAAGTATCGAAATCGCTATCGTTAAGCAACTGCAATTGCGATTTGCTAATTCTTATATTTCTGAGTGAAAGTTTTAATGAAAAAAATGTAATCATGTTTTAAAACGATGTTGATGCAAAGTAACCTAGAAAAATTGATATTTGAAAAGAGTGAAGTGTTTGAATTAAAAAAAAAAGAGAGTAAATTGCGGGAAAGCAAACTAAAGAAAGAAAAGAAAATAATGTTGTTTTATGAAATAAAGAGTATAAGTAAAAGTTTTTTTAAAATAAGGTCGAAAATTGTGTGACATAATTTATGGACAACTTTTAAACGATTCTAAATGTGGTTTTAAAATTAAATTTAATTACAATACGGTACTTTAAAATACGCAACTAAAGTAATATAACTTTTAACAATGTAAATATGAATATTGAGTAAAGTTAAATTAACTTATGTTACACTTTTCTGTCATGCAACAAAACCTCATAGCAAGGCCTGACTTAATTTATTTTATAATTTTATAACTTCTTATATTTATAAGGTTTTATAACTTTAATAAACATATATTTGTTTGACTTCTATGATTTCAATTGGATTTTTTGGATTTGAGTTTTTTTTGGTTTTATTTATGAAATAAAGTTGTCAGATAATGATAAGTTTGAACATTTAACATTTTACATTTTGTGCAATGCATTTGCACTTTTTTGTAGCATATTTGTGCATTTAGGAAGTATTGAGATTTTCATGCTATAGATAAGTCAAGTCAAACCTCCCGTTTAATTTGCAAATCATTCTAAGCAAAACTTTGGTTTATTTTCAGTTCTAGTCATAAGAGTGACATATAAAATATATTAAAAAAAATAAACAAATAAAACATAAAACAAACAAACAGAATGATTTTAATGATTATTTTCTAAAATTTTTGAATTTAATTTAGACAGGTCAGTTTTTCTTATGCCAACAACTATGTGATACTGAGAATTATTAAAAATCTGATCCTAAATAACAATAGCCAAAAGTTTTTTTATTAATTTTATAAAATGTACTAATGACATTATTGCATAACTTTTTGTTTACGTTAGCTGAAATAGGATCACTAGCAACAGTTTTAACAATTGAGAAACCTACTGTAAATAGAGTACATCTCACCCCTTTTATAGATTTGATAAACAAAGACAGATGATAGTATTATCAGTACGACCTTGTATCACAATGACATTACTTGAAAAACACACTCTAGCAAAATTTACAAAAGCTAAACATGGTAAAAAGTTATTAATTTCCTAAACATGGTAAAAAGTTATTGAAATAAAACTTGTTGTCTTTAATAAAAAAAGGAAAAGAAAGAAAACAAATGAAAGAAAAGAAAAAATTATAAATGACAGACAGAAAACATTTAGTCTGGTATTAGGTATGGAAATTTCTTAAAATATGCCTCTTATTATAAAGTGATCTTAGATTAACCTTTTGAAATAGCAAGTTTTAATAAATTTATGCAGAGTAAAATTGTGATGACAGAAACCAGGTCTTCATACTTTTACAAATATTGTCATGAAAATAAAATTCCTGTTATCAAACATTTTTTTTATTAACAACAAAATTCTAAAAGGGCAATCCAAATAGATTCTTTTAATAAAAAAAGCAGAACAAATCAATAAAAGTTAGAATTTAGACTGTACAGTTTTCTAATGTATTATCTCACTATAATATGGAGGTGAAGTCAGATAATGTTGAGAATGATTATATGTTAATAATGAATGATTATATGTTAATAATACTTGAGAATGATTATATGTTAATAATACTTACTCACCAAATATACAAGTGATTAGAAAACAAAAATCTCCACAACTTGAGGTTGCTAGCAAAATTCATCATGTTTAAGGATATGACTGTGCCATATCCTTAAACAGCTAGCTTTGGTCAAAAACCATAACTAATTTATAGAGGATATTGTACAATTATGTCTGCTCATCTGAAGTGATTGTATTCACAATGGTCTGTAGTTAAGATATAGAAGTAATGAGATTTGCAGTGCAAAAAATTAAAGCAAAAATAAGAACTTTGGAAACAGAAAAAGCTAAGCATTTAAAAATAATTTTAGCGAAATCAAAATGGAGCATGCATTGGTTATGTAAAGCTCTTATGTGAACAGTTTCCTAAACTTCACAACAATGCATAATGACCTGATATCATAAATAACATTATAACAGAAGAATGTTGATAATAAATTCAGTCAAACGAATTTAACTAATTTGGAAACATGGGAGAACAGTGAACTGATTCTTATTTGTTCTTTGATGAAGCAAGAAATGATACAGTTTAATGACAAACCATTTATTGTACCTGAAATGTAAAAGTAGCGCTCATTATCATATGGCAAACAATGTAACAACACAAGTAATTTGACCACCAATTATATTACACCCTAAATTTTACAATAGTATATTTCAACAACTGTTATTATGAGATGATGAAATTAAATTTTATACATTCACCAGACATTCACATTTGATCGCTATTTTATATTGTGCATTTTATCTTGCACCATAATAAACTTAAAAAAAAAAAAGAGAAATATATTGCATATGTACCTGTACCACTTTCAGACGCTTGAATAAATTTATTCAAATCTTTTAATTCTTTATCTAAAGCCTAAAATACAATTGATTATCTAAAATTTATCCAATATTTTTTAAGATTTTTTAAACAAACTTGATTGACTCACATCAAAGTTATTTTCTCGTTCTGTAACTTTTGGTATAGTAAATAAAGAAGGAGTGGTTCCTAAGTACGAGCAGAAAATATACCCATGTTCGTTAAGTGTTACAATCACTCCCTGTAAACCACTAAATTAAATATCAAATTTATAAAGTTATTAAAAATTTATAAAATTATTATAATAATAATAAACAATTATTAAATGAATATTTATTAAAAATGTTTATTTATTAAACATTTATTTTTAAACAGTATTTATAAAAATAACAAGCTTATGTAAAAAATTAATTAATAAATTAATTAAAAGAAGACATGAATACAAATACAACCCTCGGAATTAGTAAAATTGAGGTCGGCAATAACTTGGTGACCTTTATCTTTTAGAGGTCATAGAAATGAGGTTGCCAAAAAATTGCCAACTACAAACACTTTCATGTTGGCAGTTAGGTTGACATTGCTGAATGCCAACCCTAATTCCTAGGGTTGCAAATAGAAATAATTGATTATAAAAAAAAAATAGAAAAATAAAATCAAATAAAATGGTTAACAGATGGTATCCACAAAAACACAGTCAAAACCTAGCTATTGTATCAAAGAAAACAAGATTAGGTAAGAATGTTTAGTAATGCCTTGTCTATTCATCTTTTTCAATACCAGTATTTTTAGTTTTACATGAAGAAAGCATTGCTTAAAATGTAATATTTAAAGCATAAAATGTAATATTTAAAACTTCTAGATGCAATAAACAATGCTTGTTCATCTCCTAATGAGAATATGAAATCATGTTTGCTCGAGAGTTTGGGAAGGAGGAAATGATAAGTTGTTTAACTGATATTTTATAAAAAAACTTATTAATAAAATTTATTAGTTAAAGTTAAACTTATTTAATTTAAAAGTAAAACTCTTACTTCCTTTTATTAACAAAGGGTATATCCATTTATGCACATGATTTTTTATTTTTCTTTGTTTTTACGATTAGAAGCCAAGACGTATAGCAATATATACTATTAATACATACTATTATGATTTTCTTAAATAACAACTTTAACAAAAACATTTTTTTTTTTATGTTTTAGGCTACCTGAATATTAAACATATATTTTTTTATTATTTTATTTGGTGTTTGTTAGTGAAACAATAGTTTGAAAAATGTACAATATTTTTCTAAACGCTTTAATCTAGCCAGAAATATTTGATGACTGCTATTTCTCATCAAAAATACAATAAATATGAGTTGTAGAAATATAATATTTTATATTATATTTATATAATATAAAATATTATATTAATATTTATATAAATTAGAATTAAATAAAATCAAATTGGAGAGTTTTATCAGTTTTATTATTATTAAAATAATAGACAAAACATATACGAGTTTTCGTGCATGATTTTTTTTTTCAAATTCAACATTGGTAGCGTAACGAGAGGCAAAATGAGACACTTAAGCGCTAATATATCTAATAGGGCCCGTCTAACAACTTTTTAAAAAAAAAAATTGATTTTTTTCAATTCTTCTACCATCCTACTTGAAGCTTAAAAAGTATGAGTTGCAAAACTGCAGTAGTTTGGTCACCAGAGATCATTTATTGACAGCACCTATACTGTCTCATTTTGCCCCGCATACCGGGGCAAAATGAGACAGATTTTTTTTTTTAGTTATTTAAATAAATAAAGTTAAACAAAACAGATTTTTAAGAGGATTAGCAAGAAATACATTTTATAATATATTACAGTTATAATCAAACTGTCACTAGTCACATAAATCACATATTGCTTGACCAGTATTTTGTAACGAACAACAGTCCGAATGAGCCCAGGTTGTGCATTTTGAACATTGACTCCACTTACATATATATATATATGTATATATATATATATATATATATATATATATATATATATATATATATATATATATATATATATATATATACCCACTACAAGAACTAATAAAACCATACATGCATATATTAAACTTATGCACTTAAAGCACGCATAACATTCATTGTATTTTGTTTATAGGTACTGCAATAACCTATATGTTATAATCTACTCACTATATATTTTATATACTACTTACTTTATTACATTACAATTATAAACATCAGGCAATTATTTGCTTCAATTTGATTAAATATTTATTATATTTAAGTATAAGTTAACAAAACATAAAACGTAATTCTATATTGGATAACAACTAAACATTTCAATTAACAAAATCAAAAGTAAGTAAATACAGTATAATAAATTTAAATCTACAGCATGTGAATAATAATATTTGCTTTACTTGTTGTTTTAATGTAAAAAATTAAATAAACATAATATTAGATATCGGCAAAAAAAAAATACAAACAGAGTGTCTCGTCTTGCCCCGCATCGTGTTGGCATCGAATAGTCTAATTTCCAGACTAATTTATTGAAGAAATAAAATACCAAAAAATGGAAATGAAAGAAAAAGGCCTAAGGATTCTAATTAAAAAAAAACTTTAAATATAAAAAGCTTTTCCACTCAGTGAGGTCAAAAAAGGCTAGAAAAAAATATAACAACACTTAAAAATTCGTAATTTTCGCAAAGCTGAGGGATGAAATGATTCCCTTTTTACTCAACTTTTTTATTTCAAAGTGACTCAATATATTTTTCTTGACACAAAATAGTTTTTAAACACAACTGCACTTTTAAAAATATTGCAAATAATAGTTTTTAGGGCTGGCATCATGTTAAACGCGAACTGTCTCGTATTGCCCCGCTGTCTCATTTTGCCCCGCGTTACCCTATTATACCAGTATTAAAATTATTCAGTACCAAAATACTGGTATTGAAAAATGATTTCAGTATTGGATGCATAGTTTTAAGCAAGGCAATTTTAGGTTCAAATTTCTCCATAAAAACATGGCTTTATATAACATTACTTTCACGACAATTAATTCTAGGTATATTGTTTGTTTAATTAAAAAATACTTACATTTTTCTAAATATAAGTACTTTTGTTTTTATAAGTTAAAAATTGTTATAAAGAACTATTTTAAAAGATAAATGCATGAACAAATAAGAAGGATGATCGATTGGAGATAATAAATTATTTTATATTAAATGTTTAAATCAAGCTCCATAATTATAAACGAATCCAGAATGAAAAGATTTTTTAAAACTAGAGGTTTCAGTAAAATCTTATTAGCTTTCTTTTGAAAAACTATATAGCTTTGAATATAACAACACAATTAAAATTAATTAAAAGAAAACTTTATAACTTAATAAATAACAACACAATTAAAATTAACAAAAAACAAATTATAACTTTAAATATAACAACTCAAATTAAAAATCTATTAAGAATAATTTGATACCATAATTGATACAACTTATTTGTATTTGTTTCAGAAAAAGTTTGATATAATAAAATTGATAATTGAAAAGAGTGAAGTGTTTGAGATTTTGTAAATAAAAAATAAATATAATGAATCTTAACAAATTATTTATATTATATATTAATTTTGTTTTATTAAACTATTTAACTTACTCAAAATTTCCGATTCTACAAGAAACTGAGTCATGCGGTAGTTGTGCAGCCCAAATTAAAATGTGATCTTCATAAACAAGAAGCATAGAGGAATAAGTACAAACTAAATTTATCTTTACATCTGAACTACCTATAAAAATTTTTGAAAAATATACTTATTCAACATACATCTTAACAAACTTTTCAACATCTTGCAACTAAGAAGCATAAACACATTTAGTCTCATTTATTAAAAAAAAAAAATACTTTTTACTTGGTTTAGTATAGGACAAAAGGCAGTTTGGAGAATATTCTAACTTTTTCATATGCACAATTTCCCCAGATATGTTAATAGTGAAAAGGGACCTTTCACCTAAATATATTAAAAAAAAAAAAAATCAAAACCACAAAGAAACTTTTATAACACACAAATTAAAATTACTTTATTATAAATAATATCTGACTTTTTTTATATTATTTTATTTTTAATTTTTTCATTTTTTTATATTATTATATTTTTAATTTTTTCATTTTTACTTTTAAAGTATTTTTATATTAGAAACCTAGCACTTCAATGGATCCTATTTATACCTAGCACTTCAATGGATCCTCCAGAAAATTGTATTGACACTAAATGCTCCCCCAACATTTTTGACCAATCAGGCTAAAGAAATATGAGTGTTTAATGATTAAGTGAAAATTGCTTGTTACTGAATTTAATTATTACAACAAATGTAGTAATAAATATACATACTAAAATCTTTTTTGCATTTTTGTCACTGACAGATGATGATGCCAATGTTCCATATCTGAATGAAAGCACATTAGCTAAAGATTGAGTATATACACAATACACACACACACACACACACACACACACACACACACACACACACACACACACACACACATCATGGATTAATGTAATCCAAGCTTTGCAAAAACTTGTTATGAAACACAAGATTAAGTTTTTAACATTTTTTAGGAAATTCATGGAATAAGGCTATTCAATTGTTGAACATAAAAATTTGAAAATAAAATAATCCATAATCCTTTTAAAAATTATGTATAAGTAATAACCCTGCTTTTTTTTTATTACTTCATATCTTGCTGCCATGAATCATCTATCCATAAAATTGTCTTTGTGTATTTTATGACCAATCATTAAAACATATTGGAAAACTTGTTTTAAGCTTTCTTTGCGTAATGCATTTTATATTTATTATAGGTTATAGATTTAAACAATTGTAATTAACTTATTTTATTTATAACTAAATTATTAACAACTTTAATTAAAGATTACTAAAATTTTTCATCTGCAAACATTTTCTTAAACTACTATTTACTATAACTATTTTGAAACATTTTTTAAATATTATTTTTCTTATTTTTAAATTTATACTTAGTAAAATCTTTCTTGTCTTTATCAAAATGCCAGTTAAAATGTTAAAAGCCATATAACAATTGTCTGTCAATGACAGACAATTTGAAAATAAAACTTTTAAATGAACAACAATGTTAATGATTCAGTTTTAGAGATTGATGCTTTTAAAATTATTGAAACTGGCTAATGTAAACAAACTGGGCCGTTTGTTTACATTAGCCATAGTAAAAAACTTGAGTTTTTATATCAGCATTGCCTGGTGATGACCTGGATTTTAAGGGCTTATATTATCATGCATGGTGTATTCTTGGTACTGCAAGTAACAGTTAAATTAATATTTTACAAGCATGTTGATAATGTTATGTAATTAATTAAGTTATCACATTTACCACACTTATTATATTTGAGTTAATGCAAGATGCATTAATTTAGAAATAGGATTTGAATCATAAAATTTTAAAAATTGAGGCAGCCCCTCTAAACTACTTTCAATTATTTGGAAGATAATAGAAGGCCTTTATAGCCAACAATTTTTTTTAATAATATGAGGAAAAAAAAAAAAGAAAAAGGAAAAAAAATATATCATAAACTTTATGATTTCATTTTTGAACATCTATTAAACGTGTTGCTGATAAAAAAAGTTATGATACTTAATAAGTTTTTATAGAATAACCTATTAATTATTAAATAATTTATTATAATAATAATAAATAAAAACTATTTTTAGGGGTTGCTACAGAGTTGCTACACTTTTTTTCTTTATTTTAAAAATAAAACTTTAAGAATAAAATAAGAATGAAAAAAAAAAACCTTACTTGTAACATTGCAAGCTTCTATTACTGACACCAAACACAAATGAATCTTTTGAACTAATGTAAACAAACGGCCCAGGTAACAGAAAATCAGGAAGAAAAGCTTGAAATGAAAAAATTTCTTGCTCATAAAATCTTAAAACACCATCCATTGAAAGAATACAGATAAAGTCTTTGTCTAAATTAAAATAAAACTCTAAAATATTAAAATGAGAAGCTAAAATTGAGATTAAGAAGCTGAGACATGATCAACCCTCAGAATTCGGCATTCGGCAATGCCAACCTAACTGCTGACAAAAGTATTTGAGATTGGTAAAAAATTGCCGACTTCATTTCTATGTTTTATGGTGAGACCTTTTTATCAATTTTTTTTGCCCCAAACTGATGCTGACCTCTAAAAGATTGAGGTCGGCAAACTATTGCCGACTTTGTTATTCCTAATTCTGAGGGTTGCATAATTAAGAAAATTATTTTATTCTTCTCAGCCGATTATATTAAAAGAAGTTTATAATATATAAAAAATACTCAGCATCAGTTCACAGAACAGCATCGGTTCAGTTTTTTTATTAAATTTTAAGTGTGAAATCTTAGATAACAAAAACACATTATACATTCTCATGCTACTTTGAGCATAAAAACAATAAACACAAATATTTTATAATAAATATATATAATATATATAATAATATTTTATAACACTAGAGTCAAAACAATAGAATTCAATAACAAGACTTTTTTTAAATAGATTTTCTTGTACTGATGGTGGTTTCCCATTAGTACTACTTACTGCTATTAATTCTTTTCCCTTTTTAAGGAACTTTTTATGGTTTATTTATACTTTCTGGGCCAATCTTAGATAACAGTATTAAAACCTTATACCTCATCAAGCAGGATTGTTTCTGTCTGATGATACCCAAACATACCTTAAGAGCAGCAGACAAGTTGTTACAAAATGTTTTCAATAAAAACTGTCTGTTGAATAAATAAAAAAAAATTCACCCAACTTTACTTTTTTTGTTTTGTTTTCATGCCTTTTGCTTTGTTTTTTTGTTTTAATAATCTAGTATCTAATTTATTTTTATTTTTTTTATCTATCATTCAAATAAAACAAATAACTTTACGTTTTAAGTTATTGTTAAATTTAATTCTAAATAACAATTTCAACTTGTTACTATTAAAAACTTGAAACATAAAACTATTTTCTTTTGCATAAAATGTTTCAAACTTTTTCTCATCCATTATAACCTTGCCATATTGGTCATAACCAGGTTGTGTAGAAGGATATTGTGTATAACCAGGTTGTATAACTGAAATGTTAAATTGCATTACTATGTTAAGCCATGTTGCATAACAAGCAAATATTTTTTTACTGCAGACAAAACATGCTCGGCTATTTTGTATTACTGGTATGTTATGTTGCATAACTGACAATGTATAAAAGCAAGATGGATTGTCATTTACTAATGTTAATTAATGGTTACAAATCAAAAAAATAACTTTTATTTTTTTATTGTTTACTGTTGAATTTTTATTAGATAAATCATAATTTTTATTAGATAAATCATAAATCAAGCTCCTCCTACTTTTACCTGAAATTAAATTGAGAGACATATTCTTTTTATAGTTTACACTCTCATTTAATAGTTCTTATTCTCACAAATATGTTGTCTTCATAATGACTAAAGATGATTTAAAATGACCTGCCATAATATAAGATCAACTTAAAGTCTAAATCACCCAGCAAAAATTCTATAGCAGATTTTCAGTGGACCTTTTATAGGCATATTGAGGGGCCTGCTAAATATGCCTATATAGGTAGCTTTGCTCATCAGTTACTTAGTGGACCATTAGTAGCAGTTGCTAAAAATGGCTAGGCGATGACTAGCCACTATATCACATAGGGGAAAATTATTGGCTGGCCACTTACAGCGGATACCACTAATGGTCCACTAAGAAACCGATGAGCAAAACTCCAATGAACCGTTTAAAATGCCTATATAGGTCCACTGCAAATCCTCTAAAAAAATGTTTGTAAATACTATTTTAACTATTTGAATATTTAATTAAAATATATTGATTAAAATAATTTATTTAAAAAAAGCAAAACAAAATAAGAAATAAAAGATCTTTTTGCAATTCTTTTATTATATATTTACAAAACTATTAAATCAAATGCAACTTTATTTGTATCAAATAAAAGTTTATTCTTGAGTCAAAGGATTTAAAACTTTATACAAAAGCTATTTAAAACATCATTTTCTTTAATTCATCTTGTTCTTTTTATTGCTTTGAAGTTCTTAAAATATCCTCATTAATATGTTGGATATATAAGTTTAAACAGTAATCAAAAATGAGTTCAACATATTTCAGCCTATAGAATTAAGAAATGCTGTGATGTTTCCAGGAAACTACAAAAAATATTCAACTTTGGTCTTCATTGATTTGTTCAGACACCACTGTTTGCTCTTTACGTTCGTCACTTAGAAATTCGTACACTGTTACAAACTCTGCTTTTTTACTTTTTTTAGCTTTAGATTGTTCATTGCACCGTGAATTTTTTACAGTGGAAACTTGATTCACTTCTGTTGATGGTAGTAATGAATAAAAGAGAGAACTATCTACAGTTTTGGATTGTTGTTTTGCAGAATGAAGTCGAAACATTTTATAAAAAACTAATCATTTTTTTACTCTTTTATATAATTTCATTTTAACTTAAATCAAATTTTAATTTTAAAGATAGTATTAAAAACTCAAAACAGTTGATTAAAAAAAAACCAACTGTTTAGATTGATGATGCTGTTGATTGATCATTGATGATGAATAAGCCAACTATAATAGTTACTATTGTAGACTTTTGTTTTGTTTTTCATTAAACTCATTTTATATTTATTAAGCAACAATGTTGTGTTTCAAAAGAAACCATTGTGAAACATAACAATACTCATTTTATCGATGTTATTATATATATATATATATACATTAATATTATTTACAATTATCTTGAAAGACTTGTGCTCATTATCCTGGTAATAAAATAATCTTTTTTCTTCTTCTTCTTCCTCTTCTTTTTTTTATGTAAAATAATTTATTTGAAGGGATGATTTAAAGTGAACACAACATTTTTATTCATGGGATAAAATAGAAATACTTTTTATGATTACAGAAAAATGTTTTTTTTATATTATTATATAAATAATTAAATTAACCAACAAGTGAACTACAAATAATATATAAATAATTGATGCAACCAACAAGCAAATTATCAAAAACATTGTATAGAAATAAAGATAAAATAAGAAAAAAGTCTAAAGCATAGTGCAAAAAACAGTTTTTTGTTTTTAACAATAAAATAAAATTTTAATTTTTACAGTAAAATCAAATTTAACAAAAAATTTAAATTTAAAAACCTTTCCTATTTAAATTGTTTTTGCTTTGTATAATGTTAATCACAACTGACATTGTGTCATAGTTCACATTTGACATTGTGTCATTGTTCACATCTGACATTGTGTCATTGTTCTTTATTGTCTTTAATTGATAATATATTTTTTAATAATATCTTTTTTTAAATAATTGTCACTCTTATTGCTTCTCAACTACATATTTATAAATAGTATAAATTATTTTCCTTTTCAATTCAAATATTTAAAAAACATTTTTAATGAACAAGAACACAACCAGAAACAATTATGTCAATGAAAATAACAACAGACTTGTGAAGGAGTTGATTAATTAAATACAAGCAAAGCTTTGACATTTGGTTTCTTCATAAATAAATCATAAACTAAATAACCTTTTACACCACCAAATGGTCCATACACCATACTTGATGACACATGTTCCAAGCGATGCTCATATATTAGCTTGGTTGAAAAAAATTGACTTTGCTCAACAAATCCAACGACACCTTTAAATAAAAACAAGTCTTCATGAACTTTAATTTTCTTTTTTGAGTGAACAAAAATTACTTTTACAATTTAAAATTTTATAATACTTTTATTATAAGTTATACTATAATATAATAAATTTATAAAATATTATAATTCATCTATTTTATAAATTTATATTATATATAAATTTATAATATAACAAATGTACAAAATATTATGCTTATGATGGGCATTTAATGTAATAATGAATTTAAAGAAATAAAGTATAAATAATAAATATTTCGAAAAAGAAGAAAAAGCAGAAGATGAATACCCAAAAAGTATATTAGTATATTTCAAGCAAACAATAACAAAAAGTAACTAGTATATTTCACAGAAACAATAAGTGCAATGGCTACATGCATTTAAGCCAGAGGGCCAC
This sequence comes from Hydra vulgaris, assembly GCF_022113875.1. Taxonomy (NCBI): domain Eukaryota; kingdom Metazoa; phylum Cnidaria; class Hydrozoa; order Anthoathecata; family Hydridae; genus Hydra; species Hydra vulgaris. The sequence goes on from NC_061163.1 coordinate 32,582,113, forward strand.
AACTTTTAAGAACCTAGCAAAACAAACTTTTCTTATAGTGTTTTAAAAAGCTTATTAAACTCTTTCTAGATTCTGCAGATAATAATGTTTTATTTTTTTTGCCTAACAAATTTATCTTTAAAAACGATGTAATGTGTAACTATTAATTGCTAAATTAAAGATTTATTTAACTTTTACTCATGCAAAACATTTTAAAATTTCAAATAAAAATATTAGCAAAGTATTTTTCAAATTGAAGTCAAATTGTTCCTTAGTATTAAATAAAAGTCAAAAATTAGATAGCAAGTTGGGTCTTTGATAGCAAGTTGGATATTAGATAGTTGGGATATTTGATAGCAAGTTGGATATTAGATAGTTGGGATATTTGATAGCAAGTTGGATATTAGATAGTTGGGGTATTTGATAGCAAGTTGGATATTAGATAGCAAGTTGGATATTAGATAGCAAGTTGGGTATTTGATAGCAAGTTGGATATTAGATAGCAAGTTGGATATTTGATAGCATTCACTAGGTTGAGAAATAGGAAACTATTAGTTGTACATTAACAATGAAATTAATTTAAAAAAAAATTAAAATATCTTTTTAAATGTTACTAGATACTGCATAAACGCATAGACTTCTTGGATGCAACACAGCAAGTTGAGTTTTTTCACTGCCACTAAAAATAATGTGTTTTTATTTTAAACTTGCAATAATAGTTATTGATTTAATAAAAAAAAATTAAAATTAATTAAATTTAAAACTAATTAATATTCAAATATTGATACTATAATAACTTTTTATTTAATTTTTATTTATATTATATTTAGTATATTAAATTGTAAATTAATTAACAAATTAGTTTATCTACATTGATTTCTGATTTAATAATTTAGAGTTTCAAAACTGCATTTTGTTAAAATAATGATAGTAATATTCAATATGTGTTTATATATCTTATACTGCTGGTTTAGGTGAGCAGCCTGAAATCATTCTGAAATAGCCTGCTGCCTGGGGCTTCAGTACATACATCAACTGACAAACAACCTGACTTGCAGCCGCATGCTGCTACACCGACTGAGGGTTTGGTATGGGGGGGGGCAATCGTTTCTTTCATTATTCTTCCTTTTTTTCTTCTTTTTCTGAAAATTCATATTTCATGTAATAAAAATATTATAATAATTTGTTAAATAAATATGCTATAGTAGATATAAAAGTTTTTGATTATAAAGATTCAAAAAAAATTAAAAAATTAAAAAAAAAAATTGAAATTTTGAAGAGCTCAACTGATTAAACAATTTTTTCTAATTTTTAAAAACATTTTTTGTAAAATAAAAATGAACTTAAAACTAAAGTTAAAAAATGTTTATCATTAAGTCATTTTTTAGATTAAAATGAATTCTGGATTAAAAATAATTTAAAAAAGAAATAGAACTAAGCACACACACACACACAGATATATATATATATATATATATATATATATATATATATATATATATATATATATATATATATATATATATATATATATATATATATGTATATATACATATATATACACATATATATACACACATATACATATATGTATATATGTATGCAATCAAAATCTTTGTCATGTTATTCAGTTTATTTAACATTAGTCTAGTAAAGTTGTAGTTTCTTTCCTTACTATTTAGAATATTTCATCGCAGATTTTTGTTTAATAAAATAGTTTAAATTTAATAATGTTTAATTAGATGGACTAAAATTTTCACGCTGTAACTAAAAACATTTATTATTTTTTTATTTTACAATTTGACAACAACTGTTCTGATGTTTTAACAATTTGCATGCAATAAAAAAAAATTGTTACGTTACAAATAACTTTTAATTCTTAATCTTTTTAAAGTTTTTATTTTACGCGAGGGCTTTAAATAAAATTAAAAATTAACTATAATGATCGTTTAAAATAAACACATTATGTGTAAATTAAATATTATATTTAAAAATTTTTTAGTAGGTATGTATTTTTTATGATAAATTTAAAAGTTTGAAACTATTTTTCCATGTCATTCTAAAAATCTATTAAAACTTTTAAATTAAAAGATTTTAAATTAAAACCTTTTAAATTAAAACTTGAATTAAAAGATTTTTTTTTTTACTTTAAATTATGAATACGGTGATCGCATTGACTATAATCTTTTTTTACTTAGGGATCATCCATAAATTATTTAATGCAAAATTAAACTTATAGACTAAAGAAAAAGGAATAAAAGTTTTTCCTTGCAGAATCTTTAATTAAACCAAGAATATAAACAACCTTTTAAGTCTGACAAAAACCGCCTAGCAAATAAGCAAAATGATTTACTACTATTTTTTAAATAAGTTTTGCACTTTGTAATTTATCGACAATTCCTTATAGGCATCAACAAAATATTTTAATTTTACCTATCTACTATCATTTCTCGCCTAATATTTTTAAAAAGCCACCTCTTAAATATATATTAAATACAAAAGAAGTTTAATGATTATTACAAACTGGTACTAGAAATTTATTTAACGAACCGGTGTAGTTAAGGTAATTTATAAATTATTTAAATTCTTTTATTTGGAATTAGCATGATTTTGTCAGCATATTATGTCCAAACAAGAACTTTAGACATTATAATTTTTTTGCCTTAAGTTTTTAAAATGTCTAAAGAAACTTCTCTCTTTTTTATATAAATTTTAAAACTTATTTATTATTCCTTTTGTGAATTTAAAGAATGCCATTTATGAGTTTTTGGATCAATTCTACTCAACAGCGTTAACTTAATTTTAATGAAAAAGTTTTGAAAAAGGGCATTAATCTACTATAGATCAAGAAAGAGTCTATAATGAAGAAAAATAGTCAATAAATGATCAGAACAGATCATATTATTAAACTATGATGTTCATTTCACCTAAACAAGGTACTTATTTAAAATCTTATACTATTTGGACAAGAAAAAAAAAAAAAGAATCTTTTTTAAAAAGTTTTTTTTTTTGCTACAAACATTTTTACATTTGTGTATCAGCATAAATTTAATTTTTCATAATCCACAGATGTGATAATTTAACAGAAATATGTCGTAATCAGCAAAATACTACAGACGCTATAATTTTTTTATATTACCTTAACTACACCAAGGAAGAAAATGGATTTCTTTATTTTACTGCTTGCTTGTATTTAAAAGGTAAATTAAATATGTGTATTAAAACATTAATTAAATGCGTTTTATTATTAAATTTTAATATCAAAAATGTTTTTTTTTATTACAACAAACTAGTACTAAAAATTTAAAAAACAAGAAAACTAGATTCACTGCTTGCTTGAATTTAAAACCTAAAAGCAAATTTAAATATTTAAATGAACCATAGTCATAATAACACTTTATGACTATGAATGAAAAAATATTCATTGATATTTTTCGTTGCCACGATAGCATGCAATCACTTGCGATCAATATTCTTTTGTAATTAAACAACATTTACTGTTGTTTTTGCTGAGACTTAGTAATTGTAACTTAACTTCGCTATGCGATTTGTTTATAAATATAATTAATATTAATTATTAAATTGAATTTGCAATAAATGTAAAATATGAATCTTATGAGCTTGTGTTTACTACTTTTAAAACCTTTTCTTTTTTTCTATATGTAAAACATTTCTTTTGATGATACTTATTTATTACATGATGTTGTAAGGGTTTGTCTATAAAGGACGTCAAATTTAAATAATAATTAGAAGTAGAAGATCATTGGCTCTATTTTGCAGAGATTTTCATTGAACACAAATTGTTATAATACTTTAAAAAGTATTAAAAGCGATTTGTGTTTAATGCCCACCATTGAAAAAGAAATATATTGAAAAGAAAAATCTAAAAATGAAACTGGCATTGGTATGTTAAGATTTAAATCAAATGTAAAATTCTTAATAATAATCAATTAATATATACTGATTAAAATAATAAAAAAATATATAATTCTCAAAGAGATCCCAAACTCCCAACACATGATATGTTCATATTAAAGATAAAAAAAAAAAAGGTTTGGATCAAGTTTTTTTGATTAAAAATAAATAATGAATACATACCGAGAAAAACTAATGTTGTTGTTTTAGGCGATGCTCGCCTTCTCCATCTTATTCAAAAACTCGAAGTTTTGAAATTATACATTGCAATCTACATACTTTGGCGATTCCTATGAAGCGCGTATAATTCATAAAAGTTTTAGTATTTGACGTCACGGTAGACTTTTGACAAATGAAACTCTGGCAAATTTTTTATTTTTATCCATAAATTTTTTCATTATTTGTTTAGTTATTTATTTTCTAATTTTAACATTTAAAAAGATACAAACCTCAAATACTTTATGCTCGTTTGTTGCTATAAATTGTAATTGCGCTAAATTTAATGTTAATAAATGATGAAGTATTTATTACCTCAATCAAGATTCTAATAAAAATTGTTTTATAATAATTACCCATATAAAATTAGTTACAGCATTTTTATATGGTTAGATGATATTTTGTCTCAATTTGCTTTGCATGAAGTTCGGAAAGTCAAAAGAAAAAAATTAATTTGACTTATCACGTCGAAATATATTTAAAACAAATTATTTTAATGACGGGGGTTTTAAAGTTTTTTACAACAAATGTAGGTAAAAAATAAATAAATAAATAAAAAGTTCAACATTAAACATCTTTTTTTTTTATAATGCAACTGTAAATACTGAAATGTTAACTTGAACTAAATTTACTTATTATTTAGAATGACTAAGCAATAAAAATAAAAAGTCCCTAAAATTATGCGATATTGTGTTGTTTATTTGTTAATTGTTGTTGGTAATGTTGTTAATGTTGTTTATTTTCATTAATATCTAAATAGTCCCAGATTAAACTGTTAGTTGCTTTGCTTATTATTGATTTTTTATTTAATTTTATCTCTAAGTTTAATTCTATGTTAAGAAAGAAAGGTTTTTATTTCATCGCGCGCTCTTTTTATAAAAGAGTAGAACAAAAGAGAAAGAAATGCTTCACGTAATTAAACTTCTAATGAATAAAGTTGTATAGAATTTTTTTTTTTTTGCGTCACTCGTTCTTTTTTTAGATGAGAGAAATAAAAGTTTAATTGTAACTTTTCTTTGAATATATGAGAATTGGAAGATAAAATTGCTTAAAAGTTTGTATTTGTCAATTTTGTTAGTTTTTCAATTTTCCTTGTTAACAGACATATGCCAAATACAACACATAAATTGGGAAATACCAAATATAACATTTTTTTAACACGCGTTATTATATTTTGACAATTTAAATTACCATCTAATTACCATTAGGCGTTAATTATTGCATTAATTAATAATAATTTGTCCGTATTTTTGTTAAATATTAGTTGTATAAAACGGGCGAAAATATACATACTTCATGTTTTTAATTTGATGGTTATAAAATATTGAACAGTAAATTTATAAACAAAATTTATAATGCCGACATGTGCTTCTATTAATTGTCTTGTAATGCAAAACCAGGATCTCACATATCTTTTCACAAATTTTCATATCTGCTACTACTGTCAACTGTATTGTTTAGTGTATTCTTGTACTTTTTTTTATAACCTTAACAGGTTCTAATTGGTATAGAATTGCCGACATTTTAAAAGTTTCATTATCAAAAATCAAATGCAAACTAAAATGATATTCCCCATTATTCCATATCCAATTCAGCAAATTTAGCAACTTCAATTAAATCAACGTAATCAAAAATTTTTTATAATAAAAAAATTTAACAGTTCATCAAATATCTCTAATTAATACTGTCAGTTAATAAAAGTAAGTGTTAATACTTTTTTTTGACGGGAAAACAAAAAATGTCATTGCGTAAAAATGACCAGAGAAGTTAGCAGATAGTTCCTATCATTAAAATGAGAATAAGTAAGAATTAGAATATATAATACTGTGCAAAACTTTTTCTTGGTATGCATTCATTATTTATCTTTAATCAAAAAAACTTGGTTTAAACCTTTTTTTTAACATTATCTTAAATATGAACACATCATTTGTTGGGAGTTTGGGATCCCTTTAACATATCTTTGGAAATCAGAGTTTAGTTTGCTATGTCATTATGAGACCACTTTTATTTTTGTGTTGATTTCATATTTATTTTCAATAAATGTTGTAGACGGTATTTATTTTATTTTTGGCACTGTCCAATTAATGTAAGCAGCGCTGAAGTGAAGTAGAAGAGGAAAAAGTATAAGAAAGGACCCTACACCTTCCCGGAACACATTTTAATCTCAGGGGGGATTGGGAAATATTTTGATAAATTCCCAACTTCGTCAAAACGCTGTATATATATATATATATATATGTGTATATATATATATATATATATATATATATATATATATATATATATATATATATATATATATATATATATATATAATATATATTATATATACATATATATGTATATATATATATATATATATATATATATATATATATATAATATATATATATATAATATATATTATATATACATATATATGTATATATATATATATATATATATATATATATATATATATATATATATATATATATATATATATATATATATAGAGAGAGAGAGAGAGAGAGAGAGAGAGAGAGATGATAACAAAAAAAAACTTATTGCTAACCTAAACTCTCTCTCCTGAAATTATTATGATAAATTAAATTTAGAAAAATACTTACGAAACAAATCTACCAGCTTCAACCTGAATTATAGGATATCCAAGTTGAGTTTCTAACATCAAATTATTTGCTTTGAAACCACCTTTCTCAGCAGTAAAAATACGAATCACACCATTTAATGATCCAACTATAACTTTGTCTAAAGTAAATAAAAAATATACTTTTTTTAAGGATCAACATGGTCCAAACTAATCAGTTATTCTACAATAAATAAAAATGAACAATTATACTTTTTTTTCAAAAAAAACAAAACAAAACTGGCTGGCTTTAAAAATTATTCAGCTTTTTCATTTTTCAGCAGCATTCTGTTGGAGGGTTCATTTTTCAGCAGTATGCTACTAGAGGGTTTAAAGCAGTGCTATTGAAATGTTGAAAAAAAGTCATTAGAGAGAAGGCAAAGAACCTTTTGAACAATTATTTAAAAATCTAAACAACATTTTAATGATTTATTAGCATTTCATAAAAAAACGTTGAAAAAAAATTTCATAACTTTGCATGACACTATTGATTTTTTTTTACAATTAATAATTTCATCTATTCTTTTCTTTAAGGAAAACTAGGCATTTGAATTGAAACACAAATTTGCAACTTTATTGTAACAAGTTATATTAAAATAAAGACTTATACATATAAAAATATTAAAATAAAGTCTCCTAAATTATAATAATTATTAATATAATTTTATTAAGATAACATTAAAATTACCATAACCATTTGGATTATTGTCAATGTTAGCCAAGCACAAGCCTCCCTGATCAAATTCTTCTTCAATGCCCCCACAACAAGTACTACACCATTCACGTGCTTGAAACAATGACATTACTTATTCTAAAGAAAATTTGCTTCTGTTGCCTTTAATGTTTTTTTTAAATAACATTTTTAAACATCTTTTTTTTTTCTTTTAAACAAAGTTTTAAACAACATTTTTAAACATCTTTTTTTTTTTTTAAAAAAACAAAGTTAAACAACATTTTTCAAACAAAATTATTTTGAATGTTTCAATTTGGATTGAAAAGCAACTAAAAATACATTAAACAGAATTTTGTAGCAGATATTATATATCTGTTACATATATATTATTGCAAAATGTGTATAGTAAATATTATATATATAGTAAACACATAAAATAAAATATAGGCCATAAAACAAGTATAAGCAATACTTTAAATAGCAAAAAAATTAATAGAAAAATATATTTCTTTTAATATAAATACAAAATTCTATAAATAAATGTTTAAAATAATTTTTTTTCTAAATAAGTCTATTTACAAAAGTATGTTAAACTACAATCTTCGGGTTTGAACCTGGCCCTAAACTTTGTAACTTTATTTCATTTTTCATATTTGGTTCAGATGTTTGTGTGTGCCATACTAAAATCTAAACAAGTAGTTTCAAATTAAAATAGAGGAAAACAACTTCTTATTAAATAAATTCAATAAATTAATATAAAACCTTTTGACAATCCTCAGCTTTAGCTTCAATTTCATCTTTAGTTATTCCAAGTCTTTCAAGAAAGTCTGTTTCTAAATAACCTCTTTTCACTTCTGGATTAATGTAAACATTGTTATTCTCCAATATTACATGAAGATTTATAGCAAATGCTGCCATATCAACTGGAAACATTCTGTTAGGTTCCCAAGCAGTGTAAAAACTTACAACTTTTCCATTTTTACATACAGGACCTTCCCAATTCAATCCTCCAACTAATGCAACAGGCCACATAGAAACCTTTTTTGTATTTCTCATCTAGAAAAGTTATTTTAAGCAAAACAATTTAATTATTTTCATTAAAAATATCATAAAGCCATTAAAAACCTTTATAAAAAAAAATTGGTAAAAAGTTTTAGTTATAAGTATTAATAATTAAAGTTAATAGTTAAGTATGACACTTAAAAAAAGTAATAATAATATGAATAAATATTATAATACTATTATTAATACTAAAAGAAATAAAAAGTTTTAATTTACTTCCATAAATAACTTTTCATGATAAGTGTTATCATCGTCAGCAAAGTAAACAACTCCATCATTTATTTGACCTGTTATGTTTTCACGTAACCACTTCAAACCTAGATTACGCTGATCAACACCCCTATGTTTTTTCCAGCGTGGATCACTATTTAATCTGACTAGGTCATTTGAAGTAGAAACATAAAGCTGTGTATATTTTATACTTGAATCTTCAAGAATATTTTTCACCAAGTCTGTTTTTTTGTTACTATCCTCTATAACTATCCAATGTATAGACTCAACCAACTTTAAAGTATTTGACATTCTAACTAAATCAGCTTGTTGTGTCAATCGATGGTATGTTGGAGTTACTAAATATATTGTCTTGAGTTCTTTTTTTTTTAACTTAAGTTCAAATGCATTTAACTGCTTTTTTAAAGATTCTATTTCCTGAACAGTAAACTTTATTGATGAATTAGAATTCCCTAAAAGAGTAAAAAGATAATGTTTAGTTTTTATAAAACAATTTTTTTTTATATATATTTTAATACAACAATTTTTAAATATATCTTATTTCACTACAATTGTACAACCTTAATGTGTTCTATACCATAAGGTAGCAACTTTTTGTTTAATAATATTGAAAATTAATAAAATTTTCTACTTTAACTTTAAAATATATTTTATATTATGTTATTTAATAATTTATAACACAAATTTTTCAAATTATTTTTTAAAAAGATTTATAGAAATAATTTAAAACTGTAAAATGAAAAAAAAAAATCACATTAAACCTATATGTATTGGTTTATTTTAAACCTAAAAATATTATTTTTTATAATTAACAATGCCAATGGGAAGCAGAAAAAAGACGGCTAATAAGCAGAAGAAGTAACTAAAGTTGAAAAGAGTACAAAGATTTTTTGAGACTATTGCAGTGCTTTGCTTAGTAAAATGATAGAACAAGTAAACAAACACTTTTCTAATTTCAGATAAAGCACATACCCAAGGGCATATTTAGCTGTTAAAAATTGGATTTTTTCAAATTTTAACAGACGCTGGTAGCAGCTTTCGAGCTTTACAAATTATCTTGTTTTGTACATAAATTTTAATTAGTTGTCAATGTTGAAAGAATTAACCTTATGAAAGTTTAATTAACAGCATTTATTTGCTAAACTTTTCAGTGGGTACAGGTATTCTGGAAATTCTTATTTAATCATGCAAGAATATATTTAATGAAATCTATTCTGTAAAACATGTATTGCTTATTTTATTTTATTATTAAAATTGAACAATAGATGGTCAAGATTGCAAAAAAGTGTAGAATTATCAAGTAAATCTTTTAATGAAAAAACTTTTATTGTCAATTTTGGTATTTTTTTGATTTGCAATTTTAAGAGACAGGTTAATATAAAATACTTGCCAAATACAACATAAATTGGGAAGTATTAAATACAATTTTTTTTTTAACACGCGCAAGTAATATTGATTCAAAAGAAAAAAAATTCTACAATGACGTCATTTACTAAAACTCTTTAGAATTAAATGTGCTTGAATAAATTATAAAGTCTGTAGATTGCGGCATATATTTTAAAGACTTTTAGAGATTGGCTTATGTGAAGATGACGAGCTTTGAGTAAAACAATAAAGTTTGTTTTTGTTGGTATACATTTATTATTTTGTCTTTACTTAAAAAAATTCTGCCTAAACATTTTTTTTTTAATCATTCTATTTAATATGACCACAGTTTGTCTTGGCACTTTTGGATCCTTTAAGGACTTACGCAGCAAAAAAAAATTTTTGTCCTTAGTCAGCAAAGACCTTTCTTTTCACCCCCTCTCCCCTTTCTTCTTTAAAATCCCTTTTGGTTTGTGGCCCTGCACATGCCGATATATACGCCATTAGTTTTTTCACTTTTGATTTGACCACTTATTTTATATAAAAAATAGGCACTCTTTTTTACAACAACAAAATATTGACAAATATAAAAAAATAATTTACAAGTACTTTAACACCCTTTACTTTTAATATGTAGTAATTATTAAGATCTTATTTGTTACAGAAGCCTGAAAACTATTGATTTTTTAAAAGTATTTTACCACGTTGTAATTAAGTTTAATTTTAAAATCAGTTAAACTAATGTAACAAAAGTTATTGATAGAATGTAAATTGGGTATTTAAAAAAGATTATATTTCTGTATTTATTATTCTGTATTTGTAAAATATTATATTTCCTTATAATTTATTTCTTTAAGCAATCTTATACACAATCTTTTGTTTGTTTATCACAATTTATTAAATTTTTACATATTTAATGTAGTGTTTTAATAAAGATTATAAACAATTTATAGATAGATTTTATCTTTACCTATAAGATATTTGTAAATATAATTTTTGTTCTTAAATGTATAACATCATAACAACTTTAAATGACATTGAATTAATAAGTAACAAAAAAATTTTAAATAAAAAAAAAAAAAAATCTTGTGAAGAATTCTCTTAAACAAAAACACTTCTTCCATTTTATAGAAAAAAAAAATTTTAATATGCTTTTGCATATTATAATCTATGATAATCTATGATAGAGAGACTTGTGTTTTACGTAATGAATTAGCAGATGATAAGAAAAAAAATTCCTTTGAAATTAAATTTTACATTCAACGTTTTACTATTTTACATTCCTTCAAAACTAAATTTAAGTTTTTATCAAAAAAAAAAATTTTATACAACAATGTGTTGCTTTAAAATTTACAGTTGCAGTTAAATGCTTTTTTTTGACAACCTGATATTTTTAGAACAAACATCATATAAATAATATTAAAAGATAATTTAAGTATCCTAAAATAAAAAAGTTTTTGCTCAACATAAAGCTACTTTATTAAACTACTAAACGTTACTAAGCGAAGCGTTATTAAGCTCGCATATGTACGCCTGTAGTAGGCGTACATATGCACAAAAACTATACACAGCCCTTTCGATATATTATCTGCGGAGATTCCGTTCCTTGTATTGACGTCACCCAAAAAATTATTAATAATGGAGTCAAAAAACATCCCTTTGCGGACAAAAAAAAAGGCAGCAGATGTAAGAAAGGTTAAAATCATTGATCTATCATAATCAACATTAACTACCAGTCAATAAAACAGTCAACTATAAATCTAACAAAGTATCAGATACACACCAAGCGTTAAACCCAAAATCATCACCTAACAAATTAGGTGATGATTTTGGGCTGTTTTTATACCAATGCTACATCTTTAAACTAAAAAAAACTTCTGGAACTTTTACAAGCTGTCTCTAACTATAAATATGATTTTATTTTCACAGAGACCTGGTTTAACAATTTTTCGACTCCATTTTTTGCGGGTATTTTCAGAAAAGTCTGATCTACTCATGGTGGTGGTATTGCAATTTATATTAACTGCAGCTTCACTGCAAGTGAAATTGGAAATTCTCAAAGATTCGCTGTAAAACATTCAGATCAACTCTGGCTCAAACTTACTTTGAATCACGAAATTCTTCTTATTGGTTGTATCTATCGCCCACAAACTAGTGGAACAAAATCTTTTAATGAAACTGTTAACACTATTTCTTATGCCAAATCGTTTATTAAAAAAAAGAAGTTTGCAGACCTTATAATTACCGGGAATTTTAACTTCCCGAACATCAAATGGAAAAAAGGGTGGATATACACCTCAAACACTGAAACCAGTTTAGATACAAAATTTGTTAACATTATCAACAGTCTATATCTACAAGAACATGTCACTTGACCAACCTTTATTCAATCCAACGGGTCTTCAAAAAATATTCTTTACCTAATAATCAGTGAACTGGCCAATCGTACAAGTGAGATTGTTATTGGTCCGCCATTAGGAAATAGTTCACAAGGCCACTGTACTCTAACCTGGCATAATCAATTAGCTAATGACTACACCCACTTTAATTGTTTTACTAGTTCAAAATTTATTTATAATAAAGGAAATTATATTCAATTTAACAATTACCTGACCAAATAGAGGTGGGAAAATCTATTTAAAAACTTAGACGCCAATGAAAGCTACCAAATTTTCTGCAATATCTACAACAAAGGTTGCAAAAAATTTATTCCATTCATCCATTTAAAACAAAATAAACGACCGCCAATCTGGGTAACAAAAGAACTTTTATTACTAATTAAACGAAAGAAAGAACTCTGGTTTCTCAACTGTAACAGCAAGTGGAAAATTATCTTGCTGGCTAATGATTACAAGTTCAATCGAAATCTTGTAAGAAAAGAGACTAGAGCTGCAATTCGTTCATTTGGAGAAAACCTATCTAAAGACAAGAACAACCCAAAAAGACTCTTTGCCTACATTAATAGCAAACGTACTGTCAATAATCATATCAACACATTGCGTTCTCCATCCGGTGAACTCTGTACCGATAAATTTTTGATTGCCAATACATTGAACAAGGTATTCCAATCTGTCTTTACTATTGAGCCTCATAATCAAAATCTACCTCTGTTTGCTAAACGCTCATCTACCTCTTTCTTAAACTCTCATTTGATTCTGAATCTGTTCAAAAACACCTTGAGGCACTTGACAAATGTAAATCTGCTGGAGAAGATCAAATAAGTCCTTACGTTCTTAAAGCATGTGCCAACACAATAGCAGCTCCGCTTGCCATGATTTTTCAATTGTCAATGGAACAAGCAATTGTACTAAAGGCTTGGCTTGTAGCTAACGTAGCTCCATTGTTCAAAAACTGTTCTAAGACTGACCCTACAAACTACAAACCAATTTCCATCACTTCTGTACCATGTAAGATAATGGAAAGACTGGTTAAAGATAAGGTCATGCAACACTTATTATCTAACAATCTTCTCTCCCAATGTCAACACGGATTTGTCAGCGAAAAATTATTCACTACAAATTTACTCAAAACTATGGACTTTTTGACTTACACTGCATCACAAAAGCTACCTGTTGATGCCTTATTTCTCGATTTTGCCAAAGCATTTGACAAAGTTCCTCACAAAAGGTTACTAAAAAAGCTTGAATCTTATGGAATTAGCGGAAATGTTTTAAATTGGATTAATGCCTTTTTTTCTAACAGAACACAACGTATCCTCCTTGGTAATGTTGCATCCGATTGAAAACAGGTTACTAGTGGCATTCCTCAGGGTTCAGTTCTTGGTCCAACACTATTTATAGTCTATATTAATGACTTACCAGAACACATTAGCAGCAAAAATAAATGCAAAACGTACACAGATGACACAAAAGTTCTAAGTGTAAGTAACACTTTAGAAAGCAAACTTGGTCTCCAAGCTGACATTGATAGTATTGTCAATTGGACCTAATTATGGCTCATGCAACTTAACATCAAAAAATGTAAAATTATGCACATCAAACAATCCAAATCTGTCCCTCACATTTACTTCATCAATGAAAACGACTCCAATAGAGGAGTCAAAAGAATCCAGCTAGAAACAACAACATTCGAAAAAGACTTTGGTGTTCAACTATCTGTTGATCTAAAGTACATAAGTCAAGTGTTCACTGCTGCTGCTAAAGCTAACAAAATCTTAGGTATATTGAAGCACACCATTGTTAGCAAGGATGTAAAAGTCTGGAAAAACCTCTATAAAACATAACTATGTCCACATCTAGAATATGCTATCACCACCTGGTGCCCTCACCTTAAAAAAGACATTACTGAAATTGAACAAATACAACATTGTGCCACAAAAATACCTCATGAATTAAAGCATATTGATTACAAGACAAGATGTGATATACTTGGACTAACTTCACTAAGTGACAGAAGAAAACGTGGTGACCTTATCCAAAAATTCAAAATTGAAAATAAAACTGAATTAATCAACTGGCATATTGACCCAATGTACATTCTTCACATCTATGGTCATCCCAAACGCTTTCATCGCGAAATTAATAGCAATTGGCTTGTTCAACTTAACTTTTTCAACAATTGGGTTGCAAATACTTGGAATGCTCTGCTGGATGATGTTGTCAACATCTCTACTACCGACAATTTCAAAAAAAACTAGACCAGCAACTCACATTGTCACCACAATGCATCATTTTCCATGGCTGTATTATCGCAGCTATACGAGCTAGCTTGCTAGCTAATGATGAACTTATGGTTCATATCTGTATCGTGTAACTTTAATCGTAATTGTAATTAATATAACAAATACAATTTAATATATGATATATATATATATATATATATATATATATATATATATATATATATATATATATATATATATATATATATATATATATATATATCAGAGGTGGAAAAAGAGAAAAAAAAATTGTAACTCAATTAAAAGTACTGTAACTTGAGTGAAATTTTACTCAAGTAAAAGTTACCAGTCAAAAAGTTTACTCAAGTAAAATTAAAATGTAGCTTATTAAAAATGTACTCAAAGTAAAAGCTACTGTGTTACTTTTTCAGTAACAAACCTGTCGCATAAAAAAACGAAAATCATGTAGTCTATTCTTTTCTGTATGAATTTTTTTTTTTTTTGCACAGAAAATTTTTTTTATGGTCATAAAAAGTGAAAAGAAACCAAGCTAAAGCAGTTAAAAGTCGTTATGAGGGCGCTTAACATTTTTTTTCTAAACAATTTAAAAGTATCATTTTTATTAAAGTGAGCAAAACTCAAAATAACAAAAAAATTAAATCATAGTATTTGTGAAATTAAACAATACATAATAAATTTTTTACTCAGTAACACATATAATTTTAAATGTAGCAAAGTACAATACTTAAGAAAAAAAAAAATACTTAAGTAAAAGTACACATTTAAAAAAATACTTAAAAAGTAGAAATTCACAAAATAACTACTCTATTACAGTAACGTGAGTAAATGTAATTCGATACTTTCCACCTTATATATATGTATATATATATATATATATATATATATATATATATATATATATATATATATATATATATATATATATATATATATACATATATATATATATATATATATATAATATATATATATATATATATATATATATATATATATATGTATATATATATATATATATATATATATATATATATATATATATATATATATATATATATATATATATATATATAAGCCTTCCCAGGAAAGGCATGCGGTTATTTTTCTTGTATGACCACACGCAATTACATTCTTTTAGAAAACGTGAACACGGCCATTTGCAAGTTTTATAATAATGCTGAAAAAGTTTCAAAAACAAAAAAAACAAAACTAACAAAATAAAAAGGGGTTGAAATAGAAAAAAATAAAAACAAATTAATAATTTAAATAATTTGTGCACTGTTTTTATTTTTGTTTATTTAGAGTTACATTCAGCAACAAAAATTAGATAAGGCGAAGCAAAAAAAAAAGTTTGAAGTCTACAATAAAAAGAATGATTTTCCTTTTCTTAATTTTTTTTAAGAGGATAGCAAAAATACAAACTGCAATGTGTTTGTAAAATTTATTTCTATAATTTTAATGTATCAACAAGGATTGAATTAAGCGAATGCAAAACGCAAAATCTGGAAAAATATTTAGTATTCAAAATTTTAGTTTATACAAAACCGTGTTCCTTGTTTTTAAGGGGAGAATCAACTTAAATTTGTTAGCGAAAAAAATAAAACAATAAACTTACGATTACAAAAGTAATAACACTCTAGTCACTAACTGCATTACAAAAGTAATAACACTATAATAGTGTTATTATTTTTATAACGCACTTATAACTTTTAAAATTCATTCTTTGTTCAAGCAACATTAGTATTCCCAAATTTTAATTAAAATAGAAAAATATCTATAAGAATAAAGTAGATGTTCAAATAATATTAAAACTAAAGTAACTTATAAAAACGTGACAAACGACTTTATGAAAACGTATTGTATTAAAAGTTTAGCATTATGAAAAACGTTACTAATGGACCGTAAAAATGTGCGTTAATTTTAAAATTAACCAATAAAAAAATTTTATTGGTTGATTTTAAAATCAACGCGCATTTTTACGTAACATTTTTCATAATGCTATACTTTTCGTTAAGTACTTTTTTATAATGTTGTTTAAGTGATATGTGAAAGTTCCTGAAATTTTTAATAATATTTGAATATCCGCTTTATTTTTTCCAGATGCTTTTCTACTTATATAAATGCTTGGAATTAATAATGTTATTTGAACAAAGAATAAACTTTAAAAGTAATAAGTGCTTTATAAATGTAATAACACTATTATAGTTTTATTATTTTTATAATGCAGTTAGGGACTAAAGTGTTATTACTTTTGTAGTCGTAAGTTTATTGTTTTTGTTTTGTTTTTTGTAACTTTCTCGCTAGCAAACTTTTAATAATTTGCTCCTTATAAACCAAGTACACAGCTTTGCATGAACTAAAATTTTAAAGTCCTAATATTTTACCAGAGATTGCAAATTGCGATTGTATAACTTAACTCTTGATATAAACTTGTTACAATATAATTATACAAATATATTTTACAAAAAGATGATGATACATATTTTCTCTTTCCTGTTTAAAAGAAAAAACACATAAAATATGGAAAAGTCATCTTTTTTAATGCCTAAAACCGTATTTTTTTTTGCTTTGACTTAATGAATTTTGTTGCCGATAATAATAACCACTAAGAAAAAACAAAAATAAAAACAACACACAAATTATTTAAATTATTATTTTTGTTTTCTATTTAAGTTCACTTTAATTTTTAAGAAGTTATTAAATTTAAAACAATTTTTCAGCAACGCATATAATTAAACTTGTGCAAACGGCTGTAATCATGTTCTCTAACTTGAAAAACGTTTTCGTGGTCGTACGAGACGAAAAACCGCACGCCTTTCCTGGGAAGGCTTGATATGTATATATATATATATATATATATTTATATATATATATATATATATCCTTATAGTGTAGTCGAAAGAGTCTTTTAATGTAAAAAAAGTCTCTTTCGATTACATTTTTAATTACCTCGTCTCTTAAGCTGTATTTGATTGTCGTCGAAATGTCAAAGCAATTAAATTAATGCGGAAATACATTAAATTTTATTGTTTTTTAAAAAAATTTTAAAAAACCGCAATAATAACGACTAGAAAGTTTTTTTTAATTAGTGGTGTTTTTGTTTTTGTTTTATAAAAAAACATTTTCAAAACATGCGTAAATGTTGCTACATCGATTATCTTATAGCCTGACTCGCAACGGAGTGCTGCTACATCGACTGACAAATAGCCTGAATCGCAACGGAGTGCTGCTACATCGACTGACAAATAGCCTGACTCGCAAGGGAGTGCTGCTACAACGACTGACAAATAGCCTGACTCGCAAGGGAGTGCTGCTACATCGACTGACAAATAGCCTGACTCGCAAAGAAGTGCTGCTACAACGACTGACAAATAGCCTTTTTTTAAAAAACAATAAAATTTAATGTACTTCCGCATTAATTTAATTGCTTTGACATTTCGATGACAATCAAATACAGCTTAAGAGACGAGGTAATTAAAATTGTAGTCGAAAGAGACTTTTTTTACATTAAACGACTCTTTCGACTACACTATAAGGATATATATATATATATATATATATATATATATATATATATATATATATATATATATATATATATATATATATATATATATATATATATATATATATATATATATATGAGGGTCAGTATTTGGGAAGGCTAAATCTATAAATGGAAAAAGAACTTTTTTTTAACATTATTCTTTGTTTTTTTATTTTTCTAAAAAATGTCAATATACTTTATTCCTAATCCCATTAAGAAGTAATGTAATTGATAACATCACTTTTTAAAAGGGACAAACATTAAAAGGGACCAATAGACATTTTTAGTTGTTGCAGAAGTATTAAAGCACAATAGAGATCTATAACTATAATAAAGAAATTAAAAAACATACCAGGTCGGCATAATGCATATAATACTATGAACAAACAGCAAACAATCACTGCAGGAAATAATAGAACTTTTCTTTGAAACCACCAAATCATAATACTGTATTTTAAAATTAATCAATATATATATATATATATATATATATATATATATATATATATATATATATATATATATATATATATACTCACTATTATATATTATATATACATATTATATATATATATATATATATATATATATATATATATATATATATATATATATATATATATATATATATATATATATATATATATATATATATATATGTATATATATATATATATATATATATATATATATATATATATATATATATATATATATATATATATATTATTATTATTGTACATTTACAAACAGTTACAAACTGATGATGCTTAAAGACTAAAGATGGTATGAAACAATTACTGTAAAATACTAATAACAAATATAATAATATAAATACTAATAGTAATAATAATAGTTAATATAATAGACAATCATATTAAAAGTTTAGTAAATAGTAATAATATTAGTGTATTAGCAGCAATAATAATAATATCAAAAGTATGGTAAGATAATATTTCATTATTAGTAAGAAGATGACAAAGTTAGTAGAAAGTTAGGTATATATAGGGTAGAATGTTAGGTCCAACATTTTTACTATATATCAATGATATAACCACTATTGTTAACAATCTTGATTGCTCTTTAAATTTTTATGCCGATGACATCAAGTTATGCAATTCATTTTGCAATACAGACCATAGCTATCACTTAGTTAATGCTCTTCATAACATAGTACTTTGGTACAAAACATGGCAACTACCTGTTTCTACCAGTAAGTGTTTTGTTTATAGGATTGCATCTGCTTCATCGAGAAAATTCATTAATTTTAACTATAAGTTAAGAGATCATATTTTAACTTGGTCTTCTATTCTGAAAGATCTCAGTGTGACTCTGGACTCTCAACTGAACTATAAAAAGCATATTTCAAATGTTGTACATGCACCTAATACCTGAGTATACCTTATTTTAAAATGCTTCAAGTCTCACAATCCTAGTATCTTAGTAAAAGCCTTCAATACACATATTAGGCTTACATTAGAATAACTCCCAGTTTGGTCGCCTTATCTTGTTGAACTAATAAAGTAGTTGAGAATGTGCAAAAATGTTTCGCAAAAAAAATCCTGCACTTAAGCAATTTAACATACGATAACCGACTCCAGTTGCTTGATTTAGAGTTGCTTGAGATAAGATGAGTAAAACATGATTTTCCAACTTTATCATGAATTATCGACTATCAAAATTCTTTATAACTTGGTCTTAATTATAAATCTATGTTCTTTTTTATTGACAACAAAAACAACACGTAAGAACATAAATATAAAATGCACAAACAACAATGTCGACTAGATATTTCCAAGTTTAGTTTCTCTTACTGAGCTGTTAACATTTGGAATCAGTTGTCTTTCAATGTTGTTAATGCCGATAATATCAACATCTTTAAAAGTAAAATTAACTCAATCAATTTTGAAAAGGTATGGGTTATATACCCATATGCATACACACATATATCGTCACACATATATATATATACACACAATAAACATATGCACACATACATTATACACACACACACACACACACACACACACACACACACACACACACACACACACACACACACACACACACACACACATATATATATATATATATATATATATATATATATATATATATACAAATATATACACACATATATACATGTACATTTATATGTATACATATAGATACACATAAATTCACGTAAACATGCACATACATGGATACACATATGCATTCTATACAAATACACATATACATACACACATACTCATGAACTTATTTTGCAGTTTCATCTTGCATACTCATGATTAACTCTTTTACTTGTTTAATAAACATAATTTTATTTACTCGTTTGTTTGATAAATGTGGTTGTGAATATTACTTGTAAACTTGAAATAATTTTTGAAGCTTATTGGTATATTTCTGTATATAACATCCCATGCAAATGCACGGTTCAACAAGTAGATCATTTGATCTAATTTCATTACTTTTAATAGAATGTATAGTATATCCAAGTCAAAGCTATTTGGTTAAAAGTGGATTAATCTTAAAGACTTATTTTGTAGATTTATAAGGTTCTTTTTGTTTAAAGAATATTTCTGTCCCCATATCTGGCATCCATAGTAAAGGTGTAACCCAAAGATGGCCTACCAGATATTTACTAAGGTCTCATAGTCTACATAGTGTCTTACTTTTGCTAGCATCCTATTGGCACAACTTAGTTTTATAGAAATCGACTTTAATTGATGACTAAACAAAAGGTTTTCATTAAAAAATCATCTAAATCTTAATTATGTTACAATGTTAAGAATAAAAAATCAAGTTCTTATTCCCTTTTGATATGGAAGAATATTTGCATAACTTAATTAATTAAATGTATTATAGAATCATGAAAAACTGTTCAAACTTTTTACATACTTATTTATAAGCAAATCATTTTACATTAACTTTCAAACTATTGATTAAAACCAATATCACAATATTTATGGAACTTTTTTTAGAATAAATTTATTAGATTTCTCAGTAATATTCTTGAAGGTTTTTATTTCCAATATATCATTTATAAAAAAACAATGAAATTATAAAAAAAAAAAAAATTTAAAAATTAATGTATTGATGTTAAAAACGAAACATAGATAATAAATGTGTTGCTATAAGTATCACACACATACTATTTTTTTGTTCTACTTGTTTAAATTGATCATTTGTTCATATAATAGTTGGCAGGTAAGTGCACTTTCTGGACTCCAGAAAAATAGTAGATATTCCAGACTGGAGTATCTACTGTTAAAGCTAAATTTTTTCATTTTCTAAAGAAAATCATTGTCTTAGTGGTAGATTTAATCTTTATTTTATGACTGAGTTTGCCCAATAAATATTTTAGCCATTACATACGAAAAATTTAATAAAAATTTCTCCTTCACCCAGTTGATAATAATCAAACCCTTTCATACCCTCCCCTGTTTGGTTGAGATAATTAATCGATATTCCCTAACCAACCTAGTACACATAAAAAAATTTTTTTATTATAAACAGCGAAAACTTTTATAGTTAATGTTGCTAATATTATTTTGCTTTATCCATAGTATTGCAATTAAATTTAATTAATTTAAGTTAAAGTACAGTTAGTTAAAGTTATGTTTAAGTTTAACTAAAGTGAGTTATAGTCTGAAATTACAAATAATATAATGGTTTGCTACATTAAAAATAAGCTTGTAGTTAAAATGTGTTATTATTTTTATGTCTAACTTTTGAACTTGTGTACTAGATAAAGCTAAAGTATAAGTTAATAAATCTAACAAATTTTTAAAATATATAAAAAATTTGAATTTTTAAAAATACATAAAGAATTTAATTAAATAAAAGTTTTGCGTTAAAAACATAGTTCGGCAAATTTGCAAAACGTTCGTCAGTGTTACGCAAATAATTTTAAACTAATAATTCGCACCAAATTCACGATACACTTTAAAAAATGCGTGTATCAATAAAAACTAGGAATGTACCGGAATTCCGGAACTTAGGATTATTTTAGGTTAAGGTTGGAATTACAATATTTCAGGCCGGAATGCCGGAATTTATTTTTTACCCTTTTTATAAGACATGTGACACAGACTGTGTGAAAAAATCATTGTCCTACAGGGCAATGAAGAACTATTGGTTAACCTAAGTAAAAAAATACAAAATTCTCAACAAACACAATGTAATTTTATTTGCAAAAATCAATTATGTAAAGATTTCTAGAAGTTTAGAAATAATGTGCTGCAAAAAGAGTTGCTATCCAGTTTTGGGCAACAAATTAGCTCTTTTTTCATCAAAACTGTTATTTGCCTCTGAGAATAGTCTCATTTTAAATGTTACTTAAGTTTTAAATAAATAAAAAGTATAGGATGCCTGATAAAGTAAATAAAAAAAATTTTAACCTAAATGGAAAAATATAAAACAAAGAAATAATTTTAAATATAAATAAAAAAACTTTTAATGAATAAAGTTATGAAAAAAAAATTAAGAAAAACATATTAGATTTAAATAAAACAAGAATCAAGTTTATGAAATAGGTTATATATATGTCATAGGTTACAAATATATATTATGTAAACACAATGCTGAGGTGCAGGCTTTCACTTTCAATCTTGAAGGTAAAATACTACATAAATATTATTATCGTTATTTTATTAACAATTCTGGCAAATCCGGTTCCTGTCGGAATTCCAAATTTCCAATCCGATACACCCCTAATAAAAACATTTTAAAGCATTTAATGACCTGAATATGAATTTACAATTTAAAGTTTTACAATAAAATTTATATATCAGATTATTATTTACTTATGTTCCTAAGAAAATCTTGGAGGTATAAATATAAAAAATATTCAAAATTTAAAAACCTTTCAATTTTGTTCATGCCAAAAAATTCTTCCCCCAATTAAAAAGGTTTTTACATGTTCAGTAGCTCCTAACATTTTTTAATGAAGATTAAACTCTATTGAAAAAATTTTATTCTAATCTAATAAGATAAAAAAAAAGAGGTTGACGCACTATTTTTAAGTTTTTGGCGTTCTTCTATTTATGGAGCGAGCTCTAAACATATGCAGTGCCGTGGCTAAAATGTTAGAGCTCCCCCTCCCTTCTTCCCCCTAGCACCAAAAAAAAAATTCAAAATTATTTTCTTGCTCCGTTTGTTTGATGTCTCTTTCCCCCCCCCCTCTCCCATTTGGGAGAAGTGGGGTAGCCAAACCACGATTTTGTTTATATGTATATAATTATGTCACACAAGGATGCTTTGCAAAAGATTGAAATGATTGGAGCTTGAGAATAAATAAACTTAAATTAAACTTTAGTTTAAGGTTTATTTGCTGTAACTTAATCTAAAATAAAAAGGTTTAAAAATTGTATATGTGCTTTTCCATTTGCCAAACATTTAAGCAGATTTTTAAAGACTGTATAAAACGGTCTTAAATAATGATATGAATCCAATAAAACATTTTGTTGTATTTCTAACTCGTTTTTTTATGTCTTTACTAATATGTGTGTGTATGTTTAACCCTTGAATATGTAAAAATTTATTTTATACTTATACTTTTTATGAATTTAAACGTGTAAATAAAGTAAACTATTTCACTATCAAAGGAGCAAAATGATAAAATGTATTGTCTTCTACTTGCTCAGAATTTAAAAAATATAATTTATTTTTTACCAGTGCATTGTAAAATTATTTGTTCATTGACGAAATATACATAGACATAACTATATATACAAACATATAAAAAAAAGTATTACAGGTGGCATTACAGCAAAGTGCTATTATTGTCAGTTGTCTTATTGCCAAGCCCTTTATGATTTTTTTAAACGTTTCAAAAGTTTACTTAGGGGAGAGCGGGGTTGGTTGTCACGCGGGTTGGTTGTCACAAAGTTTAATACAGGAAATGTAAATAAGATATAGAAATTTCAAATTATACAATGGAAATGTTATATAAAAAAAACATTTTTACAGTAATTTTTATCTTTTCTTAGCGTGCAGAAAAAAAGTTATTCGTTTTTTTAGGTTTTTGATATGAAAAAGTAAAATTTCGCCTACTCAGAAATTTTCTTTTACCAAACGAAAATTATTTTATTGTGTTTTGAATGTAGATTTATAAAGTACTTTATTCATTTGAGTAACTTAATCCGTAAAAAAATATCATGAAATTCTCACGCTTTTAGGTAAATGTACAGGTGTCCAGTAACTTACTCAGAAGGGGTTGCTTGTCACAAATTATATGGGGATGGTTGTCACACTTGCCTCGACTCCATGCGCTGCAAATTAAACGCCGCTTGCAGAATATTTAGTGGCTTTGTTTATTTTCCGCATTATTGAGGAATATTTTAATGTTTAAGATATTCTTTAAAAATCTAAAGTCAAAGTGTTATATTTGTTTAACTAAATATCTGTAATCTAAATTATTTTTATTTCAACGTGCATAACTTTAGATTCCGATCCAATGTTTAGTATAATTATAGAAAAAGGATTGCAGAAGTTCAACTGTTTATTGTTTTGTTTACAAACTAAACAACTAGCTGTTGTTTAGTTTGTAAAACTGTCTGTTGTTTTGTTTGTGCATTGTTTATATTTAGTGGGTTTATATATATATATATATATATATATATATATATATATATATATATATATATATATATATATATATATATATATATATATATATACATATATATATATATATATATATATATATATATATATATATATATATATATATATATATATATATACATATATATATAGATATATATATATATATATATATATATATATATATATATATATATATATATATATATATATATGTATATATATATATATATATATGTATATATATATATATATATATATATATATATATATATATATATATATATATATATATTATATATATATATTAATGTTTTGTTTACATTATTTGCAAATATTTTTATTTGCTTAGTAATAAACATGGTACGAAATTTTAAAAGAAAAACTAATAGAGGTTATACTTCTGGAGATGTCATAATGTGTGCTGTTAAAGATGTAAAGATTAATAACATTTTTATTAGATCAGCAGCAAAAAACCATGGCATTAATTACAGAACATTAGCACGTTATTGTAAAAAAATTATTATTACTAACCCATCACATGGTTCTATAGCAGATCTAATTGACAAAATTGAAAACCCCACCTCCCTGAATGTTATAGGATACAAAAGTCGATTGATATTGCCAGAAAAAGTAGAAAAAGAACTGGTCACCTACCTGTTGCAAGCAGCAGATATATATTTTGGTTTAACTCCTACCGAAGTAAAAAAGCTTGCTTTCCAGCTAGCAATTAAAAATAATATTAAGGTTCCCAATTCTTGGGTTGTAAAGGAACAAGCTGGTAAGGATTGGTTTACAGGATTTATAAAGCGCCATTCAAATATTTCCATTAGGCAACCTGAAGCTACTAGTTTAAGTCGAGCGACAAGTTTCAATAAGCAGAATGTTGCAACATTTTTTAGCAATTTGCAGCACTGTATGCAAAAGTACTCGTTCTCACCAAATGACATTTGGAACATGGACGAAACTGCTGTAACTACTGTACAGCAACCTAAAAAGGTTATTGCGAAAAAAGGATTAAAACAAGTAGGAGCCATCACGTCAGCTGAAAGAGGAACTCTTGTAACATTAGCATGCACAATAAATGCTATTGGAAATAGTATTCCACCCTTTTTTATTTTTCCACGTAAAAACTTTAAAGATCATTTCCTAATCAGTGCACCAACAGGAAGTGCAGGAGATGCAAATCCAAGTGGTTGGATGAAAGAAGAAAACTTTGTAAAATATCTAAAACATTTTGTAGGCAATACAAAATGTACTAAAGAAAAGCCTTGTTTATTGTTGCTTGACAATCACGAAACTCATCTTAGTATTGAAGGATTAGATTTGGCAAAAAATAATGGAATAGTAATGCTTACCTTCCCACCACATTGCACACATAAATTGCAGCCCTTGGATAAGGCAGTTTATGGTCCTCTCAAAAACTACATAAATACTGCTATGACATCATGGTTAGTAATGAATCCTGGAAAAACTGTTACAATATATGATATTCCAAAAATAGTAAACATTGCATTTCCAAAGGCTGTATCTCCCCACAATATTTTAAGTGGTTTTTCTGCAACAGGTATTTACCCGTTAAATCCTGATGTGTTTAGTGAAATTGATTACTGTCCTAACTATGTAACTGATCGCCCTGACCCACCTTGTTCACAGGCTGATTCAAATAAAAAAGACTGTGAATCTTATTCAATGCAACCAGAACCATCAAATAAAAGATTTAAAGAATCTATTCAGATACCAGGTAATCAGGTAGACATAACAATAAAAGATCCAGTTGTATTAAATAAAACCCCTAATCAGAACCCAATCACAACATTAGGTTTTAACAATTCAATCATACCACCTGAGAGTATTAGGCCTCTGCCTAAAGCAGGTCCGAGGTTAGCATCAAAAAGAGGTAGGAAAAAGCGGTCAACTATGATTCTTACTAACACGCCTGTCAAAGCATGGCTTGCTAATTATAAAAAGAAGAAAACTAATAAAAAAAAATTTACTAATGGAAGTAAAAAAGAATTAATAAAAGCAAATCTTGCTACGAAAAAACCTTCTATAGTCTTAAATTCATCTGAAGATAAAGAGTATCTGTGCATCTATTGTTTTGAATCATTTTCCAACAGCCGATCAAGAGAACAGTGGATTCAATGTCAGGTTTGCCAAAAATGGGCTCATGAAGAATGCACACCAGGCTTACAACAGTTTATTTGTGAATTGTGTTCTTTATCCAATAATTTTTAAAAAACCAAACCTAAAAACATTTATAGTGATAAACTAAATTTGTTAATTATGTTATATTTAAAATATATATATTTCAGTTTATAGTATTTTATTTTTGTTTTTCTTAGTAAAACATAAACGAAATTAATTTGTACTCGTTTTACATTAAATTCTTATCTAAACTTGTCAAAATCCAAATGTGACAATCAACCCCGCACCATGTGACAACCTACCCCGTGAGCGGGGCTAGTTGTCACACAGAAGTGGTCTTTGAAAAATGATTTTACAGCAATAAATATTTCACTCAATGTCATAAAAATATTATAATAGTTACTGGAAATAGTTAAATTAGCTTTGTGCAAAGTTTGGCATTGATTGGATGAAAATTAAAAGCTGAGCAGCCTAAAATGTAAAAAGTGTGACAACCAACCCCGCTCTCCCCTACATAAAAAAAAATAAAAATAGTAAATACAAAAAATCTGTAAAATACTACAGAAAATAATATTTTTATTTACAAGTTTAAGAAATAAAATACAACAAAAAATACATATGAATTATTATAAATATTCTATATAAGGAAATAAATTTTTGAAAAAAAAGTTTAAGACACGAAATTTTTAGAGATATTTAAAATCTAGTACATCGAAGTCCGTCTTTAGTAAATGTCGTTTTGATTTAATTTTTTCAAAATTTTCCAAAGAGTAATTCAAGACAAAACTTTGCTTTTTTGTAAAAAAAAAAGTTCACTTTGTTGTAAACATAAAAAGTATCACTTGGTGATTATCAAATTTGTAAATAAAGCTTTTAAATATTACAAGGTTCGCAATTAGTAAACGACCGGTGCTGGTATTTGAATATGGCCGAAGCCGGTTCTACGATCGGAACTGTATAAACATTGCTGCATATTGACTTGTTTTTATATATCATATCAATATGCACCAATATTTATACAGCCCCAACCATAAACCCAGTTTTGCCCCAGGTAAAATACCAGCCCCGGTTGTTTACTGTTCGCAATACACATTTCTGTTTGTTCAAAAAATTACCATTCTGTTTGTGATCGAAATGAATCAATGCAAATATTGAAACTATTCTTTTATAGAATAAATGATTAGATTTATTTAAGCAATGGTCTCTAGTTTAAAAAGTTATACTCGTTACCAAATTTTAAATAGATGTATCTATAGCGACTTTAAATTTATCCGGAATATGACCTGCAGGTCATGCAATCATAGTCATAAGAATAAGCAGCCGTGGCGCAGTGGTAGCGCACTTACCTCAAAAACGTAAGATCCGTGGTTCAAACCCCACCTCTGGACAAGCTTTGCGACATCGGTTGGGAAGGAAGCGAGAACTTCCTATTAAATGCTATTCCGCTATGCTCTGTGATAAGACCGTAAGGACTTCTTGGGGCACCTAAATTAAAAAAATAAATAAATAGTCTGGAAATAAAAGCCGTTTCTATTGTTTTGCCGATTTATGTTGAAACTCGTATCAACGACCCGCTGAAGGTGCACAAAAAGATAAACAAAACTTTATTTAACATTACTCTCTTTAAGAATTTGAACTGAAGACTGGTTTTGAGATTTAATTTAAATAGTTTTTGAAAATTTTTTTTATAAATTAATTTTCTAATCTGTTAAGAAAAGATTATTTAGTTTTAAAAATCTATTTTACATTGCTGAAGTAGTTATAAATAAGATAATATATATATTTTATATATATATATATATATATATATATATATATATATATATATAATATATATATATATATATATATATATATATATATATATATATATATATATATATATATATATATATATATATATATATATATCAGGGGCGTTTACAGGAAATTTTTTGGGTAAGTCCCAAAATAAAAATTATTCCCCCTCTGCCTCCCTATTTTTTAGGGGAGGGGGAGGGGGACCGGATTTTGACCGGATTGAGTGTATTTTATAAAAATGCTTTAATTCTTTAAATGACTTGTAACATTGATAAAATGGAAACTAAAGCTCAAAATATGATTTTTGCAAACTAAAATTTTTTTTTTTGAAAATACTCAGTTGCTGTAATGTATAATATATACATGTAAAAAATTTTACAAGATTTGTGAAAACAATTTACAAGATTAATATAAGATTTTGCTGTAAAAATTTTTTTATATAACTTTATAAATAACTTTTAATTATAAATAAACTTTATAAATACTTAGAGTCAAAAAACTTGTTGGAATAACTGTACAATGCTAAATGTTTTTACAAAAATGTCTGGCTATGAAAATAGCTGTTTAACAAAAAGCAGCTAAAACATTTGATGTTATACTTTTATCGTATATGAACTTTATTTAAAACACAACTCATAAGTATTTATAACAAACTTGAAAAGGTTTGTTGCTTATTATGTTTCAGTATTATTAGATTAAAGTTCAAATTTTGAAATTCAGGCAGTTGAGTGAAATTCAACTAAACTTTCCACAGATCAAATTTGAGTAATAAAGCCTTTGGTTTGGAAATAATAAATAAACCTAATAAAGCCTTTGGTTAAACAAGACACTAAAAAATATGATTTGGTTTTCTCAACTAGTATAAAAAAACATTGAATTTCTGCAATTGTTTTTAGAAGAAACTGAATATTAGAAAGAAGAAATTAAAGTACAGGTGCTTTATAACACTTCAAAATTGTATCAATCAACCATTGTGTTAATCTCAGTAATCTAGATAAAACTCAGATAGTCTAGCAAAGAAACAGCGATAACCAAGTTAAAATAATTTGAAATGCAATTTTTAGGCTTGTTTAGAGGTGTTGATTAATAATCTTTCAAACTATAGAGACAAAATCTTTTAATGCTTAAATAAGATTTAACTATAAAAATTATAATTATTACTTGCTTGCAAAATTATGTAATTAAAAAAGTTATATTAAAAACATGTCTTGTTATACACGGTGCAACAATAAAATCAAAATTTGTTATAAATTCAGAAGAAGAAGCAGTAGCAGAGGCTGCACCATTAATGACATTCTTTGAGACAGAAAACCACAGGTATAAAAAACTTTCGTAAAGTATCCATGTCACAATTTCACATTTCATAACACCCAAAGAAAAATCAGTAATAGCTTTTATGAAAATACTAAGTAAACAAGTTTTTTCTTTAATGTGGTTAAAGATAGTTCCTATCTCGATTTTCAAGATTCTCATAAAGGATAAAGAATATGGCTAATTAAAATTATACTTAATAAGTCTAAAATCTTCTTCTTGATTATCAAAGATGACCAAGGAACAAATACTAGTTTTTATCGATGCAACTATAAACAGCTTCTACTTGTAATAACTCTCTGTCTTCCTTTCTTGTATCCAAAGGATATCGCGATATCAAAAGTTCTACACAATTAAAGTAATATTCGGTCGCCTAAATTTAAAGGGAATGATGCTTTTCTTTAACATACTAACTTTTTCTTTAAAATGCTATATAAACTTGTGAATTAAGCGACATTTTGAACTAATTATCGGCCATGTTATTTGTTTAATAAAATTAATTAAATTAATAAAACACAAATTTAGCAGGGTGTAGGTCAAAGGGGAACTCCGAAATTTATTTTCCACATTTGAAACCTTTTTTCTCCTTATTTATTACTTAAAATGCAAATTATTAAAATGATACACAGTCTAGTGTAATAAAACTGGGGATGTGAATTCAAGTTTCTAATTAAGTTATTTAACTCAAAAGTTAGTTTAACCTCCATCAAAATATTGTAATTATTATTTTTTAACAATCGCAAAATTTTGAAACCGGTATACTATTTTCCGGTTTTTAATATTTTGGAACTTAAACCGTTTTCCGGTTTTTAATTTTTTTCCAACCGTTCAAGATAATTAGCCGTGCATAATTTATATATATATATATATATATATATATATATATATATAATATATATATATATATATATATATATATATATATATATATATATATATATATATATATATATATATATATATATATATATATATATATATATATATATATAGTTTGATTATTTGAAAAAATACAACTTTGTGATGGTACTTGAAGTTTCATGCCCTTCGGCAATCATCAGCCATATTTTATTCTTTTTAAATCAAGAAAAACCGTTAAAAAATTAAAAATACAAAAATTAACAGAAAAAACAATAATAAAGCAATAGAATGAGTTCTGACGTCAAAACAAATTTTTAATTAGAAAATTGTTTAATCGGCCGTGTCGAAATGGAATTTGATATTTTTCATTTATACACAGTTTGCAAGACTTCGTGGTTGGGTTGTAAGCATTGCACTGCTTAATTATTTTCCATTTAATAACTGGATTTAAATTTGCATCTTTCAGTTTCCAAAATTCTTTTGATAGTTCAGTGTCATTTTTGTATTTTAGAATGTTAAATGATTTTATATGGTTGGCATATCTAATTTTAAATAGTGTTTCGCTTATACCGATGTATAGTTTGTTGACAGGAGTGGTAGAAGGATTAGTTGAACTTATTTTAGCTTGGTATACAATGTTTTTTGTTAAGCATTGGTTTGATAGAGGGCAGGTGTTTTTATTAAGGCAGTTGCAATTAGTCTTAGGTGGATCTTTTTTGCTGTTCATAATTTGTCGATTGTGTGCATTTAGGATAGATTTCATGTTCGGCATACAACTACAGCTTACTTTTATGGTGTTTCTGTAGAAGATTTTGTGGAACTTGTGATTTATTGGGAAGTGTTTGTTGACTAAGGTTAAGAAGCTTTTTCCTATGTTAGTGCTTACATTTTTGCTGAAAGGTGGGTTAAACCAAATGATGTTGCGTTTACGGTTTTTTGTATAAGGTGAATTTAAATTAGGGGGGTATGAAAGTTTATGATTAAAACCGGACCTTAACAGTGCGTCATTGTATGTAGGAGTAAATCTTTGGAAAATTTCTTCACTTGAGGAATTTGCAGACAATCTTAACTCGATTAAATGCGGAAGCTGTTTTAAAATATTTGGCGGGTGGTTTGAATCAGTATGAATATAATTTAAGGAATTTTTGGGCTTAGAATATGGTTGGAAAGTATGGTCATTTAGATTTAATGTGACGTCGAGGTAATTTACAACTTTCATGTTGCATTGTATTGATATATTGAGTTCGTTTTTTTTTAATATTTCAACAAAATGTGTGGTTTAACCCACTTATATTTCAAATAATGAAACTATATTATTATTATTATTATTATTATTGATCTATTTTGTAAACGCTTACATTATATTGATCACTCTCAAACGAACAAGAGACTTTTGTATCTTAATTTGGTACAATAAAACAACAATATATATATATATATATATATATATATATATATATATATATATATATATATATATATATATATATATATATATATATATATATATATATATATATATATATATATATATATATATATATATATTGTTGACGACTTGTAAGTTGGCAACTGTCTAATGATCTTGTCTTTTATTTTAAAGTTCGGACTTCTAGGAGTTTAAATAAATATGAAGGAGATTTTGATAATAAAATTTTATATGTAATAACTGATATTTTATAGATTATTCTTTGATGTATTGGTAACCAATGAAGAGATTTCAGCAATATTTCTGATTTTAAATAGAAAGGAGAATGGAAAACAATACGAGATAAGTTATTTTGAATTCGTTGGAGTTTTTTAATATTTTTTTGGTAAGTGCCAGATAAAATGCTGTTACAATAGTCAAGCTGAGAGTTAACGATGCCACAAGCAATTATGTTTGCAGCTTCTTTGGTCAGACATGGTCGAATGTGGCAAAGTGCACGAATGTGGTAATTGCAGGATTTAATAATATTGTTTATGTGCTTGTCCATAGAGAGCTTTGAATCTAGGATAACTCTAAGGATTTTTACTGAATTTATTGTAGTTATTGTGGTTCAAGAAAACGCATTATTCAAATCATTTTTATATTTGCTTGTTTGTTTTCTAGATCCAAATAAAATAGCTTCTGTTTTATTTGGATTAAGCAGAAGTCCATTTTCTAGAAACCATGTTATTACACTCAGTGCATTAGCACACTCAGTGATTTTGTTGATGCTATCTTTGCCAGGGCTGAGGAAAGTATAAAGTTGGGTATCATCAGCATATTAATGATGATTTGTACCAAATTTAGCTATAATACGATATATAGGTGAAACAAACATGGAAAATAGAAATGGTCCGAATACACTACCCTGTGGTAGTTATGTTGAACTTGCTATTAGTCTAGAACTTGATGATCCAATAGAAACAAAAGATTTTCGAGAGTGCAAGTATGATGTTAGTCATTTTAATGCAATATCTGTGATTCCAAAATCATTCTTAATACGGGTAATCAGCAAGCTGTGATTGTATAAAATGTTGAAGATATGTCCAAAGATAGGAGAGTAGTGGTCAAACCATCATCAATGTTTAGCAGGATGTCATTGCATATCTTTAAGAGTGCTGTTTCGGTTGAGTAATAAGATCTAAAACCAGATTGTAGAGGATTGAAGTTGACAGATGATGTTACATGTGGATGAAGACGAGATTAAGCAAGCTTTTCAAGAATTTTCGAAATTGTATTGAGATTTGATATGGGGCGTAGATTTGTTAGGTCAAATTCTGCTAGTCCTGAATTTTTGGGAATAGGTGTTATTTGAGCAACTTTATATGAGGTTGGAAAAATTCCGGATTTGAATGAGAGGTCAGCAAGGTGAGCTATAATTGGACTGAATATTTCTGAACAAGATTTAAGGATGTTTGTTGGAATAATATCAAGTGGCGATATCTTAGGTTTGAGAGTTTTGATTATTTTCGACACATCTTTAAGTGTGACTGTACCAAATGTTGTTAATATATCTACAGGGGGAGATAACTCTGAGATAAATTTAGATATTGGAGTTTTTGCAAGCCTTTCCTGGATAGTGTTCTTTATAATTTCGAGTTTGCGTATGAAATATTGACTTATTATATCGCATTTTGCTTCTGGTATTGTGTTATTAGTTTTAGAACTATTCGAATGTAGTAATTTCTTGGCAATGTTCCATGTTTCTTTTTGATCACCGTATGCTGAATTTAATTTCGCCTTATAATGACTACATCAGGATTTGTGAATTGCTGCTGCAGCCTCAAGGCATGCAGTTCGATATAATTTTTTATCTGATAAACTACCAGTTTTTCTATAACAACGCTCCAGTTTACGACGTCTGATTTTTTTTACTCTTGGCATCTGAAGATAACCATTGATCATCAATATAATATAATAGTTATATATAATAGTTTACCAATTCGCAAATTCATACAAATTCATCCAATATAATAGTTTACCAATTCGCATTGAATATTTTCGAATGGGTGCTAAATGATCAAGAACAGTTGTTATACTTGATCTTATTTGTTCAGCATAATCATCCACATTGTTTTCAGGTGATAAGCAACATGGCATCACTTGCAATTCTTTTATAAAGCATGACAAGTTTAGTTTTCTAAAGTTTCGTTTTGAAAACCAAACAGTTTTAGCATTTGAAGGTTGATGATAAAGTTCTACCCGAATCATATAGTGATCTGAAATACCCTCGTCAGTTACTTGGATACTCTTGAGTAAAATATCATCATGTCAATTTATTACAAGATCAAGCAAGTTGGCTATACCAGTAGTAGATAATATACGATTTGGAGATTGAACTCGTTGTATCATGTTGTAGGTCTCTAAAATCTCAAAAAAAAAACATTTAAAAAAAAAAAAAACACTTAAAAAAAAAAAAATTTTTTTTTTCAAAATGTTTCCTCAAAAAAGACTCTTGAAAAGGTGATTTCTACTAATTTATTATTGCTCTTTTATATTATGAAAATTAAGCACTCTGTTTTGTGTGTATATAAATATATATATATATATATATATATATATATATATATATATATATATATATATATATATATATATATATATATATATATATACATCATGCTACAGTTGCACAAAAAATATGGAAAGAATTATAAAAGGTCACAACAATGCTATGTTAAACAAAAAAGAAATCCAAAATGAAAAAACTACAGAAAATTGTAAACAAAAAAACAATTGTCCAATGAGTGGAAATTGCTTATCAAAAAATGTGGTATATAAATGTGTTGTCTCCTCTAAGAATATACCTGATAAACAATATATACCTGATAAACAATATATTGGCATAACAGAAGGTGAATGGAAAAAACGTTTTGCCAATCATAAGCAATCTTTTAAAAATAAAAAGTATTCAAAAGACACCTGTCAAAATATATATGGGAATTAAAAGATAAAAATATTGACGATTTTACACTGAATTGGTCTATCCTTAAAACAGTGCCTGCATATAACAATATTTCAAAAAAATGCATACTATGTCTACAAGAAAAATTTGAAATATTTACACATACAAACCAAGAATGTTTGTTAAACAAAAAATCGGAATTGATTTCTAAATGCAGGCACGAAAATAAAAAACTATAAAAATAAGTGAGCTAAAATAATAGTTACATTAACTCCTCTTTGAAAAAAATATATTATTTTTTAAAAAAGCTTAAATAATCATTTCTAAAGAATTCTTTTTACAATAGTGTCAGCAAATTACACAACTGTGTGAAAAATTGCAGTAGTTAAGACATGTGACTTCCTGTAATTTAATTTTTGGTATAAATTGAAGTTTTATTAATTTGATCATTTATTTCTGATGAGTCTTTATTGATGAAACACAGTGTTAAATGAGAAAAAATTTTATATATATATTGACATTGACATTGTTGACATGGGACAATGTAGTTTTGCATAATTTTAAAATCTTTTTTTTTTAACAATGCCAAGCTTGCAAGAACAAATAATAATAAAGCAAATCGTAAACAATTCACTAAAATAAATTACAGTTGTTTAAATTTAATGTAAAAGTATCAAGAAAGTAAGGAAATCGATACTTTCGCTATGAGATGTTTTTGTTTACTGTGCAGCTTCGGAAGAATGAGAACGAGTAATTTCTGAAACAAAAACATAAACAGAGCGCTATTGTTTGATGTCAGACTATATATTTCTTATGACTGTGATGCGATGAATTTTAAATAGATGACTTTTAATTTATCCGGAACATGACCTAATTTAAGTAAGATATTAAAAATAATAATTAATGACGGTTCATTTAAATTGCAATTTGCACAGTTTGTCTCGTTTATTAATTTTTAAGCATAAACATTTTTTTTAATCTATTAAATTCTCATCAAATAGTGGTAAACTTTGGACTTATAATATATTGTTTTTTTAGGAATACAATGAGGGGGGAGGGGGAGGGGAATCGGTATTCCGACTATAAGTTGAAAATCTCCCTTTTTAAGGAAGGAGGGAGGGGTCACACCTTTAAAATTAGCTTATAAAGCAATTTTTTCCAACGATTAACGCATCTTCCCTACAAACAATATGTGGTAAAAATAAAAAACTTTAAAAAAAATTTGAACTGTAAAAATTTGGCTTATTGAAGAACTCGCAATTATATAAAAAAATTTTCGATTTTAGCATAATTAATTAAATAATTAACATGCTAAAAGCCACTTGCCAAATATTTAAGCGCCCTGTAATATTTGACATAATATTGGTTTTTAGCATGCTAATTAAATGTACTAACTAAATTGCTACATATGAACAATAATAATTATATTAAGTGAAAGTAGAGGATAATAAAAACATGCATCGCATCTTCTTTTTGTCTCATTTTGCCCCATATTACCCTACTTTTGGATCATTTTCGCTAAACTTGGTTCCTGCTTGACGACGCTAGATTACTGAGCTCATTTTACAAATTCTTGATTTATTTTTGATAATAAAAGGAATGAAGGCCATTTTCTATCAATATTCAACACTTAGTGAGTAAGGTTTATTTTCTTACATTGATTCCCTACTCTTTAGCTGATATATTTTATTTTATTATACTTTTTTCCGAAAATAAGTTTATTATAAGTGACAAAGAGTTACTATAATTACTATTACTATATATATATATATATATATATATATATATATATATATATATATATATATATATATATATATATATATATATATATATATATATATATATATATATATATATATATATATATATAATATATATATATATATATATATATAATATATATATATATATATATATATATATATATATATATATATATATATATATATGTATACATATATATATATACATATATATATACATATATATATATATATATATATATATATATATACATATATATATATATATATATATATATATATATATATATATATATATATATATATATATATATATATATATATATATATATATATATATATATACTTATATATATATACATATATATATATATATATATATATATATATATATATATATATATATATATATATATATATATCAATAAGTCAATTTTTTAATACTAAGATATTGTAAACTTAAAGTGATAAAGAATTATAGAAATGTAAAACTCAAAGTAGTAATCAATCTTTAAATAGTATTATATAGAACAAACTTTCAAAAAGGTTACATTCTATTAATTTCACTTACTTCCCATGTTCAAAGCAGTTGTTTTTAAATATTAAATAAGCAATATTAAAGACAATTTGTAAAAATAGTATAATGTATTAAACTATATTTGGTATGAGATATTTCTATGTGTATAGCTATGGTATATGCAGCCATAAAATTTAATTATCTAATATTATTGATAGATAACTAATTTTGTTGTTTGGGTTCAAATTTCTTACCACACTCTATATGGGGTAACACATAAATGTGTATTTTTTTTGAATAAATTAGCAGTATAAGAAAATTGCAATTAATCCGTAAAACATAACAAAAAATTGTTGTTAAAAGAATATCATTTAGCTTCAGTTCTCAAAGTGTCTACTTGACAGTATAAAAAAAAACTTAATGCTTTATGATTTAAATATGTTTTTAATTGCCAAGAAGTTTTAACAATGCCTAAGAATTATAAAATTGGTCAATTTTACATCACATTAATGAGTAAATTTTTTGCGGTCAATGTTAATTTAGAGAAAATAAAAATAAAAACTTATCTTTTTGATTTTTGACAGAGCATAACTTTGTAAATAAAAAAGTGATAACCTAAAATTTTGTATAGTAATAGTTTAATCCAAATAATTTAATTTTGTAGGTGTTTTTGACTAGCTTTGAAGTATTTATGAGTGATTGTACCCTAAAGTTGCTATATTGCACAATAATAGAAAGTTATTTGGAAACTTTTATGTGCTGCGGTTCAATACCTACAGACAGGCAGTACCATTTATTTTTTTTACATTTTTTTTGTAGTTTCGTATTTTTGTAGTTAAAGTAACCATTTGTGGAAAAATTAAAATTATGTGTTAAAAGTTAGTTGAACACTTGCAGCAGCCAAATATTACTTTTTTAAAAAATATAATAAATTATTTTCATTTTTTTAGGCATAAAAAATAGCGTAATGTTTTTAAACTAAAAAAGTTGAACCAAAATAGTTTATTGTTTTTAGTTTATGTCACAAATAAATTTAAAATAAAATGTAAAAATGCTGAAAGAAGTGTATATACACATGAAACACAAGTACACTTATTTCTTTATCTCTGATTTACATAACTCATAATACTGTCATAATCATTATTAGCAAGATTGTGGTCACAAGCACTTCTACTCTTAATGGATGCAGCACTTATTTGATATATTAATTTACCAAATGGAACCCAATGCTGACTTGATCATGCATCATTAGTCCATTTCAAATTTAGTTTGTTTCTGATTTACATGAATATATTGGTTTTGGTCAATTGGCGCCACATTTTCCAAGTAAATTTTCAAATTTACTTTACCAGGGCAGTTAGAGCATAGATAAAACACGCAACTTTAACTATCTAAATTACAAACACATAATTTCATTGAATCTTTGTAATACATTAAGTGGCTCTCAGGTAAAACAGTGCACCTCAACTTAGCATTTTGATGATAAGAACATATGCTGAGTGACTTCCACTACTGTCAACTGTGATGCCCCATTTTGGCCTTAGTTCACAGAGCTTACTGAATCCAACTTGTGTTTAGGGTATAACTTCTTAAACTCAAAATAAAATTCCTTTAAACGAACTAATAATAAGCGTTTTTGTTTATGAACTTTTACATTATTAAATAATGTAAAAGTTCACAAACAAAATTAAAATGTAAATGTTCATAAAGAATTTTTTGGACATTGTCTTGTGAACTCTTTGGATTCATAAATTTCAATGACTTTCTATTCAAGAATATCTTTCAAAGGTTGTCCTTTTTAGCCTCAGCTTTAGCAAGTATCCCTTTTTCATTTTTTCAACTTTTAGGTTTTCCTAATAAAGTGTTCTGAAACTGAAAATGTTTTGCAAGTTTTTTCAATTGACCAGCCATCAGGAGTTAGTTAATTTTTACAATATTAAATACAAAAATTATAATAATACTAATTATAATAATACTAATAAAAATTATAAATACTGCGCAGATTTTGATTTTAGTACAAACTTTTTTATTTCACACTCAAACTATAACCATGTGCAATTTATATCATTATACTTATATTATATGCATAAAATTAAACAAGTACATATTTCAAAATCATATTATATAAGTTAAATTAGGACACTTATAATATTATTTTAGGGAAAATCGATTATATTTATTCAGGGAAAAATTAATAATATACATATAAGTCAAAGTTCTACAATCATGTCATAAAATAGAGTATATGCTACAGAAATAAGATAGAATACCACTCTTTTTTTTGGTGTTTGCTTATAAATTTTTTTTGGTGATTGCCTATATATAGCAAAAGTTTTATAATTTATTTTGTTTATCCTATTTTCTATACCTGCAAAGTGAATGTAGTTTATCATATTTTTTTTTAAAAAATGATATTTTTACAGACTGCTACAAGTGTTAAATTTTAATACATAATATTTTTACTGCAGGTGGTTAACCTTAGTACATAAGTAACAAAAAAAAAGCACTTCCTTTCTGTTGATATTGAAATGTAGCATATTGAAGTTTCAATTTTTTTCTTCTAGTATTGGTTAAATAAGGTACAAGAACTAAAAAATTGTTTAAAATCAGTCAAAAACACCTGCAAAAATAGATAAATTGGGTGAAAAACTATTACTGAACAAAATTTCAGCTGACCATTATTTTATTTAAAAAGTTATGTTCTATTAAAAAAATTTTTTAAAAAAATCTATTAAAAAAAAATCTTCTGTAAACTCCAGATACTTAAATTATTCTGATATAAACAAAGAAAATACTTTTTAATGCTACTAATAGTTTCATGCCTAAATAGTAAAAATCTTTTTTTTAAGGTTAAAACCTGTGTGTGTGTGTGTGTGTGTGTGTGTGTGTGTGTGTGTGTGTGTGTGTGTGTGTGTGTGTGTGTGTGTGTGTGTGTGTGTGTGTGTGTGTGTGTATAGAGAGAGAATACATATATACACAGTTTTTACTATTTGTATTACATATTATTATTAGAGTTGAAAAAGCCATGTTTGGTTTATACTTCAGAAAAAAGTGACGGGATTGCATTCCCATCAGATCGAGTACTGGTTAAAACATAAAAAAGTTTGTATTTTCAGAAAAGACATGTACTTGGACATAAAAGGACTTCTTTTTTTAAATTTATTTCATTCATTTTAGATAAATATGAAAATATTTTCTCAAGTACTCAGCTTATAACCAATTGTGCATGAAAAATGGAAATTGAAAACTTTAATAATGATTACTCAGCAAGCAATTTTGTGCAATATATTCCTGGTGGAATTAAAACTAAACTTATAATATCAGTTCCACATGGTGGAGAAATGCGCCCCGAATTCATCACTGATCGAGATAAAAGCACATTTTGCAAAAGTAATGGAGGTTTATACAATGCAGTTTGTGAACCTGATCAATTTACTAAAGAGTTAGTATTTTTACTGCACGAAGAGCTTATTAAAAACTCTTCTTTGGAGGAAGCACCACATATTGTTATTGCTGAAGTTCATCGTTCAAAGGTTGATTTAAATCGAGAAGTGAATGAAGCAACGATGCATGATCCAGAAGCTCAATCTATTTATTCTTGTTACCATCAATTGTTAAGCAACGCAAAAAAGATTGTGAAACATGGTCTTTTTATTGATATCCACGGTCAGAGTCATCCCGAACAATGGGTTGAGCTGGGATATCTTTTATCTAAAAGTTGCATTAATTCTCAAAATATTAATGACGATAATTCGTCGATTAGAAATCTCGCAAAACACAGCAGTTTTTCATTTTTTGATTTAGTTTGTGGAGAAGGAAGCCTGGGGAAGTTTCTCAATGATGAAGGCATCAAATCAGTTCCTTCACCCGCAAATCCGATAATCAATGGAAATTACTTTAATGGAGGCTACAATACGTTGTTCTACGGAAGTAAATTCAGCGGAGAGATAGATGCAATACAAATTGAATCACCTAATAATCTTAGATCTGCTGAAAATCGAACATTGTATGCAGGCGCATTAGCTAGGGCGCTAGTCAAATACATTAATTTGCATTATAAAGAAAGCACTAGCGGTTAAATGTGTTAGTTTTTTCTTTACTACAAATAACGCTTAATTATTCAACATGCTAGAAGGTTGTTCTTAAAACAAAAATGTTAAAAACTAATGCGTCATTTATTTTTTAATAATTTAATAAGAAAACAAAACTCTCGAATCATTCATGTATTTAATAACATTCAAATCACTTTTTGTTTTGTTTTTAAATAGGCAAGAGGTTCATCATCATTTTAGGAGGTTATGTTATCAGTCTATATTCATCATCATTTTAGGAGGTTATGTTATCAGTTATAATCTAAAAATAAAAGCTCACAAGGTATTATTACAATAACATTACAAGCATAGCAAAATTTATTTTAAATTACGAAAACTTATTATTTTTTAGTTAAAAAAAAAAAAAGATTAATTCAAAAAACAATATTGTTGGCACAAATTCTCAGTACCCACATTTCCGTACAAATATGGCACAAATTTGTATATCGTCAATATGCCAATAATATGATAACTAAAATCTCTTATGAAATTATTATTTTAATCTAAATTGCTGTAAACCTTGTTTTTACAAAATTCTTAAAAATACATTAGCTTGTTTAAAAGAAAAAGAGTCAGCAAAGGTTTTCTAAAATCTTACCTCAGAGAAAAAAAATGTCTTAACTAAATTTCGTACTAAGCACTTATTTTCCAATAAAAATTATAGCTTCAAAAAAAAAGCTGAAAAAATTTAACTGTTAAATTTTATTAAAAACGATTTATTGTATTAAATTTACAATCGCTATAAAAAATAAGGTTAGCTTTTAAAAATTTTGACATTTTACTATATAATTTTGCAAGTTTTTCATTTTTTTTCAATACAAGCAATAAAATGCAAAAAACCAAAGTATTGTAAATTTTTATATATTGAGCTTTTGTTGTTATAAGTCTTGCAGAGTGATTGGAGCTGGAAACGAGTAGCTGTGGCAAAGTGTTTTTTTTTTTTTACTTTATTTTCTGTTGATCGTGTTGAACAAATGATTATTTCATTAAAAAAAGTACTTTAAGACTAAAAAAATTAATATACGCACCTTTACTGCATAGTAGAGCTTATAAGAAATTTATAAAATAGTTTGTTTTTCTTTTACATACATAATTTCGATAACTCAGTGATTTAATACCCTGTTATCGGTGTCCTCTTGCGTAGGTTCAAATCCGCCCATTAACACATTACACTTTCAATTTTTCCAATCTATGTAATATGATGTAGATACCTACGATTGGGGCTCGGTTATAAGATAAATTAATGACTTCTACTTGCCCCGCCAATATTTTTATTTATATACTTTTGAACTGTAAATGTTATTAAACGGCGTAATAAACCAAAGGAAATCTGGCCATCTATATTTATAGCAAAAAAGTAACACACACACACACACATATATATATATATATATATATATATATATATATATATATATATATATATATATATATATATGTGTGTGTGTGTGTGTGTGTGTGTGTGTGTGTGTGTGTGTGTGTGTGTGTGTGTGTGTGTGTATTTATATATATTTTTTGTCTTTACAGAAGCACCTTCTTGAGTAGCAGGACAGTTTTTTTTTTTTTCCTATTATTTTTAAGATCATTATTCTTTTCCAGATCATCCGGAGTTTATTAGGCCTAATTACCTGATCACAATAATAACATAAGTCTATCATAACGTATGTGCAACAAGTTTC
The DNA here is from genome assembly GCF_022113875.1 of Hydra vulgaris. Lineage (NCBI taxonomy): Eukaryota > Metazoa > Cnidaria > Hydrozoa > Anthoathecata > Hydridae > Hydra > Hydra vulgaris. Next base: position 32,625,545 of record NC_061163.1, read on the forward strand.
AACCGATGTTTTGATGGTTTTAGAAACTTCTGGCTTTGTTAAAAATCTCTACCTTTTGTTTGTTATAGTTAATAATATCTTTATAAATGTTATATATATAATATGTCATGTATGTATAAAACTTCAAAGTTGTTTTATTTTTTATTTTATTTTGATTTTTCTTTGAACATAACCAACAATATATATAATTGAAAGTAATGATTCTGCTTGAACTTTTTTCTCGAGTTCAGGCAAGTAGTCAAATTTTCGCACTCATTTAAACTTTAAAAATAATTTTTACAGGAATGACCATTGGTACAATCATCAAAACTATTCATTTCTAACTGTAGAGAAAGTTTTGCATGTTGGATTCTAACTTTTTCTATGACAGATTGAGCAGTAATAAAATAGGTTCCTCCAAAACCCTGGCAAAGCTTGCTAAAAGTTTTGCCAGGGTTTTGGACTTTTTTCAGGATTTTTGATAATTTATTTTATTTTATCACGACTAACATTGTAAACTAAAAAAAAAAAAAAAAAAAAAATTTTTTTGTTACTCAATTGGTTTTGGAGAGATAAAAATTTCATTTAATTTGCTAAGTTTAAAATGATAGGCAGATTCTAACTCATTAAATTTTATTAAATCACTCCATTTTACTACATGTTTGTTACCTTGTCAAAAACTAATTCCAAGTTTTCTTCAGTTAACCAATTAATACGAACACACTTCATGACATGATCATAATCAAACAACAAAAATATGTTTTCATCCTCTCCGCACCAAGGTTTTTTTTTCAATTTTATCCATCATTTTAAAAAAATTTTGATTTACTCTATTTCCATCAAGAATAATTGATAGCAGTTTTGCATTGGGTTAATTTTTAATTGTTTCGATTATTTGTTTGCATTGTTTAAAAAGAGAATCAGAATCTAAGTGACTAGTTTCACTTTTTACTAAGTTTACTAGAATCACTAGTCCACTAAGTATACACTTTACCATTATAGCCAATATGGTTTTGGCAAGAACAACTGGTTAATCAGCAGAATTTCCAAACGATATACATCCATAATAAGTTAGTGTGGGTTGAACATAAACTTCATCAACCAGCAATATATATTTATATTGTGTATTTTCAATACTTACCATAACATTTTTCAAAAATTCGAAACTATCTTGTGATCAGACTTTTGAAGTGGTTCTTTTCAGAGTTCTAATACTTGCTAATTTATGGTAATTAGAAATGTGGCTGTACAGCAGGGTCCATTGAAAAAATAAAACTTGAATTCTTTAAATGTAATAGCAATAAAAAGTTGCCTTTTGCTTAAAAATTATCAAATTTCAAAAAAAAATCATAGCCTTCAGGTGCCTCAAGGGGGGAAAGGGTGCTCCCTTTCCTTCCTTGGGGCACCTAAAGACTATCATTTTTTTAATTTTTTTATTTTCACTTTTTGGCTGTGGAAACAAAAAGTACTTAAAAAATTTTTTATTGTGAAAAGTAACATTTAAAAACTATATCACAATTTTATACTAATTTAGTTAAAATTATTATTATTGTTTAAAATAATTTAATTCCCAAATAAAACTTTTAATTGATATTACATATACAAATCTTGAGAATTTTTTATTCGTCTAATATTTCAATGCACTCTACTTTACAATCACTCAGATATAGCAAAGTATTCAAATGCTCAAGTAATTATATCAGGAGAATAAGAAAAATCAACCACTTTCTTTTAAACATACATACATATAGTCCATATGTTCGATTAATACATTCTTATGGCAAATATCTTTATTTTTTAAAGTAACTTTTTTTGATTTCATGAAAGACTGACTAATATTTACAATGTGATGATGTCTAACCTGATAGTAGAATTTGAATACTGCAAGATGACCTAAGACTAAACAAAGTGAAAGTTAAATTTCTATTAATAATAACTAAAAACTTTGGAATACCACATACAAAATCTTTTGACTGAATGTAAGCAACATCTATATTATCATTTATGTTGTATACAATAAGATCATTACAATGCAAGTCTCTCTTTTATGTTATCAAGTCGAAAAAAAGTCATGTTCTTTAAAGCTATCTAGTTCATCTGATGTTGTATTTCTTATACTGGATAATGACAATTTTGTTGTACTGGGCTTAGGAGGTAAACTAGCTGGTATGTCAGAAAAGACAGTTGGTGGTTTTGAAGGACGTACTTTTCCATGATAAAATGTACAAGATTTGCAATCTATAGGTCAATGAAGTCAGCACACCACAGTGTACTTATTCATAAATATTTTTTGTGGGATAGCATTTATTCATTATTTTTTTCGTACTCATCACAAGGAACTCGATAAGTAGACATCTTTGTAGTTGATGACGCACAACCACTATTACAGCATGGAATACAACATTTTTGAGACATAATTGATTACTTTTTGTTATCTAAATATATTTTACTTTACAAAAAAATTAACCTTAAATTTTTTTTTTAATTGCTGAGTAAATAACGGTACGCAGTTGCCTTAAATTTGTGTTTACACTAATCGCTGTTGAGTATAACCATCGTAAAGCAAAAATAATTCATACTATGTAAAACTATCCATATACAATTGGTCTCTAGTCAAAAGATATTTTCTCTTACCACCAAGGCTTGTATTTGTAGAACGCCATAGCCCATAGTCATGAGTTTCGTGTCAAACATGTACAAATGAGTAACGGCAGCAGCATTAAGTTCATTATTAATATGTTATAGGATAAGACAATACACACAAGCATAAATATTGTGTAATTAAATTTTGTAAAAGAACTAACAATTATAATAAGTTACAAATCTGGGAGTAAATGAAATCAAATAAAGCACAATAAGTATAACAAACAAATTACTTTTGACAATTTTTTACAAAACTATACCCTGAGGCGGATGAATTCCTCACGAGTAACTCTCACACAAACAGAATAAAAGCCGTAGCGCTAAACTTAAAATTGTTGGAATAACAATACCTGATAGACATATAGTTTTGACATAATATAGTTACTTGTTGTTAATCGTTCAATGAAATATAATATAATATAATATAATATATATATATATATATATATATATATATATATATATATATATATATATATATATATATATATATATATATATATATATAATATATATATATATATATATATATATATATATATATATATATATATATATATATATATATATATATATATATATATATATATATATATATATATATATATATATATATATATATATATATATATATATATATATATATATTGATTGAACGAAGATTTAATCACGCTTTTCTGAATTATCTTTTCTGAATATCTGAATTAACTTAAACTTTACTATAAAAAAAATAATGCCAGAAATCGGACTATTTTATTGTAATTTCCATGATAAACAGTTTTTTTAAAAGTAAAACAGAAAACAGCTGTTTTCTAAAACTTCCTTTTTTTGAGAGACTCTAGACTGTACCGACGTATTTTCGTTGTGAGTCCCATAACGAGATGGCTCTAGGCAAATTATTTTTTTTGTATTTATGTTTAGAGACAATGGATAGAAGCCTTAATCTTTTACTACAGTGAAGTCTATTTCTAAGGCTTTTTTTTATATAGGGTAGCGTTTTTTTAATAGAAGTTTATAGGGTAGGTTTTCGGAATTCGTGTCTTTCTTTTTTTAATAAAAAGAAAGACATAAATTCCAAGATAAAGAGCATAAGTTTTGTAAAAATTATTGCCTGCATTAAACTGTTTATTAATTAACTTTTTATGCTAAATTTTGGAAAGGGATCCAAAATCTTATATATAATATAAAATGGACCCACATTGTCCATAAGATTTATTAAAGACAATGCAGGTCCTTTTTATGAATTTTATTAATAAGATTATTGTCAAATTTGATAAAATATTATCAAAACTGAATAAAAGAGTAGCTTTTTTTCCCAATTAAAAATTTCTTATACGCGATAGAGACAAAGATTTACTACTTGCTTTCCCACACAGAATTTTATTATGATCATCAAAGTTTAAATCTTAATCAATTGTAAACTCAAGGAATTTAACTTTAAAGGAAGCAAAAATCTTTATATTACCAACATTTGCAAATAGACCATTGCAGTTTTTTAAGCTAACGAATAGAAATTGAATGTTATCTGAATTTGTAACCATTTTATTCGTAGCTAACCTTATTAACACTTTTTATTTCTTTTAAGACTCGATATAACCCTCACTATGTTATTATCAAAAATATAGAGAGTGTTGTCGTCATATCAGTTCCATATCTTAAGCCTTTAATAAATTTAAAAAATTTTACACTCTGTTTACGAGCAGATAGGTACGATATCAAAAGCCTAAAATACTCATTAGAAAACCTACAAGTTTTTAATTTGGCTAGGAGCAAGTCATGCGGAACATAAGAAGTCATATTCTTTTAACAGATCTATAAATATATAATTAAAAATATATCCTTTATCCAAACATTCCTATCACTTTTATAGCAAGATAATTGTCGCATGGTGTACACCCAGAGTCGTGTTTAGACTCCCCCACACCCATTGGGGTAAAGGGCAGGGCAGTGAAACTAGGAGGCCCATTTGCAAATTTAAGGTATTTTTTTGGCAGGTTGTTTTTTATTTGATTTTTTTAATTATATATAATGCAAAAAATTTAAGATTTTGGGGCCTTTATGACAAGTTTTTTTGGGGGGAAGGTGTGGGCTGGGGTTGGGGGAGGGCTTGGATCTAGTAGTGATCCGATGGCGATCACAAATAATACCGAATATGTATTATAACTTATATTTTTAAGATCTTAACCGTTTTTACATTAACTATATTACTTATGTTCTTTTTATTTTTGTATCTGAAAAACAGCAACAATAAAACTCTATTTATACAAAAATTTCGTTTAATAACAAAAAAACACTATCGTTCAAATAGTCGCCACATAATTGTTATTTAGTTCGTTATAGCCATATTGGCGCTATTTACTGGTTATATCGATCGTGGTATCGGAATGTTGTTTTTTCTTTTATGCTAATTCAATTTTCTTCCAATCAAGTAGCCATGGCACCATACTCTCTCTAAAACCCGCATAATAATTTGATCCACACAATAAAAACCTCAAATCATCTTCTGCAAATGACTACTTGATGATAAAAGGAAAATTAAATAATAAAATTTAAACTTGTTTATTAGTTTTTCATTGAACACATATTTTGTAAAAGGGATTTTATACATTTGTTTTATTTATATATAACTTATTAGCTTGTTCATATTTCTTGATGCTAAGCTGAGTGGTTTATTAAATACATATATTGTATATGTTATTGAAATAGAAAGTAGTAATATTATCTCATAATAATATGAAATAATATTGGTTTGTGAAAAGATATTAGAGCACATGTAGGTGACTCAAAAACAAAGAACGCTAAATTAAGATACAGGTTGCAAAATTTTATAGCAAGTCAACAGTTTTAAATATTATATTTATAAAAGGTTTAATAAAAAAAAATCAAAATCAGCCTGTTTTTTCTTTAAACTGAGGGTAAAAAAAGTCTTTGAACTTTGATTTTTTTTTTTAGCTTGTAAAAAGGTGCAGGGCTGTTCTGAGAGGGGGACGTAGGGGGTGTCTAGCCCCCCAACATTGGAACTGGAGTCGGCAAAATTGGATCTCTATTGTTGGCAGTCGGCAAATTTCAGAAAACGAGGACCTTTTTTTTTTATTATTTGATTTCTAAAATATTTTTATTTGATTTCTAAAATATCTCTTTTAAATTTAATTGATTGCTCCTTTTATGAATATGTTTAGATAAAATTAAATTAATTTGAAAATTTCGTTTAGTATTAACAACACAATAAAAATTGTCAGCATTGTTGATAACAGCCTTTCAGGTTAAAACTTAATTAAAATCGATACTTTTAACAGTTGGTACCCAAGTAAAAAATTTCTGTAGGATCCTAAAACAATTCGGAGCAAAAAAAAAATTTAGATTTGAACCCCATTAAATTTAAACACATAAGTTAAAAAGTGTTTATAGTTATCAACGTTTTATCTTCTTTTTTGTTCCAAAATCTTATAGGTCTTATAGGACTGTTTGGCAAGGGTATTAAACCATTTATAGGTCTTTTACTATGACTTGTTGCAAAAAAAGTATGGAACTGCCATCTATTTGATGGCAGTTCCTACTTTTTTTGCTAGCTTTTGCAATAATAAATCTGTTCTTAAACTGACTTGCAAAGCCATTTCTCTAAACTTCCGACACAAGAAATACCTATAAACTACTTGTTTTAATAACAAAAGTTAGTTTTTGTCGGCTAAACAACTGGCTTAAATAATTTAGATGAAAACAATTGGTTTTAAGCATAGGTAAGCTGGCGTGAGATTCACCAACAAAAATTTCAAACACTGACATTCACACGAGGAGACAGTTGAGTATCTGTAGAAAAACATGTTGTATCTTAGACCACTTTATACCTTTAATCATTAAAAAATTTTGGCTCTTAAAAAATAAATATTTTTGTTAATCTTATTTCGATGTTGAACCTATCATAAATTGTCGCTTGATTAATGTACGCTATTTTTAACATTACTCGACAGATTTTTTTTTGTTATGAAAAAGTTTGAATAATTGTTTCTTATCGTAAATGGGGATTAAGGCAATAATTGTTTTAAAAAAAACCATCTTGGTGTACCTTTGACCAGAGTAGATCGTTGTACTTTTGACACAAGTCTTTGCAAGATTGTAAGGATTGATTTTTCTGATTTTTTCTTAAACAACCTATCAATAGTTACATATGTTTTTTGATTGGAATGAGGTTGGCCAGAAATTTCTTTATAATATATAACCTAGCCATTACATTAAAATGGAATGGCTAGTTATATTTTTTTAATTTGGCTAAAAAAACAACACATAGGTACAATATACATGCTGTACCTTTGACGACTTTTTAAAAAAAACGGCAAAATGATACTTCTTGGTCGAAAAAAGTATAATTTTTGCGCTTAATTTAAAAGATTACACAAACTTTGAATGGTTTAAATTTATTCAATAGACTATACAAAAAAAAAAAAAAAAAAAAAAAAAAAGCAAAAAGTGGTCTGAGGTACAACAGGTTTCCCTATGTTTTTTGAATTTTTTTACTTAAATTGCCTTCTTCTATTACAATTGTACTTGTGCACGTTTAGTAACTGATGTTATAAATTGAAGCTCAAATATACTTGAATAAAAATTCGCTTGTTAACTATGCTCTTAATAGAATCAAAGTAAACATAATCCTAATTAAATTAATCATTTTCCCACATTAATTCTAAAGCAACTTAGTAAAATTATTGTGGAAACGAAATTTAATCTTTGCAAATCAAATAAAAGATTATATCTAGCCCCTAGCGTCGACATTGGTTTCAGCATTTTATTATCTCATGGAAGATTATTACTATAAAAATTGTTTTGTTTATTTTTTAAAAAATTAAAAATTTTCTGCTTAGAAATTTAGCTTAAAAACATATTTATCTAAAAAACAAACAAAAAAAACTATTCGCAAGAAAATTATAGAATTCTTGTTGTATTTTTGTGTATCAAGAGTTTAGAAATTAAATTTTAAATTAACAATTAACAAAAACAAACAACTTAAAAATTATAAAAATAATATTATAAGTTTAACCGTGAAACATAAATAAGGTTTACGGCGTATATAATCATAAAAAATAACAGCAGTAAATCATTTTAACGAAATATCACAAGTTAAACTTTATAATTCTCATTCGACGCTCTATCTATTATTTTCACACATTAATTCTAATTCTAAGATGTAAAAATCAATTAACTAACAAGGGTTAGTAAACTGTTTAAATTAAATTAAAAAAGTGCTTTGAGGCAACTTCAAGCATCCTCATTGGAGATGATGATTTCGGTGTAAAAACATCTCAAACACACGGTTTGAGAAAAAAAATTATATAGTTTTTCTTTAGGGAAATCCATTCTCAAGATGATGCATTTCCCTAAAGCATTTTATAAAAGCCAAATCTTATCTACATAAAGCAAAGACATTTATGTGATATATTTCTAAACAGTAATACTTCATAATGTAGTTTCTTATATTTAGTGGCATTTAAAAATTTTAAAAAGTCTACAACCGAAAAATAAAGGATTTAATAGTAAACTCAAATTCTCAAAAGGCCCTTGATAATATTTCAAAATGTCTTTAAAGTCAACTTTCAAATCGAAATTCGCAATGTTCTTAAAAAAAAGTGCGTTAAACTATCCAAAAGCGTTAAATTTATAATTGTGACTGCATAAGACAATTTTATAAAAACATAAAAAAACAACAATAATAATATAAAAACTAATAATATATAAATATTAAATTAATCATTTCAGCATCATTGTAGCGACGTGTAAATTCGTCACTGTTTACCGTCAATAAATAAAAATTATCACAAATAAATAGCATCGAGCTTTTAACGTCAATTTTGAGTTCAACAATTTGGTTAATTTTTCATAAAAGAACAAAGTTCTTAAGAACGCTTGCACTCATTTCGTTAATGACGAATAACTCTGTTGCCATGCTTTTCATTAACACCTTTAATGTGTGGGGGTTACAATTCCTTCTTGTAAAATATTTACAATCGGGCAATTTTTCTTCAGTCGCTTACTCTTAAAAGAACTCTTTAAGATTTTCAAACTTCAGTTTCAGTTTTACAAATGTTTTGTTTAGCAAATTGTTCTATAACACTAGACCGCTGACGTATTTTATTTAATTGCGCTTGTAAATCACTGATTGTCTCCTCAGCGCTCATTAACTTCGCTTTTAAACTATTATTTTCTTTAACAAGAGCATTTTTTTCCTATCAAAAAATAAGATGCGGTAGAAAGTTATTTAAATTAAATAATAATAATAAAAAAAAACATTAAAAGCTTACCAATTCGAGTTTTAACAATCTGTCTCGTGTCATATCGTGTCTTCGTATAGTCGGACTTCCATTGCCATTCACGTCACTAACATCACTGGACGCATACTCTGATTCTGTATACAGACTTTGAGAATCAAATGAACCTCTCCATTCATCTTTAAGCCTTTTTTTAAATGGCAATGTTTTAAATCTGATCTCTATTTTTGGAAAAAAACAAAACATCGCTCATTACATCACTTTATTGCGTCACACAAAAAAATAACAACTTTTTTTAATAAAAATTCAAGCAAAACAAACTGTCATTTAGTAATTCTTAAAGAAAAAGTTTTGTTATTAGAAACATTGATTAATAACAAAGATATCTAGAAAAAAAAAAAAAATTAGTAATCTCAGTTATTAAACGAGAGTAAAAACAAGTGATAAAAGTTAAACATAATTTATTTGATAATAACTAATTAGATAATATAAAATATTAGTGGTTTTAGTATGATCACATTATTTATATTTCAAGTGTTAATTACGCATAGTGTTAATTCTATAAATTTTTAAAAGATATTAAAATTGATCAACAATAAAGCCAAAAGGTTAGCATAGTCAATTCATAATTTACAGCTTAAAACTATAACTAATGAACTTACTAGCATCAGGAGAATCAAATCCACCTGGGGAAAAAAGAAACCATAATAAATACGATATTGTAACCAGTTATTGGCCCCAAGAGGTTTTTCATTATTTTAATTTATCATTTTAAATCTTGTTTTTTATTTTCAAAAACTTTATAATACCTTATTCAAATATTAACCTTAAAAAAAAAGGCAACACATTGTAATAGGGCCAACATGAAAAAAATGTCTCGACAGATATCAATAAGTATTTAAAAATTTAAAACATCTTAAACAAAACATTTAAGTCAATATGTTCTCTTTGTGACTCATATACAATAATTAACAATATAAATACATACCTTTAAAATTTTGACTTTGTCTGACAGGTTTGCACTCTAAAACTACATGACTTTTACATTCTTTATGACAGGTTATATGACAGACTAGAAAGAAAGTAAAAAATTAACAGTAATGATAACAAAATAGTAACGTAAAGTAAAAATATTTTATTTTAAACAAATATAAAGAAAAAACATTTTCAAAGATCTTACTTTTGCAACGAAAGCCAGATTTGCCTATTCCCCATAACTGTAATAAAATATAAATAAAAAAATACAATATAATAGAAAAAAAAAATACAAATGTTTCATTCGCCATACAAGTCATCTTTATCCACAAAAAAAAACAACATATAAACAAACAAACAAAAACAAACAAACAGTTTCAATGAAAGACTTTCCAGTCATGACAGGATTTAGTCTTGAAAAAAAAAAAATTATTAAGCTGGAAAAGTTTATGTGAATTCACGTACTTTACGCCGGAGACACATTAAATTTTATAATTTTATTGTTAACCCACTTTATGAATTCACGTACATTACGCCGGAGACATATTAAATTTTATTGTTACTCAACTTACTCT
>NC_061163.1:32640973-32655973 GCF_022113875.1 Hydra vulgaris
AGGTAAATAAAAAAGGCACAGGGATAACATTTATTTATAAAATAATTGATATAATACAACTTTTATTAATGCTGGAATAAACTTTTTTTTTTTACATAAATTAAAGTTAAATAAAATGCATGTTTAAAATTTTGTTAATCAAATAAAATCTTATAAGTTATCTTTTTAAAGATAAATTTGAAGTCAAGATTCACTAATCTACTTACATTGACCATAGCTCTCACATGCTTTTCAACTGTATCTCTATTAGGTGGCTCGTCTATAGAACCTTTAGCCCAATCAGAAAACAAAAGTGAAGATGATGAAGAAGGACTTTTTGATACACTCTAATAAAACAACATAATGGGAAAAAGAATTAAGAAGAAAAAAATAATTTGATAATAATAATAATAATAATAATAATATATATATATATATATATATATATATATATATATATATATATGTATAATTATATAACAATTTATATTATTATATTTATATATAACAAATGTATATTAGTCTAAAACAAATTTATTTATAAATATAAATATTTTTTCTCCTTTTATGAATATTTTACTTAAATTTATTAGTATTATTTTCTCTATACTTAAATTTACTGTTTTAATTATTACATGATAAAAAAGTTGAAAACCCTAAATGCATCTCCTATATTTTTCATTATAACTTTTTTTATAAATTTCAAATAATTTCTACCACGAACGGTTTTTTTTTTGTTAATCGCATAATTATGATTTAGTTGTCATGTTAAAAATATAATATTCGATGAAGAAATTTCCAATTAATTTAAGATTAAAAATAACTATTGTTTAGAGATAAAACCATATACAATATATAATTTAAACGACTGTAATGGCGTTGTAAAATTAAATTAAATTTATTTAAAAAATTTTGTTTTTAATTTTTATACAATTATTATTCGTTTTATGTACTAATTGTATATTATTGCGCACAGCAACACAGCGAAGATAAACTATCAAACTTTAATTTTCAGAATTTTTTTTTTAAACTTTTCTGATAGTTTTTCTTTTTATTTAATTGGATAAATGACATCCAAAAGTTTTTAAAATGAATATTCGAAACCAAAGTTGATTGAAATTGTTGTTAACTTAAGCGTAAAACCTAAATACGTTTTCATACTTAATTTCAAAAATTTAAAGTTTAAATTTAAAATAACAACATTAATAAAAACTTGTGAATAGATTTAAATTATTTAAAAGAAAAATATATTTTGTAAAAAACAATAAAACTTGATAATAAAAAATTTTCATCAACTTTTATTAACATAAATATTAAAGCAGACAATGAGTGAAATTACAGCTTTATTCTCTCTAGGTTCTCTCTGTATAGACATGTCATAAAGATCATCTTCTGTGTATCGAGATCTCAATGAAACCTAAAAATTAATAAAATTCAATAATTTATTTTTTAAAACAAAACTCTAAAATCAATAAATTAATCGCATTAAATTCCAGCAACGAAACTTAGATTCCATAAAAAAAAAAAATTAAAAAAAAAAAACTGTTCATGTAGGTGGAATGCAACGACGGTTTAAAAAAATTTTGTCAATTAAAACAACAACAATTAAAAAAACACGTAAATTTAAATTTAAAATTTTAACATAATAATTCTTTACTCGTTGGTATTACCTATAAAAATAAAAAAAATCATTTTATAACTATACCACAAACGTTTTTTTAATTTTTTTTTTTTTTTAAACTTTTTTTAAAAAAACGCATTACCACAAAAGAAGTTTTTCAGTTTATTTAAGTAATAGTTTCGCGTCAATATATAAATCAGTTTAATGAAAAACACGTTAACTAAAACTACGCTGTAGATATTTGTAAGCCAAACTATTTGTTTTAAACGCCACAACGAAAGAAATCGTTATAATGGCTAAATATAAACTGTGTAATAATAAACAATAAAATAATGCAATAAACAAAAGAAAACAAAAAGACTTTTACTCTATTTTTAGTTTAAACTTTTTGAAGACTTTTAAAAATCAAATCTTATAAATTGCATCTTTGTTGCACTTTTTTTTTTTTTAACAAAAAAAAAAAAAAAAAAAAAAAAAAACTGGAATGTAAAACATCAGTTATTTTTCGAAAAAACATCCAACCGCCAGATTTTTATTGCCAAAAACGTGTCGAATTGTGTATGACTAATTTCCCGAGGTAGTGTATAACTAAAAAAAAATTGGATTTCATTCAGATATAAACTGTCTCGTCTCGCTTAACGCAAGTCCTCAAAATTGATAAAAAATATTTCGTTTACGCTCGGAATGCGTTCGCTATGCAATATTATTTGTTTAAAATACTCAACACTTTAAAGTCCGCAAGTAGTCCGCATGAATCTCAAATATAAAACATAAAAACAGACTAACAAAAAAAGACTTACAGAATCATTAAGCTTGTTGTTAGTTTCGTTCTTGCAACTTTTCAGTTTTCTCGAACTTGAGGCATTTTAAACTTTTTAAGATTCAAATTTTAAATTAAAATTGTATTTCGTAAAAAGATAAATAAAAAACTTTTAAAAAATTTTGTTTTCTTTAGCTTACAAATAACCCACAAATATCTTATAGTTCTTAACAATATTTAATTTCTAAACATTTCTTACAAGTAAACGAAAGAATAAAAATCGTTTGTAAGTAAGAATGTATTTTTATTTAAATGTATAAGATGCTAAATAATTAGAAATCTATTAAGTTGATAAAAAATCAAAAATAGTCAACTTATAAAATAAGCATCCATCAAGTTGAGAATAGAAAATATACAAGAAAGAGAATGTTCTTGTGCCAAAAAGGTTTTTATATATCCAACTTGCACATTTTTCAAGTGTGATAATATTTTATCTAGCAAAGTTAATAACATTTTCAACAGAATTAAACTTTCAACAAATATTTAAAAAAAAAAAGATTTATTAAAGTAATAAATAACAAAATACAGCATTTTAGAAGAGAAAGAATATACGTTTTTTTAATTATTATTAAAAAAACAAGCAAATAGGCTATAAAATTTTTTATTTTAGGTATTTTATTTTTCTAATCTAGTAAAAAAAAGCTTCTTAAAAGTTTCTTAAGTTTCAATTAGTTTATATTAGTTTATGTTTTATAACGTACGTATTTCATTTACAAACAAATGAAATTCCATTCGATTGCGCGCGCAAACTAAATGCTTATTTAAACTGTTGTGCTCTGTTGCGCTTTTTTAACTTCGCGTTATGTTGATGTAGTATTTAGGTGAATAATTAAGAAATACTCCTCGAACTCCTAATAAAACGAGTTTCTTATTGAAAAGTTACCTAGAATTAAAAGCTTCTTGAGATTTCACTAAACAATATAAACTAAAATAGTTATTGGAACTCGATTCATTAGCGTTCCTTGTGGTCCACTACAAGCTTTTATTATCACATAGCCTGTTTTTCAAAGTATAAACAAAATTTTCGGTAATTTCTTGTGTGATTAACTTGTGTGAAGACTCTTTCCTAATTACTAGAAGTTGTTGCCACTTACACAGTGGGTCATAATTCTTCTACACAGATTATACCCAATTCATCACACTGAAGTTCAATGGGATTTAGTTCTGGAAATTTAGTAATTATAAAGTTGGTTAGCTATTTTAAATATTAGCCATTCTATGACACGTTTGGATATTTATATTGAACTTTATGTTGTATTTTGGATAATTACTTTGCTGAAAAATAAATGACCTAGTAAGTCTTGATTTTTTAGACATTTTTTTCTGGATTTTTTTCTCAATGAAAACTATGTTTCCTACAGTACTCATACAACCACACACTAAAACACTTTCCTTACCGTGCTGATCTAGAAATATTTATGGTTTATTAATGTGAAGCTTTGCAAAGTGCAGGCAATTGGTTTTATTGACTTTGCTTGACGTAGGGTTTTTCAGTAGTATTACACCATTTTATCCTTCTTAAGGTCATTTATAAAGTTTCAGGATTTAATTTAATCAATTTGAAGCATTCCAGAATTTTAGAACTCATTTTAGAATTCTGTCTAATTATATTACTAATTATACTACTAATTAGTAGAATAGAAGATGTACTAATTCAATTTTCTTCGGACGTACTGACCGTCGCTAATTACCAATTTTATAGTAGTTTTATATTTCTTATTAATGGACTACTCGGTTGCACGTGATTTTTTTTTTACTATTTTTCCACTGTGAATATAATGTATTAAATAAAAATATAGTTTTTCAAACATTAAAATATATACTTTAATTTACTTGCAACTAAAATATTTCGTTTTTTATATAAAAAAGTAAAAATAAATTTTTTTGTTTTGTTTGACAACTTGGGCAAAGCCATCAAAAATAAATTTCTTTTGTGTATAAAGCAAAAGGTCTCAGTGGGCACAGGACGTAACCTTTACGTCGTTTTGAAGGTAATGACGTTTTACGTCGTAACAACGCTGAATTAAAAAGTCCTTCTGCGAAAATTTTGACGCATCTTATTTATATCGTCAAAGTTTACGGGGATTCTCAACTCTATAAATTTACTGCAAAAAAAAACGTTAAAGAAAAATTATACATTAATGTTATGTTATTAAACTCCTCGGGTTAGAATTTCAAAAAATTAAAAATAGTTTCCAAATGAAAAGCTCCTTTAGCTTTTCTCGTTATCAAAATAATATGAATACTTTAAATATTATAGCTTAAGTATTACATCTTTAGTATAAGTATTACTTATAAATACTTCAGCATAAGTATTACATTACAGGCCCGTAGCAACGAAGGAGGGGGGAGGGGGTGGGCAGCAGGGACATTTGAACCCCAATAATTTTTCAAATAAATAATTTTAAATTGACTGAAAAAAAAAAGATCCTTAAAACTATTTCGGGGTAGTACTGCCCCCCGATATAATTTTTACCCTATATATATATTTACCCGATATAATTATATTTTAGATTAAAAAAAAAAGATCCTTAAAACTATTTCGGGGTAGTACCCCCCCCCCCCGATATAATTTTTGTTCCTACGGGTCTGCATTATATCGTTATAAAAATAATATAACAATTTATAACAAAAAATATCTGTAAATATAATAGCATAAGTATTAGAATTTTATGTAAGAATAAGCAATCTTTTTGAAAAGTATTCACATGTAGATTAGACAATGAAATTAAATAATAAAATTTTATAAATAATTAGAAACTAAAAAGTTGCTTAAATATTTAATAAATTAGTATGAAAAAAAAAAAAAAAAAAAAAAAAAATTTAATAAAATTTTACAAAATTGAGTTTTTATTAAATAGACACAAAACTAAGTGGTTAACCTGCTTTATAGTTGTTACATTTTGCACTATACATGCATAATTTTTACAACTTACCAGTAAAAAACAAACAAATCCAATAAATATTACTTGACAATCTTGCATTTATCACATTTTGGACATTATTTGACCAATTGCAGTTTTCTTATGCAACTTTTTTTGACTAATTGCAGTTTTTTTATGCAACCTAATTCAATACAGATTTGTCAAATTTTTTTAATGATATTTGTTGTATATTTTGAGAATTTGCTATTTTAGACATATCCTCTAAGCCATTTTGCTTCATCATCTTCAATAATTCAGAAATTTTCAGAAATATAATTGTCATACAACTTTCTTCAGCGGGTTCTTAAACTTTTTTTTTGAATTTCACTTAGACACTTTTTGTGATTTAAAAGCTTGAAGAGTATGTTTATTTTGAACTTTTATAACAAGTCTATGAGAAAGTCCTTATCTTATCGCACGTTCCCTTAGCGATAAGCTTGGGTTATTCATTCATTCAAAGCTGTTAACCAGTTTTCTAACTAGTTTTACATCTTGAAAAACCTCCTTACCTCCATTACCAGATTTGCGTTTGATCAATTTTATATTTGGAAAAAACATTAAGTAACTTGACTAATGGGGTAGGATGTATTTGCAGCTTTTTTACTATAAAATTTTAGCCTCTATTCGAATTTTCTAAATATTTGTGCAAAGTATTTTTTCTAACACCTTCTTTTGTCATTTTTAAAACTTATTTTAAGATAAATGGGAAAACTAAAAAATTTTTTCAGAAACTGTTACATGTTGCCAATAAAATACAAACACAATTAAAAATATATTTTTGTAACCACTGAAAAAAAATGACGTGTTTACTCATTCACATTTATTTCGTGTACATGCTATACATATTTTAAAACAAGAACAAAGATTGTTTATTGACAAAATTTATTGTTTATTGACATATTTTAAAACAAGAACAGTGATTATTGTTTCTTGAGACTTGACGCAGAATAAGTCTTCTAATATAATTATAAGAACTGTGATACCAAAAATAATTTTAATTAATAAGATTTTTTTTCTAATAAATTTTTGTTTTATAGTCTGTCTTAATATCATATTTATAGGAATATCACAAAAAGTTATATAAATAAAATAACGAAAAATTTCCTTATCATTTTTATTCATTTTTCGTACTATTGCATGAAAAAGATGTGCATTAAGCAAAATGAAAAAGATGTGCATTTTATCAAGTGATAATAGCATTTCAAGCTTTTTCCATTAACTAAAGCTTAATCTAGTGCAACTCAACATTCAGCAAGATCGCAACTTAATCTCTCATGACTCTTCACTCAGCTAAGTTGCATCCTTTTACTATAACTGTATCTTCATACTCAAGGAACTTTTATTTATTTAATTTTTTTCCTTGAACGTCAGTGCATTGGATTTCTCGCCCGTCTTAATATTTTCCTGAATCATACAAATTTCAGTTGTACGATTCAATGAGTCAATATACAGTCTTTTATCTTTTCTGTCAAGCGCGTTTTTGCTCATTAACTCATCTATGTTTTCTGTTGACTGTTAAGTTATCGTTAGTAGTTGCTTGCAGCCTTGTCTTGAGAGAATATGTTTAAAAAACAGCAACAATAACAACAAAAAAACATTTGTACTATAGCAATACAAGTTAGGTAAACATAATAAAATTGATTATTTATTATAATTATTCATTATCGCCATTATTTATTTAAGCAATTATATTTTTATTTTAAAATACCTAATAATATGCATAAAGCTTCCTATTCTTGTTAATATTATGGTTAGTAATATTAGAATAAAAACAGAACCTAAAAATAATAATATACATAAAGCTTCTTATTCTTGTTAACATGATAGATAGTAAAACTAGAATAAAAGTAGAGCCTAAAATAATAATAAATGTTATTCATACGTAGATACTGCTGTTTAAACCAGACTCTTAATACCAAAAACAGTTCAGTCATTTGAGAGCCTATTTTTTTCTAAACAAACTGCCTTATAATAATTTAACAAATAAAATCTGTCTCATAGTCTCAGTTTTGCACCAAGTTCATAAACAACAAAGATTAAAAAACACTCGGCATACAATCTAGAGGTTTAAGGTTCAAATCCACTCTACACCTCTGTGTGCACAACCTATTTCTCCACACAGCAGTTAAACAAGGCTTGTGTTATGGAGTTTAGGGTTAGGGATTGTCCATAGCAACGCTAAGTTTAATTTAGCGTTTTTTTAAAAAAGTTTTATACTAAATCAAAAATTAAAATATTTAAATTCAAAAAAAATCACAACGTAAAAGAAAAAAGTAAAATAAAAATAAATAAAGTATTATGCATTTATGTGTAATAGAAAAATTTCCTGAATGCTTATTTAAGCAAATTTTAATATATGCTGAAATCAAAACTCAAAATTCCAATTTCAGTTTTCAAAATTCAATTCAATGCACATGCATGTAAAACAGTATTCAATACAAATATACCTAAAACATATTCATAATATTTATGTATAATTAAAAAAATACCCTGATGACATGAAGAAGATGATTTACAGGAGTCACTTCAGGTTGCATTTTTTTACTTTTTAGTAATTGCTCAAGGATTGAAGAAAGTTGTATCATTTTCCGAAAATTTATGAGCATTAATTCTCCTTCCTTTATAAAGTCTCCAACAGCTGTTTCCATAGCAATAAGGTCTTTCATGACAACGCCTTGCAAAATAAATTTTATTAAAATTTTCTAAATAAATAAAAACCAATAATTGAAGATTATTGATCTAAAAAACTCAGGAAAAATCAAAAAGGAACAAGTGACGAACTACAAAAATGTAAACACAATAAAAAACAAAACCATACCTCTAAAAACAATAAATCCATTTTGCATGCAAAGAATAAAAAAATAAAAAAAAATTAATAACATCATAAATGGATGTAAAACATGCAAATCATTTATCAGTGAAATTATTATATATAGGGGAAGTGGGGGGCATAACCACATATGGAGGCACAACCATTTTTTAACATTTCCCTTTGAAAAATGTTATCTAATATGGTATAAAACATATCACGCATTGATAAAACAGTTTCTTTCATTTCGCTTATGTCAAAAAAAGTGCCTGATGCGCTTCTGAGAAGTTGTGCATAATGTTTATTTTGATAAAAATATTATTTTTACATCATATTTTTCCAGACCTTTTTTAAGAGGATTGAGCAATATTTGATTTTAGTGTTAAAGATATATGTTATCAGCGTTATTTCATCAAGTGGAAACCACTTTTGATATCAACATAATCTAATAAGTAAGCTATGAAACTGAATTCTTTCTAAAAACTCTCTTCTGGGGCAGAACTCTCTTTTGGAGCAGAACTCAAAATGTAAATATGAAAAAATGTACCATGAAAGGTGTACCCCCAACGATTTTTGTGAGGGTGCGGTTATGCCTCACAATGGGGGCAAAACCGTTTTTTTCACTAAGTGTACTTTTTGTGTAATAAAATTTTTAAAAAATGTTACAGTTTTTTCCTTTTTGCAACAATTTAAAGCTTAATAATGTGGTTATTGAAATAAACTGTTGAAAAAACACATTTTGTTTTTATTTTCATATAACATCAATCCAAACGTTACGGGGGCGATTATGCCCCTATCTTCCCCTATCTACTACTGTAAATTTAAGTCAGCACAGTTTTATATTACTCTTACAAGTTTATTTAAAAAAAAGCCACCAAAGGTGGCAGAAAATCTTGAATTAACCCTTGATAATGAAATTTATAAGAGTTTAATGAAAATTACGTTTTTAAGATAAAACTGATAAATACTACAATCAAATAAGAAAAAAAATCTGGGTCAAGACAATAAATATCAGACAACAAAAGATTTCGTTAAAGATAGATTGTTGCATCCACTTTTGAAAAGTTGTATATTTTTTAGTAAAATTGCCACAAATAATATATAAAAATGAAATTGACTCAAAGAAGAATTCTAATTTAACTTTTAACATTAAATTTGAAACTAATAAACTCAAAAAGAGCTTATAAAACCTTACTATTACTATTAACACCAGAAAAAACAGTGACACCCTCCACCTCAAATCTGAATCTCTAGGAATATTCATGTCTTAAGATACTTCAGTACTTTACTTTTAAACTTTTTTAAGACACTTTGTTTAAAATAATCTCATACATTAGGGAGGGGGGGGGGGCATTACCCTAAACATATTTTGTATACTGCACCATATTTTTTATTTAAACATATTTTTTTATACTGTAATTAGTAGTCTAAAAAATTCTTCTTTTCAATAACACATCTCACATCTCTACATTAAACTGGAGAACTGCACAAAAAATAATTCAACACATTTTTTAAAACTGGAGAACTGCACAAAAAATGTTTCACATACTTTTTTAAAACTGGAGAAAAAGATCACAAAAAAATATTTAACATATCTCTGGATAGAACTGTGAAACTGTAATAAAAATGTTTTACAAATCTCCATGTTCTATTTAAAAATCTCTGTGTTCTTTTTTGAAATCTCTGTGTTCTTTTATACATTTCTGTGCAGAACTGTAAAACTATACAAAAAATTTCTACACATCTCCTTGACAAACTCTGAATTATTTTTCAAAGCTACAAGGATGATTTTTTTGTCCTCTACATCAAATTTATCTATTATACTAAAATGTTATGAGTTCTGCATTGCCTTTTAGATCATTTTAAACACAAGTTTAGATTATTTCAACAAAAGTAATAGAAAATAAAATTTTAAAATAAAACATTAGATGTAGCAATATACAGTACAAGTTTTATATTAAAATAACCTACAGTACAGGGATAGTAAATCCTTGAACTTGATCTGCCATGCTTCGATATTTTGCATAGTTTTGGTCTGATGATAAAATTTCTTGGGTCTCTTTAATAAACTACAGTTACAAAAACAACAGAATAAATGTAAAAACTTTTACAGTGATTTTAGACATTTAGATTTAAAAGTAGAAAAATATTTTAAAAAACAAGTAATTTTTCTTTAAGTAGAATAAACAGAAATATTAAAAAAAAATTAGAAAAAACTTTAAAACTATAAAATAATGGTTATCTAGGTTACTTAGGATTATTATTAAATAAAAAA
Organism: Hydra vulgaris; assembly: GCF_022113875.1. Taxonomy (NCBI): domain Eukaryota; kingdom Metazoa; phylum Cnidaria; class Hydrozoa; order Anthoathecata; family Hydridae; genus Hydra; species Hydra vulgaris. The sequence continues at coordinate 32,651,402 of NC_061163.1, forward strand.
AAGTTTTTTTTTTTAATAATAGTCCAAGGTTAAAAATTAGCAATCTATTATTAAATATGTTATAAAAGTATAATAGCAAATACCAATTTATCTTCAGGAGATAAAAATTCTTTTGTTTTGTTAAGTCGCAAAAGAGCACTATGCCCCAATCCTCCAACAACAGCCATTACTGTGTTAAAATCATTTAGCTTTAGAAGTTGCTAAACAGTACATTAAAAAAAATCAAAATTATGAATCAAAACTTCTAGTATTTATATCTGTATATGCACTTTAGTATTAACTTAAAATAATCAAGTGTTCGTAAACAAATTTAAACTATATGCTAAAATTATTTTAACACATTTATTACCTTTGTCATTTCTATAAACTTATGTATGGATTTTGCTCTAAGTTCTGGGGTATTATGACTTAAAACCATTGCTATAACGTATTTTGATATGTCATTAAACAAAGAAATTTGATCACGGAGATTCGGACATTCTAATGCAGATGCTGATTTACCATAGCGCTTACATTCCTCAATCTAAAAATTTTCAGAACTTTTTTTTCACAATAAATAAATATACTTTCAACTTATTGACGCATAATTGATAACTTACAGATATTTTTCTAAATCCTTTAAAAATGAGATAATGAAGGTGATTGGCAAAATCAGTACTTGACACGTCATTGAAATTTAAAGACTGCTTTCTTGAAAGCGATCCAGTATTTACACTTTTTGCACGCTTTGCAAGCCTAATGTAGAATCAAAACAAGAATTGAAACCAAAAAACTCAAAACAAAATTTTCAGAGCTAAAATCTAATTTAATGATACTGTATATATTTATGCATGTAAAATTATGGATGGAAACTAGGAGGGAACAAAACTAAGAGTGAATAAAACTAGAAGAGAATAAAACTAAGAAAGAATAAAATTGAGGGAACAAAACTAGGGGGAATAGAACTAGGAGGAAATATAACCATTATAATAATAAATAGGAATTGAAGAAAAATATAAAAACACAATGTTACACAATGACAGAAATTTTTTAACTTTATTTTAAATAAATTTTTTTTAATTTTTTAAAATATTTTTACTAAAAGTCTTACTTTAAATAAAATTTAAATATTATTTATTATGAATTTATTATAAAAAACTTTAAAACAATACTGAGAACAAGTTTTATTTACTTAAGAAGTCAATTACAAACTAAAAATATTTAGGTTTAACAAAAAATGGTTTAACACATTAAATTCTTTCAATGATGCTCAAAACAAATACTTTTGTATCTTTTGGTATAAGTAGCAATTTATGTTTTTGATAAAATATTGACAACAAAAAAACTACCCTCATAAAATCACGCAGATTACTTAACACAAAAATGATGTTGATAATGATAAATTCTACCTATCATGCTAACATGTGCTACTGCAACTACTACAACTTTCTAACATGTACTACTGCAACTGCCCAGTTCTCTAACATGTGCTACTGCAACTACCCAATTTTCTAACACGTATTACTGCAACTACCCAACTTTCTAGCATGTACTACTGCAACTACTACAACTTTTTAACATGTACTACTGCAACTGCCCAGCTCTCTAACATGTACTAATGCAACTACCCAACTTTCTAACATATGCTACTGTAACTACCCAATTTTCTAACACGTATTACTGCAACTACCACAACTTTCTAACATGTACTACTGCAACTGCCCAGCTCTCTAACATGTACTACTGAAACTACCCAATTTTCTAACACGTATTACTGCAACTACCCAACTTTCTAGCATGTACTACTGCAACTGCCCAGCTCTCTAACATGTACTACTGCAACTACTACAACTTTTTAACATGTACTACTGCAACTACCCAACTCTCTAACATGTACTACTGCAACTACCCAACTCTCTAACATGTACTACTGCAACTACCCAATTTTCTAACATGTACTACTGCAACTACCCAACTCTCTAACATGTGCTACTGCAACTACCCAATTTTCTAACACCTACTACTGCAACTACCCAACTTTCTAGCATGTACTACTGCAATTTCCCAACTTTATAACATGTACTACTGTAACTACCCAACTTTCTTAATGAAGTACTAAATTAAATTAATCTTAAAAAAGTTAAATGAAAATATGCTTTCCTTAAAAATTTGGTTACAAATTTTCCATGAAACTCTAATAGTAAAAATTTAAATTTATTTGATGAAATTGATCGAAATCTCTAAATTAAAAAATAAAAATTTTATTTAATAATAATAAAAAAAAACAATTAAAAAAAAAGCCGCAAATAATTGAAGCTAATATTGTTTTTATGTTAACTGTTTATGTCTAGGAATTCAGTTTTAAAAAAATTAAACATTAAATAATTCTCAAATGAAATAATTTGATGATCTTTTAATAGAATGTAAAGAACATAATATAAATACAAAATAAAATAAACAAAAATTAAACTAAATTATATATGTATAAATATCATATAACGGATTTTTGTCTGTATTATTTAGTTACTTATAGCCAATGATTTGATGGTCAGGTTTTTTTAATCAAAAATCTGACCATCAAATCATTGGTCTAATGAAATATTCTACTACAGTAAAAAAAATTTCAAATGACAATTTTGTTATTTTTTTTGACATATTGACAAAGTTTTTTCAATATTTGATAAAATTTTACTGCCAACCAAAATTTTATATATTATTTGTATTTACAAAGTTGCCTTACTATTAACTTTTCAAAAATGATTGTTTAAGTATAAATATTTCTTTTATAAATATACCATTCTTCAATATTTAATGTAAAAATTGTTCCATTTTTTAGTTTTTCTTGAACAATACCATTCAATTCATCCAATATTAATAACATAGTTTCTTTGTTTTCAAAATCAGATCCATAGTTAACAATCCAATATCTATAAATCAAACTTGAAAATATATACCAAATTAATACAATATTAAACAAAACAAAAATTAAACTGCAAAAACCATGAATATTCATTGGTTCGTTAAATACAGACAGATATAACAAAAATAAAAATAGTTTGAACTAAAGTGAAATGTAATCAAAGTTATTCAACCGCTGCGATTATCAAAGTTATGCTAACAAAGTGAAACAAATGTAAAAAAATTATCTGAGCAAGTATAAACACTAGGGCAATGACTTTTATACAAAACTCGTTTTTCTGTATCATATTTTGATCAAATAAGATATATAAAAGCTGGTTTTCAAGGTGATTTGACCAAATGAGCTTATACACTATCATTCTTTTTAGTGTAGTGACAGTAGACATCAATTAGGTGATAAAAAAACTTCATGGCATGTCTCCAACCACCTGTTTTTTTAATCTCAGTTTTACTATTGCTAAAGGCAATAGTAAAACTGCAAGTTAAAAGGCAAATTTATCATGATCGCTTATTAAATCCTATACAAAAAAATACTCTACGTTTGGAAATTTAGTCGACCCATGGAGCTTATTGCCCATGATAAAAGCAAAAATACAATCTCACACAATGCTGGCAACTAATAAACATTTGTTTGGGGTATTCTCTCCCTTGTACGATTTGGTACAGCCAAACAACAACTCTTGTCTTCTTGCCAGTAATCACACTTGTTATGTTGGCAACAATCATCAGAAATAATCCACACAGGTTGAACTCCTCTAACTAATCAATAAATTCTTCTGTAATTGTTTAAACCTTCCCATCATTCAGTGCAATCAATTTAACTGCAATCAATTTAACCTCTGTTTTTAAATTTTTATTTTTATTGTTTTATTAATAATTTAAATAAAAAGTGAGCATGCTTTATCTGGAGAAGTGGAATAATCACTTTGATGGTAAATAAATAAGCTCTGATTATAAAGCAGTGATCCTCGAAATTGAAGCAAAATATAAATATTTATAAAATATTTATAAAATATTTATAAAATATTTATAGCAGGGCACAGTGGTTAGAGTTGTTGCTCAGAACCAAGAGGTCCAAGGTTCAACTTAGGCTCAAGCCCAATAACCAATATTGGTAAGAGAGATGTGAACTTCCTATTTAAATGCTCTTTGATAAGAACTTCTGGGAGCCACAAAAAAATAAAAAAATAAAATATTAGCTTTTCTGTTGTTTACTTATTTATTTTTGAACTTATTTAGAATTTAATAAAAATTCTAGATTTGTTCGAACTCATTTAAAAAAACATTAAAAAGAATGTTTTATTTAATTAAACGTTTGTTTTAATGTAGTGTTTTTTAAATTAATTTGTTCAGATTTATAAATCTGAACAAATTAATTTAACAAAAAAACACTAAAAATGGCATTATTTATATTATTATTTTTTTACTTGTTTATGTACTCTTTTCACACAGTAATAATACATAAATGATACACCATATGAAGAGAGCTTATGGAGAAGACCAACATACCAAATTTTATCAAAGGCTTTAGAAATGTTGAGAGAGATAGACCTAACCTCTCCTTATTTATCTAATGCACGATTAAACCTTTAGGTTATTATTGTTAACCAATCAACAGTAGAATGAGAAGATCAAAATCCATATTGATGATAAGAAAGTAAGTTGATATATTCA
>NC_061163.1:32660973-32708473 GCF_022113875.1 Hydra vulgaris
TCACAACGACTTCATCACATTTGCTATGATCATGGAATCCATTTTTGTGTGACACGAGTACTAAACCATAAAAAGATAATTACAGATACAGGCTTTCACAGGAAGATGTGCGATTTCACGTCTTTATATGACCATGCAAAAAAAAAAATGTTTTAACAATTTGACCACGGCATATTTTTAAAATTTAAAAACGCGCTATAAAAACTTACCTAAACTTATCTGAAAAAAAAATTTAAAAAAATAATAAATATTAACAAAAGAGAAAATAAAAAAAAATACTTATTTAAAGCAAAAACACAAAAAAATAAATACATATATATAACGCAACTAAAACAAAACTCATCAAACTAAAATGCTTAGTCTATTTAATTTATGCATTAAAAAACTTTTTCAATCTTTGTTTTAACATTTTTATATATTTTTTATTTATTTAATATGTTCAAAAGTTAAATATTTCTCATAAAAAATACATAGTTATATAATAAAATAAAAAAATATTTTATTAATACTTTTTTTTAAATTAATTAGAAGTGTTTTTTTTTTTTACTTCATTAAAAGCTTTTCGATAATATAAAAGCATTTAAGATCAAACTTATTAAATTGTAACGGTTTTCTAAAACCTTTTTTTTTTTAACGAAATTTTGTTCATCTTTTTAAATGCATTAACTTTAATCATTCTTATATTTAAATTCGTTAAAGAGACTTTCGTAGTCGTAGAATGTCATCGCTTATAATAACAAAACAATTTTTTATTTTTTAATAAGATTTATTTTAGAAATGAACACTTAAACAATTTATATGTTTTAAATTAAAAAAATATATACAACTGTCAATTATATTTAAAAAACAAAACTTTTTTTCAGTAAATTGTTACTTTATTAAAAATTGTTTCGCTAATATAAAAACATTTGTTAAGAAGTTTTGATGTAATTAATTTCACTTTTTTAGAATATTTTTTATTTAGCGCATTTCTAAAACGTTTTTTGAATTAGCCGCGGTCAAACCGTCATAGCAAAATGTAACTTGCGTGGTCATATAAAGACGTGAAATCGCACATCTTCCTGTGAAAGCCTGAGATATCAATCGAGCAAATAGCAATTTATTATCAGACTAAAGTCAAGAATCAGATACAGAGAGTGACATGTTAGCATGTACATCTCAGAGTTTTTGCAACGCACTAAGAGTATTTAGTTTAGAAACAAAAGGAGAAGATGAAGAAAAAAATAAAGCTGAAGCAAATTCTGATGAAGAAAACATGGTAGATGAGGAAGCATTTGAGTACGATCCTGCATTGCCAAGTACTAAAACTCTCAAAGATGTACAAACTATTGTAAAAAAATTCAAATACAAACTTAAATTAGTCAAAGAAAATGCTCAATCTCTTGGAATCAAATTCAAATTACTAGTTCTTGATGTCAGAACTCGATGGAATAGTGCATTGAAAATGTTGAAAACTTACAAAGATATGATCCTAGCTATAAAATAAACTCTTAAATAATTTGGACATGATTGGGCTGATTATTTAGTGACAAGCATTCCTGAATTAGTAGCAACTCTTCAACTATGTAAAATGACTATGGATGCCATGAGTGGCAATGATGCTGACTTGAAGATTGCAGAAGGCGAATTAGAATTTTTAAAGGAATTGTGACCAAAGAAAAATTTTATTTGTGCTCGTTTGATTGAAGAAATTGAAATAGAGATTCCTAAAAGACGTCCGATCATAACTGTTAGTCTGCTCAAATTTCTCAACAATCCAGGAGTTCCTGAATAGCTGAAAATGTCCTCATTCTTACTCTCATCAAATAAAGAAATTATTGAAGAAGCAAAAAGACTTTGGCTTTCACTCCATCCAGTAATGATAACAGTGATGTTGTGGAAATTGCATCTGAAGCTCATCAGACAGTCAAACAGACTCCTAATGATCCTAAGTTACGTCTTCTCGCTTCCTTAAAATATCGAACAACTTCCAACTTCTTTTCCAAAGCTCAAAGACCCACCTAGAAATAAAAGATAATCCAATGCCCGACACAAATCCAAGTCACTTATCCTAATGATCTGACTGCTGATGAATTTAACAGTTCATTACAACTGGATTCAAATCAGAAAAGTTATGCATGTTAGAAAATGCATTGATATTAATCAAGCCAATATCGATTTGATGAGAACAAAATTTTTCAATTTCAAGCAACCACCATAGTAAGAAACAGGAGAGAATGACAGCTGCAACTTTGAATGACTCATGTCATTATGAATGTTTTTTCAAGAGGCAACATTAATTTGATAAATGTAGAAAACTTATGGTTCATTAATATAATAATTATTAAAAAATTATAAAACAAATTTTTCAGAAAATTTCAGTTTATTTTTATAGTTTTTACAATTTTGAAAAAACCTCGGTTTTATCTCGGTTTTCGTACAAGATCTCATCTCAGAATAATATTATCTCGATGGACCAACAACTGAGACGAAAAAAAAACGAGGTCTGAAAGTATAATTTGAGATGCCAAAACGTTTTTATCTACTCGGTCCTTTAAGAACTTTGAACACTTATTTTGTGACCAACTCTAAAACCTAAAAAAATCTTTTTTTTATATATCCTTTTTTTTTCATTATCTGAAAAGATGTCTAGATTAAAGTAAGTATTTTTAAAATTAAAATTAACAGAACTGTATTGTAGAATAGATATATTATCTAAATTAAGTTTAAATATACATAAAGAAAATCAAAAGCAAATAAACTTTTTCAACACTTCTTTGTGTGTATGTGGGTAGTTTTATATAAAACTATACAATTTTTCTATCAAATAAACTTTACTTACTTAACAGTATAATAGACTTGTGATAGAACATGCAAATCATACTTTGACTGTTTCGCTCTAAAAAATAAAAAAATTTATATATTAAAACACCATAAAAATAGGAACAGTGTGTAGTATGTATAGTTAAAAGCCATCTGGGGACTGGGACAGTGTTTCATAAAACTAGGCCAAGATCAGTACTATAACCAGTGATGATTAAATATTTTAAAATCCTAAAAAAATTAATACAAATATTTTCTTATCATTATCAGATACATTTTGAAATTTTTATATATATTACTATTATAATTGTTATCATTTATATACTTTATATATATATATATATATATATATATATATATATATATATATATATATATATATATACATATGTGTGTATGTATATATATATATATTAGGGGCTATTCTAGGAAAAAAAATTGGACTGCAGTACCTCCAGTCCTGGAGGAAATATTACAGCCATATTACATAATACAAATATTACAAAGTAAAGTATAATTTTATCAACAGAACCATTAATGTATTACAAATCTGATTTCTATTTGAATTTAAATTCTGTGATGTCAATTAAAACACAAAAAGCCATACCATCATGCGAGATGGGTGGCAAAAGATATGGGGCTTACCATCATGCGAGATGGATGGCAAAAGATATGGGGCTTACCATCATGCGAGATGGATGGCAAAAGATATGGGGCTTACCATCATGCGAGATGGATGGCAAAAGATATGGGGCTTACCATCATGCGAGATGGATGGCAAAAGATATGGGGCTTACCATCATGCGAGATGGATGGCAAAAGATATGGGGCTTACCATCATGCGAGATGGATGGCAAAAGATATACTGTTTAAAATATTTTAGTTTTTGTATTCACTTTTATATATCAAATTTATAAAAAACAAATAATAAAAATTAAAAATTTTATGAAAAGTAAAAAAAAAAATTATGAAAAACAAAAAATTCAAGAGAAAATGAGAAACCACACAAATTGTAAAAGGGAAAAAAAAGTTGTTCTATCTATCTATTGATATTAAACTTTTCCTTTTTTTTCCAACTAAAAACAATTAGCTTAAATGCAAAAAAATAATCAGATATGGATTTCTAAAAATGGACTTAATACTAAATGGGATTTCTTTTCGTGATTTCCATCAAGCCTCACTAAACCCTATGATTTTCTCCTTGTTCAGCTGCACATTTCTAATAGTTATCAATCTTTTCCATACACACACAAAAAAAAACTCTATGGAGAATAAAAGTTTTTTTATAAGTGTAAGAAATTGATGCAAAAAGTTCCATTCATTCTTAGATTACAAAAACTCATATTTTATCTAGAAAGTTAGGTTCTAAAGACTTTTGAAAAATCTTCAACAATGTTATTAAAAAAGGAAAATCTAACTATTTTTTTGTCTTATCTCCCAAGGTACTATTTGCAAAGAACTTTTTCTCTAACTTATCTCTTAAATTCTAATGATCATACACTTCCTGTCATCTCAAACAGATAGGTCAATCGGCAATCCAAATCACGTCTGCTTCTGTTGCTAAAGTTAATTCTCACTTCTCTACAACTTGTGAACTACAACTCTACAACTTGTGGATAACAACTCCTCCACAACTTGTGAACTTTTATCAAAGTTTTACAAAAGTGTTCTCCAGAACACTTTTGTAAAAGCATTTTTGTTATTCTCTAAACTATTTAACAAATACTTAGCTGAATCATGTTTTCCTGGAATCTGGGATATCATTTTAAAAAACTCTGGAGGTCACTCTGACCACTCTAACCTCGCCCACTCAACTTTCTTACTACTATTAGCAAAGTCTTTGAATCTTTAATTAACAAAATTCTAATATCTAATCTCAAACCTAACAATAAACTCTGTAATAATCTTATTTTTAAGGTGATTTAAAAAAAAATAAAAAATTATTAATTGTTTCACTGTAAATTACAAAACTTGTTTGTTGACTTGTTAACTGTAATAACAGAAAAGTTCAACTGTGCATTATTGGCATGTTAGCCTTCTCTATATTATCTCTTATTATGGTGTATCTGAGAAAGTTTTAAAAAATTGTTGAATCTTCTTTTTTAAATTATTAAAGTCATGCTTGATGGACCACACCTATCACTTTGCCATATACTAAGAAAGTACCTCTATTATACTGCAAGGTTCTATCCTAGTTTCTATGTTGTTTCTCACCCATATTAATATGCTTTCTAACAATCTAACTTCTAAAGTGGCTCTATTTGCTGATGACAAAACCATATACTAAAGCCTTAACAAAAGTTTAAAACAGGTTGCCGATCTTGGATGTGAACTGTCTTCTGTGACAGCTTGGGGCTTGCAGTGGCTGGTGAATTTTAACTTATACAAAACGGATGTTTACTGCTAATAATCATTGTAATATTTTTGATATTCTTATATTGATAAATGACCAAACTCTAAATATGTCTTCTCCTTTGCATATTCTTAAAATACCATTTACTACTAATTTCTCATGGAAACCATATATACAACCCATTACAAAGTTATTATCTGGTTATTATAAAGGTTGCCATTCATTATTGTGCTTGCTTTTGTAACTATCTTATTGATATTTTTGATTCTGATCTCTACCTTTATAAATCTTTTTTTTGTTTGTCCTTGTATGGAGTACTGTTGTCACAATTTAGCTGGTTCTTTTAATGAAACTCTCACTTTTTTAGACAAGATCTAATAATGCATTAAAAAATTGTTGGGCATCATTCTAGCTACTAAACTTAAACCTACGTTCCAACATTGAAAGATCTATTTCTTTTTTCTACAAATGCTACCCTAATTGCTGCTCACACAACCATCCCTTCTTCCATTAACCAGAACTCAATCTTGTGTGATTTGCCATTCAGCTAAGGAATAGTAAATAAATTACGCAACGCTAAACTTTACTTTAAAAAAAAGATTAAAAGTTTTCCCTCGCAAAGCCTTAAATTAATAAAAATTGCCATGTAAATGAGCTTAAGATCTCTTCTTTTTTTTAAAATAAATTTAGCGTTGTATAATTTATGGACAATCCCTAACGACAATCTTTATACTGTAACTGTTTCTTCCTCTAAAAAACTTTTATTCATCTGGGCTTTTTGCTCGAAAATCTGTGATTTGCAATTTTTATTTTTCCTGACTTATACAACTTCAGTTTTGAACAGAAATCACATATGATCGCACTCTGTAACTGACCACGCCAATATTTTTTTTTTTTTACAATTTGACCATGGCTGTTTTAATGTTTTAACAACTTAAATGCAATAAAAAAATTGTTATGTTATGAATAATAATTAATCGTTGATCTTTTCTAACGTTTTTATTTGACGCCAAGGCTTTAAATTAAATAAAAAATTAATTATAATGATCATTTAAAATAAATGCATTTTGTGTAAATTAAATATGTAAATTTTTTTTAGTAGACCTGTATTTTTTAAGATAAATTTAAACATTTGAAACATAATCTTATGAAAAAAATCTTTCATAAGAATTTTAAAATAATTTTAATTATGAATAAGTTTAATTAAAATCTTCCTGTTGCAACGGAATGATTTAATTGCTTTATTTTTATTTTTATTTTTTTGTTTCTATTTATTTACAAAAAATTGTTCAAAAGTATTTTTTTTTTAACTTGCATACTAATGAAATGATTAAAAATTACTATTTTAAAAAGACTACATTATTATAAAAAAAAAAATTTTTTTGCAACTTTTTCAAAAAAATGTTTATACAATTTAAAAGTATTATATTTTTTTCATTTCAATCATTTAATTTCACTTTTTAAACAAACAACAATTTAAATAAAATTTGTTCATTTATTAAACAATCATTAAAAGTAATTTGTAAAAGAGTTTTGCTTAACTTTAATAAAAGCTTCAAAAGAGAATTTTGAAAGTAATTAATTTCCAACATAGCAAAAAGTTAATTTTACTTCAAGTTTAAGTTTTTTGAGTTTTATTTTAAAGCTTATATATTTTCTTTTTCGTAAGGAATTGTTTTATTTTTTATTTTTTTTCCATTTTTTCATAGCTCTTAGACTTAAAAAAAAAAACTTAAAAACGCTAAACTGTTTAGGTTTGCATTTCTTTTTTAGCACATTTCTGAAATGTTTTAATCATCAAAATACCTAAACAGTCATGGTCAAGTTATCAACAAAAAAAATCATTTGCGTTGTCAATGTGCTCAATCGCACACCATTTCTGACCAAGACTAAACTTACAGTCTAGAGTCTAATCTTTTAAGTTTACTGTCAACCACTTTCTTGCTCATTAACTCTTTTCTTTGTTTTCTACTAACTTGAAAACTTATTTATTGGTTGTTTAAAGCAATGAATCAATTTGTCTCTCTTTCTCTTATAATACTTTCACTCTCTTATAATATTTTCTTTTATCGACACAAAAAACATTCTGCACATGTTACAGCTTTCCAACTTTAAAACAAATATATAACTAATTAATAAACCTTATTTTCAAAAAAAGTATACCTATCAATAAAACTGCTGAGAAGATCTTCCGAAGTGATGTACCAATGATAAGTGATAAAAAATACTTTTACAAACTTTGCATCATTTGAATTAACTAACGTCTGTTGCTCTTAAAAAAGTAAAATAATAAATATAAATACAAAAAAACCTCACTGGCATTAACAACAATTATATTTACTCCAATAAGAAGCATAGTATACAAATAAAAAAGGTTTCATTTCTTGTTTTTAGGTAAAACTCTTTAAACCTTTTTTTTATTCTAAAAAATAAAAACAAGTTTTATAACAAACAAATTATTTACTAATTTTTTAAAACAACAATAAACTTTTAAGACAACAACAAATAATTTCTTAACGACAACAATAAATTTTCAAAACAACAACAAAAACAACAATAAACAACAACAAACAAAAACAAATACAAAAACAAATATAACAACAATAACAACAATAACAAATAGCAACAACAAAAAATGACATTTTAACTTTTTTAACATGTTTTGTTTGATTTTTTATTATAATGCTTTTAATTCTTTACTATACAGTTTTAGGCATTCTATACAGTTTTAGGCTTTGTATTTTTAGGTACCTTCTAAATTTTGGAAAAGAGGATAAGATTGACAACTTTTTTGAAAAATAATTTAGAGAAACATTTAAAACTCCCTAAGTAAAGTGCTATTTTGCATGAAACTTCTTTTACATTGGTTTTAAACAAACAACTTATAAACTAGTTGGTTTTATATTCAATTTTTGGATTAGTTTTGGTTTAGTTTAATTTTAAACTAGTTGGTTATATATTAAATTTTTTTTCAAGGTAGCAGGTATTTCATAAATACTTTTAGAAAATAAAAATCATAAAACCAGACATTTCAGCTTTTTTCTTAATGTACAGTTAATCTTAAAAATTGATACAAATTACATGATGTGGCAGATAAACATTTAGTAAAATTCAGTTGATTAGAGAGCTGTATTCAAAAGTTATAAGCCATCAAAATGAGATGGATCAAGATTTTTTTTAAACTAATCACTGAAGCAAAAAATTAAAATGGCATCTTTATTTTTCTCCTTAAATTTTTATATATGCATCAATCAAAGAGTGTTAACATGCTGCAGCTGTAACAGAAAGTTGCTCCTTTATGTACTGATTCAGAAAAGTATTATAAACTTTTAACGATTAAACAATCAATATTTTAACTCCAATTTTTATTTGAAAATTTACTGGAGCCTTAATACTACCAAAAATATTAACAGGTACTTATTTATAATCCCAAATAAATTTTTGTAATTCAAAATCACAAAATTTTTTTTACAACAATCAATTATGACTTGATGTTTTCTAAATAAACACCACATTATTCACACCATACATGCATTAAAATAAAATAAACTGCAACCTAATCCTGTCTTATTAAAACAACATCGTGAGTTTTTTTTATATTAAATTTTTTTTGCACTTTCTGGGTTAAATTAAAACCAGTTCTAAATTTGATGTCAATGAAACAATATAAAAGTGTTTAAAATAATACATATTGGCCTCGGCTTAATCAGCCACTTTTTGCATAATCCGAATCGTTATTGGCATCTGCCTTTTTTTTTATTAATTTACTGATTTTCCAACTAATGGCATTTTAATATTTTTACCCTGCATTATGATAATAATTAAATAATAAATAAATTGACTTTATGCATTACATAGAGTTTTTTTGAGAAATTGTTTATATTGATTTTGTTTACAGGCAAATTTATTTATTTTTAAAGGATATTTCTAAGCTTTAATTAAATAGCTAAATGTACTTATTCTTTTATTACCATATTGTTGTTTATAGAGTAATTTTATTTTGTGTTGTTCTATTGTTATACTTAAAAGTTACCTATTTAAGCATTGTCATCTATTTGTATTCAATAATGCCTTCTATATTTCTATATGATTGTTGTTTAAATATCTAAATTACTAATAAACTAATAGTTACAGAGTAAAAGTAAACTGTTTATCTTAACACCATTTTTTTAAATTGAAATAAAAAGTGTTCCTCTAAAATTGTATTTATTTTTTAAAAGTTTTCTTTACATAGTTAAAAAAACTAAAAAATTTATATCATTTTAACTGAGCTTTTTTTATTTTAACTGAGAACTGTCCAAGTATTTGTTTACCATTTCAAAAATTTTAATAATTAGTTAATCCAATGGTATCTGCATCAGCCTTTTCCTATCCATCCTATCTATTTTATTATATTTAAATTAAATTTATTATTAAATAATAACAAATTTAAATTTATTTTGTTGAAAATAATTTAAATTTTTAAAAAAATTTAAAAGTTGAAGAACTTTTTTTTTTTTTGCTGATAGTTTTTTTTTGACTGTTAAGAAATTCACCCTTTAACAATTGCCCCCTCATTAAAAAAAAAACACAACTGAAATGCGAGAAAACATAAAGCAATAATGTGATGTGTTTAAAGTAATCTGAAAAATATCAATTAAAACCAAACTAATTTTTTATTGAAAATATTAAAACCAATTGGAGTTGATGTAGATAAGTTGCAAAGAGATCAAACAAAAATAAGTAACACTGTTGAAATTTATAAAGAGCTGATAAACATGTGACCATTTTTATCAACTAATAAAAAAAAAATTGAAAACTAGATATCTTCAGACAATCAGTAATGCGCATTTACTTGCAAACATGCTAGATCCAAGATATTTTGGATCTAATCTTTTTGAAAATGAAAATGAAGCTGCAATGACCTTTGGAGATAAAGAGTTTAAGAACTTGGTACCAATAATATTCAAGTTGAAAGCCAAATCTGCTCTATTCGATAAAAGCTACTTGTATAGTGAATCTGTTTTAAAAAATGTCACCAATAGAATGGTGGAAATCTCTAAAATATTTGGACTGCAACATTATCATGGATACTGAAGGTTGTTAACTTCACCAGCTTCTAGAGCTGGAATTAAAAGAATTTTTTTGACTTTTTGGACTTGTTCATCCTAAGTTAAGATACAAGATGGAAGTAGAGAAACCGGCAAAGCTTGTTCTTATATACAGAACATTAAATAATGATGTATTGGTTGATGAATTACAGCAGTAATGTTAATAGAAAATATAATTTACTCAAGTAAAATGACCAATGCTTTTATTTAATTGAAAAAGTTGACTAAAAATGTTTTTTTTTTTTAAAAAAACAAGTTTAAAAAACAAGTTTAAAAAACAAGTTTTTTTTAAAAAAAAAAAAATAAGTTTAAATGGGTTTTTTCAAAAAACCCATTGGTTTTGGTTTTTTTCAAAAAAATGTTTTTCTGCAACAATGATTTAAAAATATTTTATAAAGATAATTTAAATGATTTTTAACATGGTTTCAAAATAAAGTTAATTACAATGAGATACTTTAAAATACCCAACTGACATAATTTAACATTTAACAATATAAATATGGATATTACCTTTTCCGTTATGCAACAAAATCTCTTATCAAGGCCTGATATTATTTATAAATAATTAAAATTTTTTTGGAAGCTGATAGTTCTGGCCAAACCTGTGTAGTACATTTTATACGTGGACTTCTAAAGTATTCCTTGATATAAATTTTTTTTTAATGTTTTGTGTCATCTCTGGTACTATAACTAGCAAGCAGGTCACTGTGTGATCTTTGATATTATAACAGGCATTTCTTTCTCTAAAACTAAGCCAACTCTGCTTTTGAACTTTCTCAGTTAGAAACAACAAAAAAATGGTAATATTTGTCAACAATAATATCGAAAACCATGATTTTATACCAGGAACATTTTGAAACCACTATTAATTTGTGTAAAATATAAGAAGGAGCTGTTAAAGAATTAAAACCTTTTTAAAAAAGATTTTAACTATTTAATAGTTTTAAAAAAAAAGCATGAAGAACAAAAAAAAAAAAGTTTTTTTTTTTTGTTCTTCATGCTTTTATTTAAATGCAAAAGAACTATTCATTTTTTAAAACTTAATACTTAAAAACCTTTATTGTAATAACCAAGGGCTATTCTAGACCCTAATCAACAGTGTTGAACGTATTTGGACAACACTTGGGAGCTGCCTAAACTCAGAAATTGAGGACCCTTTTTTTTTAATACTGTAAATATTGTTTCTTTTGCAAAAAAATTCCTACATATGGCAATGTTTCCTAATTTCCTTAGGGCAGGCACAGGAAGAGAAGGTACTGCCGCGCAAATTATTTTTCTAGAATCGCCCCTAATAATCATGAAATATTTTTTTTTTAATAAACTAAATAAAACATATTCTTAAGAAGTTTAAAAAAGATAAAAAGTTTCCTGATTTGGATTTATAAGGTTGAGAGAGAAAAGCATAAAAACGATTGGGAAGAAAAAAAAAGAAAAGTGAACTTCTTAACAACAGTGGTTTCCTGTTACAGTTGGGTCATAAAATTATATAAAATAAAAAATAAATAAACAAACCATGAACAATAACCTTTATTTATAAATGTAAGATTTAAAATTAATAAATTTTTTGATCTTCTCAAAATATTTGCCTAAAGTATCGCCTATTTGTCTTTACAGATTGTGAACAAAGGAAATAAAACTTACCAAAACACTTTAAACAATGGTTTATGAGTTTCTCCACAGAAGCTGCTTTTATTTGTTCACCGTCTTCTTCAAAGATTAAACTTTCATCCATTTAATATTTTTTCATATACTTTATAAATTTTTTTTTGATTTTAGACTATTAAAACTAATTAATATACAGTTATGTTAAAAAGATCCAACCAATTATAATTACTATAAATACTTAAATACTAAAATATGTTGTCGACAAAAAAGGCACCACAAATTGCATTGGTGATGGATGGTTATAAACAGCAAGAAAAAATCTTATATGCTCTACAGAGTGGGCCATAAGTAGGTTACTGAAAAAGAATGATTATAGCAACAAATAAAAAGAAAATTAGCCAATCACATTGCATTAGTTTTTTATTATGTATAAATAAGTTTATAAAAATGCCATTCATTATTAATTTCTGTTTTTAGACAATAAGTGGAAACGACTATTTGTTGGAACAAAGAATATGGATTGTAAAGAATCATTATTTGTTACAATTTCCAGGATCAATTCTTGACGTAAAGAATTTAAAATTGCAGTTCCTTCATCTTTATGCATGAGTTGCCAATAATTAGTTGCCAAGTTTGAGAAAACTGGAACAGTAATGGATGCTAAAAAAACAGGACAAATACAACTCCAAATAAGTCGTTTATCATAACGCTGCATTCTCAATATGCTGAAACTAGGGCCTTACATTCCTAGTCTAGTTCATAAACTAAACAAAGATGAATTTGATTGTGTCAAATTTCGCGAAAGAATGCTAGTAATTTGTGAACAAAGTTATAACATTCTTGATTCAACAACTTGGTCAGATAAAGCAGTTTTCAAATTAGATGGCTCGTTAATTGACACAACAATGTTTATTACAGCATTGAAAATCCCCATAACATTGTGGAAAAAGGTGTCAACAGTCCAAGTTTGTGTGTATGGGCAGGTTTAAATGTCAACGGTTTATTTGGTTTGTTCTTTTTTGAAGGGACTGTAACAGCTCAAAGCAATTTTTAATGCTATCAGACTAACTATGGCCTTCACTCAATAATCAACAAAAGCAAGATTTATTTTACAACAGGATGGCATTCCGCCACATTATGCTTTGGTAGTTCGAGATTGGCTGGACTTTAATCTTCAAAACAGATGGATTGGGTGCCATAAAAGCTTCTGTGAGCAGCCTGCAAGATCTCCTGATCTTACGCCTTTAGACTTTTATCTATGGGGTGTAATAAAAAATAAAGTTTATTCTGTTCCTGTGGAAAACTTGTATGAGTTTAAATTGCGCATAACAGAGGCTTTTAGAAAATTTTTACCAGAGTTGTGTAAAACTGTGTGTTATTCATTAACTGATCATTGGGCAATATGTAATAAATTTAACGGTCAACAATTTGAACATTTGCTTTGACTTATTTTGACTTTACTTTATATTAATATAAACTTACTGTTCCTACTAGTTTAATAATAGTTTGTATTAAATTTTATATTGTAAATTGGGTACATGGTAGAAATTTCTTATTAGTAACCTACTTATGGCCCACCCTGTACATACATAAAATCATGTGCAATTTAACATTTAAAAATCTTAAAAAATGATTGATGCATGCCTAAATGAATTATTGCTGCATGTAACTGTTCACAATAACATTCAGCGAATCAAGTCAACAGATCAATCTAAGAAAATTAAGCAGAAAACCAACTTTAAAAACCAACAACATGATATGCCATTCGGCTGTTAAGGATACAGATTTCAAGCTCACTAACTCTTACTCAACTGCATCCTAGTGTAAATATTAGTAACTGCACAGCTTAAAGACACATATATATTCATATACATATATATATATATATATATATATATATATATATATATATATATATATATATATATATATATATATATATATATATATATATATATATATATATATATATATATATATATATATATATATATATATATATATATATATATATATATATATATAGTCAAAACTGAAACAATTGCTGATGGCTTTACTCCAGAAGTACTGTTTACCACAGCATTACAGCGGCAACATTTTAAGAATTAAATTATTTTAAGAATTAAATATGCCGAGTGCTGAGTTTAATTTTGCATCATGTTATGTATGTGTGTGTATATATATATATATATATATATATATATATATATATATATATATATATATATATATATATATATATATATATATATATATATATATAATATATATATATATATATATATATATATATATATATATATATATATATATATATATATAACATATACAAAATATCTTTTTAAGTAAGTAAACTTAAAAAATATTTGTTATATATTGTAAAATATTTCAAAATATTTCTATTGTAACATTTGTTTTATTATAACATTTTAGTTAATAATAATTATATGGAAATAATTTTTTACAATATAATAATTCAATTTATAACATAAAATTCAAATAACATTGGCCTTTAAAGCCATTTTTCATCTGCAAAATCTTACCTCTTGCAAGATACTTTGTGAGACTAATTTAAATCTAACTATTAGTGCTACTGTATTTTGATCTTAGTGTTGATGGCTAATATGATCTGATTCACAAAGAGTTTAATGTGCACATGCATGGACTGGAGATATAATAGTGATGTGCCAATGAAAAAGGCTAGTTGTAACTAATAATAGGTTTTAAAGTATATATGTAGGAAAATAAAATATATACATCTACATTAAATCCTATTCCAACCACAATCAGCTTTTATTGTTGGTACATCTCTAGAATATACTAAAGTATTAATTCATTTATTTGTTGTGAAATCTTGAGTTCTCTGACACATTTATGTGCTTTCATTTAGCACCAATTCATTTAATCATCTTTCTCCTTTTGCATTATACTAAATATCCTAACAATATT
This sequence comes from Hydra vulgaris, assembly GCF_022113875.1. Lineage (NCBI taxonomy): Eukaryota > Metazoa > Cnidaria > Hydrozoa > Anthoathecata > Hydridae > Hydra > Hydra vulgaris. Next base: position 32,675,773 of record NC_061163.1, read on the forward strand.
ACCAGTAAAATTGCACAAGCTCAAATTTTTTACCTTTCTAATCTCTAATCTATATTGTGCTCAATTTCTTTTCATTCTTCCTTATATTATTCAAACCATGGTCTCACAAAACAATTCTTTTATGCTCACATTCACACCCTTTATTTTATTTATTTTATTTAAACTTATTATTTTAAAAATATAAAAATTAAAAATACTAATGATAAAAATTTAAAACTTGTCAGTAATAAAATATTTTATTAGAAATGTTTTGAATTTAATTAGACTTAAACTTAAAGATTCCTCTAACTTTAATATTTAATTTCTTTTCTTTTTTTACAAGCAAAACATGCAAACACCTCAAAACTAAAAATATATTTTTAAGAATATTCTTATTTATTCAATATAAGGTGAGTTATAAATTATATATTAGAATATAAGTAATTAAGCATTATTCATTATTCATCATTTTACAAAAATTAATTTATTCTTTAAAGACATAAATTATTACTAAAAAATATTTTCTAACTTATAACTGAAATTATATATAATATTATGTAAAAAATAAAATTTTATGAAGGAGCTGATAGCTAAACATATCTATGTATAATATATAAAATATAACATATATATATATATATATATATATATATATATATATATATATATATATATATATATATATATATATATATATAAATATATATATATATATATATGTGTGTGTGAATATGTTATATTTTATATGTATATATACATACATATATATGTATATATATATACATATATATATATATATATATATATATATATATATATATATATATATATATATATATATATATATATATATATATATATATATATATATATATGAATATGTTATATTTTATATGTATATATACATACATATATATGTATATATATATATATATATATATATATATATATATATATATATATATATATATATATATATATATATATATGTATATGTATATAATGCTGAATGTGTTATGTGTATATACCTACAATGTAGGTATATACACATAACACATTATATACATATATACATTTATATATTTATACATGTAGGCTACATGCACTTATTTGAAATTAAAATACTGTTGAAAAAGAATTATACATTTTATAGATACCAACAAAATAAAACTCTAAATTTGTTTTCATATTATTACTATTAACTAAAATATTATAAAACAAATGTTAGAATATAAATATTTTGAAATACTTGACAATATAAAAGAAATAACTTTTTAGTTTACTTTCTTAAAAAGGTGTTTTGTATATGTTTTTTAAACATTTATGTAATTTTATATAAAAAGCACATATTTTATTTAAATAATAAAAAATAACTTATTTTAATAAACTTATCTAATATATTTAGATACCTTATAATATTAAGTAATTATTAATTAATTATCTAATAATTATTAATAATATCAAATGGAAATAGTATAATTAAATTAACTAAAAAATAGTGTAAGAAACATTATACTCTATTTCAAGTCAAATAAATCTTTTAAAGTTCGTATTTTTAATAAAATTTACTACTATTGTTGTTTCATTTTATCTTCATAACACATGACGTATATTCACACATAAGGCACTATATCAGTATTATTAAAACTAAAAAAAACCGCACGGAAACAAACTTTAAATATAATTTAATACTAAAAGGCATTGTTTTTTTGCTAATCTTTTTCAGATTAGTATCACAATGGCTATTATAAGTACATTTACTTTCGCTATAAAGCGAAAGTAAATATACTTATTACGTATCACGTACTCAAAAGCGGTGGCGGCTAAGGATCGTAGGCGAAGACGATTGAGGAAAAATACTTTGCTCCCTCTTGAAAATAACAGCAAAGAAATTGCATTATGCAACTAAAAGATTAATTGTTAAGAATTTTTACCAGAATAATGTGGCTAAACTAAAATACTGAAATAAATATCATCAATTAGTTTAAGTTTGAACTTTAACTTGTGAATAACTTTTGCATAAAGTTGAGTTCATATTGAATATTGGACATAAATTCTATATTTATTAATAATAAAAAAAATAGCTTGTTTAGTAAAAATTAATTTTTCTTTAACCAATTTGGTCCCTATGTTGCCACCATTTTCAAATTAAAAACCTTTAAACTTTTTTTCTGCATGTAATTCTAAATTAAATTTTGTAGAAAATGATTGTTAAATATACAGTGAAAAAAAATATTTTAAATTACATTTTTATTTTAACGTTTTTTTCACTGCAGATTTTTTATATTGATTTTCTTTAGTGTTGTTTTTGAGAGTTTTGAATTAGTATGTGCTTCTGTATATTTTCGTAAAATGTTAAGAGATTATTAGCAACAAAAAAAATTGTTGAATGTTTCATTCAAAAAAAAAATTGTTGAATGTTTCATTCCTTATCATAGAAAATAACTTTTATATGTCTATTTACAGCTTATGTAAAATAAAAATATATCATAAACATATAAAAAAAAAATTTTCATAACTTAATAATAACATACGATGAATGAATGAATATAATGAATGATATGAAAATGATGGGTATTTCAGCATTTAATTTTTATGTATCGATTCAACAATAATCTCTCTCCTAAAAATCTTAATAACAAGTTTGAAATAAATAGAAATGAAAACTATTATCTAAGACCAAATATAAGTTACGCAAATAAACTGCTTCAAAACTTTAATAAATATACTGAATATAGCATTGCATATGAAGGACCAAATATATGGAATATCTACCAAAAAGGATTTAGCAAAGCCATTGAGTTTCAAATCAAAAAAGAAATTTTTAAAGTTTGATGTTCATTTGTGTTTGAGTAACTCTGAAACTATTTGATTCTATCTTTATTTGATTTACTGATCAGTGCAGCAGTTTAATGCCTATTTGGGCAATTAATATATTAACTATTTTTATTGAAAATATATATAGGGGCTCTATGAAAAATTGCGATGACGCATTGTCATCTTTATATTCTTTGAGCCTCTGTCTGTTTAAAAGTTTATATTTTAAATTGTGTATACAAAAACGGTGCTTGTTGAAAAGATTTTACTGTCTTCTTCGTTCTATGGACATATTTTTTCTTTCTTGTATATATGTGTTTTGATTATTTTTGTTAAAATAGATGAAATACAAGAAGAAAAAAAAAATTTACAGGCAGTTATGGTATTTTTGGAATTAAAAACGTGTAGAGAACGGAGAGAATTAACACATTAAAAAATATTTTTAGAAGCATCAAGGGGATAGAACCACGCACTGGTTTCATCCACTTTATTAAAAGCAGGTTATAATACAGTATACATTTTTTGATTTTAGAGGAACTGTTCATTGAGGTAAATTTGGACAGGTATGAGATAAAGTAACTGTGCATTAAGGTAAATTGGGACAGGTCCCGGTGGGAAATCGGCTTGCGAATTGCTAGCTATAATCGTTACGATAAAGAAAGTGGTTTGGCCACGAGGATCGCTAGCTTTTTTAAGTTAGCGAAAAGCTATCGATATTTGTAAAGATAAAGACAGCAGTTTAGCTACGATGACAGCTAGCTTAATAACCTAAAAACCCACTGGCTATTGTAGCTTAAGTCATACCGTAAGTATAAAGAATAAAATAAGAAAAAAAAATTGCTTGAAAATCGCTATAAAGCTAGCTAGTCGCTCGCTAGTCGCTAGCTCATTTCCTACCGGGGTATGAGATAAAGTAGGACAAGCAAGTTGCTAACAACATATTAATAAATGAAGGGTCCAGGGTAAAAACGATGAGATAACCAAAAATCTCATTTTGAGATATGAGCAAAAGAAACTTTCACAACTGATAAAAACGTGTGCGTATATTAAGTGCATATAAAATAACTATTCCGAGATATAGACTTTGTAGAATAAAGTCTACTAATGCGTTTTAAACGGTAATAACGTGTATTTATCATTCTTAAATTTCTTTTAATCAATAAAATTCAAAGTTGTGCGTGGAGTTTCATCGTTTCTCCCCCGGATTTTCTCAAGTTTTTGCATCATCGCCATTTTTTTTCACAAAAAAGTTTTCGACTTTAGTATTATTGTTCTTGTTTTATTTTTTAAAAAATTTGCAAAGATTAACGAAATAAAAACGAAAGAACTAAAACTTAATAGTTAAACTAATCACCATTAATTTATTTCATCGTTACATTGCGCTTCAATGTTACTTCGATGTCAATATAATAATAATCAAATAACAGTTACTTAATAAGGCAAAATTTGATTTCCGACTCATTCTCGATCGACAAAATTTTTGAAGAATAAGATTATTCTTCTTCTAAATAGTCAAGATAGATATCATCGTTGTTATCTTCCACCACTGCAGTTGTGTTTAGCCCATCATAAAACCGTTTAGCGTCTGGATCAATAATGAATTTCTTCAAAAATATCAGATCCTTGTATTTTGCTCCAGGAATTGGGAGAGATCCATTGTACAGATTTTTAAGTGCACTGTGTTGAGGTGGATGGACGTTCTTATTTTTGCCTCGCTTTGGCGGTTCTCAAATTATGTTACTGGAAGAAAATAAACTGAAAAAAGATGCACGATAGAACAGCTCATTAGGATATTTGCTATCAATCTTCAAGGTGCGAATAGAAGGTGTTGGAAATGGGCACTTGATTTTGGACATAGGTTTTAAAAACTCATCCCATGCTTCAAAGAACTCCGTCTCACACTTTATAACTTTATAAGGTGATGACTTTAGTCTAGCACTACGGATTTCACCCCTCCAATCTTCAGGTACTTCAGCGTGCGCTTTTTGATTGATACAGACCATATCTCTATCGCATTCCAAGTATGAATGGCCACGGATCGGAAAGAAAACCAATACACTGTCCAATCTTTTCACGTCGTTAACAATATAATGCAAGTATCTCATAACGGTAAAGTTTTCGTTCTGCCCTGCACAAGAGTCACAAAATATTACAAGCGTTTTAACTTATGGAACAAGATTGTTGTTGATAAAATGGTCGAAGAATGAAAAAAAAAGAAAAAAAAAGCACACATTATCTGATCCTTTTTTGGAAACACTTTCATCGTATGTGTAGAAGTAAGCTTTATCAGTTGCAAGAACTTGAATGTTAAATGAGATGAAATGTAACTGCCGGCGATAGTAGACATCATTACTTATAACATTAGGAGTTGGCAAGTTCTTCTCAAAATCCATAGTGATAGCTTCAACACTACTTAATTTCATACACTGCTTACGATAGTCAGTTTTAATTTCGTAGAACTTGATAGCATTTTTCTTGTGCAGTGTGTTTTCCATTCTTGCTTTTTCCAATTCCGTTGTGAATTTAGCTTTCTCCGCGTCACTAGCACTTTCGATTTTAGCTTGTAAGCTTGTTTCATCGGATATAAAACTGTCACATGTGCTGCACGTATCTTTCTTTGGATAGCCAAATGTAATGTTGTGCTTCGTTTGAAAATGTTCGCGAAATGTTTCATAAGACACCTTTTTGTCTGGATGTTTTTCATTAAACATTGTAGATAAATCCGAAACATGCAGGTCTTCTGGCAAATAAATACGATCCAAATCTTTAAGCGAATAACGAGACTTACGTCCACGCAAAGATTTAATAAAGTTGAACATTAGAGTTACTGTGTTTTCCTTAATTTTATGAGGGCGATTTGAATGTTTTCCTTGACCACCAGTTGGGCATTTACCTGTAGTAATAAGAGAACTTTGCAGCGTTTGAACACGGCGAGCTGTAATTCCGTGGATTAAAAGAAAAGCTTTGTAACAGGCTTGTACATCTGTAAAAGTTTTATTCTTTTTTATTCGCACTCTGTACTCATAACTTGCGTTGAATTTGGTTGCAGTATCCGGATTTTTTGAGCGGCGACTTTGAACTTATTTCACGATAATTAAGCCACACAAATAGTGACTCTGCAGATCATAGGAGTCTAAGCTGTACTTACGTAGTAGTCGCTTTCTTTCATCTTCACATACCACGGAAAAATAATTTAAGCGTTTGCAGCCGCAATTTTCACCTTTTTCATGCGAAGCCGTTCGTAGTTTCTTCATAACATCAGTAACACGTCCATGTTTTGTCCTTTTTCTCGTTATATTCGCTAACGTCATCAAGATTTTCTTCACCAGAGCTGGTTAGGTGGTAATCACTATCCATTGCAAAATTATCTATAATAAAATGATTATTAACGTTAAATTAATACTAATTTAAGCAATAACTTACAGTAAAAAATTTAAAGAGAGACAATGTATGACGCCATGCTGTAAAGGGGTGGGATGGGCAATTTTAAAACGCTTTTTTCGTAGGATTGCCGTTTTTTTCCTTTAGCAATACGATATTCTGAAAGGGGACAAAAAATGCTACTAGATGGCACTAGCACAATTTTTTCAGATAAATTTGGAATCTCACCGTTTTTCCCCTGGACCCTTTAAATGTTAATATTTAAAAACTATTAAAAATATAAAACACGTAATTTTCATCAAAATACAGGCTTTCACAATATAGTTACACAAAAAAGATGGGGAAGAAGCGGGAGATTAATTAATTTTTTTTTATCTCACAAAACTCATTTTTTAGGTGATTTATTTTGAGCATACTTGCACTAGACTTTTAAATGTTTTCATTTTAAAAAAAGAGCGACAAAAGGTTTACTCAAGCAACATAAAGTTTTTCTTTAATTCAGGTTGCTTGACTATCTTTTTGAGTTTAAGAACAACTAAATTCAAGTCTAATTATGGACCGATATAGTTAAGACTGCTTTGATTTTTACCGGTTAAAAACCTCAAGATTAGGTAAAGACTGTTATGACCGGTGTATTAAGTATCTTATGATACTCAAAGAAGCACTGATTGGTGGGTTTTGCTACAGAGTAAAATTGCTAATTTGTAGAACATTTTTCATACGGGATTGTCTATAAATTACGCAATACAAAATTATACTGCGCATAAGAGTAATTAACCTCTTACTTCTATTTTAAATTTTTTTAACTTAGCATTGCGTAATTTCCGGATAATCTCTGACGTATTCATGGACGATCCCTGACGTATAATTCTTTGAATTACGTCTTTTTAAATAATCTTACGAACTGCATTTCGTTATAATATGCTAACAAGAATTAGCTTATGATATGCTTATAATATATATATATTATAAATATTAGAATTAGTTATAATATGCTAACAAGAATTAGCTTAATTCTAATACTTAAAGCTAATTCTTGTTAGCGTATTATATATAGTTAGATAATAGCAATAACACGTCACAAGCAGTGACAAACTCAGAGTTTATTTATACCGTTTTTTTTCCGGCAATTTAGGAAAGCGGTGTTGTTCTTGAAATAGCCCCCCCCCTCCTCTCCTTTTTTCCAAGCTAAAAGCGGTGCCGCAACAGTGATTTTTAATCATCATTTTTTTAATCGTCAATTTAATCATTTGTGATTACCTTGTTTAGTTTTATTCGAAGATAAGGAGTTAATTTAAAATTGCATCTCTTTGTAAAATACATTACTTTGGTATTTATATAAGCATATAATATTTATATTAAGCATATAACACTCTCACAATAATTATGAGCATATGTTACTTTAGTTACGCTCAGAGATGGAAAGTAAAGAATTACATTTTCTCACGTTACTGTAATTGAGTAGTTATTTTGTGAGTTTCTACTTTTAAAGTATTTTTTTAAATGTGTACTTTTACTTAAGTATTTTTTTTCTAAAGTACTTTTAAAAAAAAATATTTAAAACTTTTTTACTCAGCAACGCAAATCTACTTCACTACATTTGCGTTACTGAGTAAAAAAATTTATTATGTTTTCCTACGTCTACACTTTGTACATTAAACTTCGGACAAAATGTAAACATAGTAAAGTACAAGTACTATAAAAAAGATGAAAACAAGATGTTGTTATTTTCAATTAATTATATAATTATAGTTATTTATATAATTATGTCTTATTTTAGCAAGATGAAAGAAATAACATGCTTTATCTGACTTATTAAAGTGTGATTGGGATGATGTTATAAAAAACAGTGACACTAACTCTTGTTTCCATAAGTTTACTACTGAAACAACATCGATTTTGTATCGCTATGCCCCACTCAAAAAGACTCGTATTAAGAACTTCAAACGTCGATTTAAACCATGGATTACAAAAGAAATCATTAAATCTATTCAAATACGCCATCTTTTAAAAAAAAAAAAAAAATGTTAAAATCAAAAGATTTAATAAATATAAACTCATTTAAAACTATTTTTAAGCAATATAAGTTCATGATAATTACTTTAAATTAAACTAAGCAAAAAGTCCATTTTAAAAATTTCTTTTCAGATAATGTAAAAAATATTCGCGAAATTTGGAAAGACATTAATAATCTAATAAATGTCAAAAATTAAAACAGCTCATCTCCCAACTGTTTACAAGATAATGATATTTAACTGAACCGACACTAATCTCTAAAAAGTTTACCACTTTTTTTACAAATGTTGCTCATAAACTTAAATCCAATATTCATTCGTCTTACGTCAACTATCAAAAGTATTTTAAATATCCAAACTTACATAGTCTACTCTTATCTCCAAAAAGCATTCCTGATTTTTCATCTCTTATATCTAAATTAAAGCCGAGAAAATCATTAGGTCCAAACAGTATTCCTACAAACATTCTTATTGATTTTAACTACGAATTTTCAAATATTCTCTCTAAACTATTTAATATCTCATTCATGAATGGAACTTTTCCTGATAAATTAAAATTATCTTGTATTATTCCGATTTTCAAAAACGGCTCTAAACTTTTATGTACTAACTATAGACCTATTTCTCTTTTATGTAACATTAGTAAGTTTCTTGAAAAATTAATGTATTCTAGAATGTACTGTTTTCTAAACTCTTTCAATTTGGTTTTCGATCAAACCACGCACTGATAAGTATAACTGAAAAAATTAGAAAAGCTCTTAATACTGCAGCCGTATTCTCATCTCTCCGTTAAGCTTAACGGAACTTTTGTCTGAAATTTCATTACAATATTTCTAAATGAAGAAATGACAAAAACTTTGTTTAAATTTTTTAATATAAAACTAATACTAAAATAAAACATTTATTTTTGAAAAATTATATTTTTAAAGAACTTTTTTATTAATGTAGTTAAAAAGAAATTTTCTACAAACGCTCCGTTAAGCTTAACGGAGAGATGAGAATACGTCTGCTGGTCATTTTGCTTGTGGTGTTTTTATCGATTTACAAAAAGCTTTCGATACTGTTGATAATAGCATTCTGATTTCTAAGTTAGAACGTTATGGAATTCGTGGAGTTGTAAGTGATTGGTTTCGATCTTATCTTTTGGACCGGTCTAGTATGAGATTATTACTCCCGCTTTTTTTTTACTCCCCAGTAAAAATCTCATATTAAATTTTTACTCCCCAGTAAAAACCGCTCATCAAATTTTTACTCCCCAGTAAAAATCTTAAATTAAATTTTTACTCCCATTATGAGATTTTTACTCCCATAAAAATATTATGCGGCAAAACGTATTTTTGTAACAAAAACACGTTGTATTTTGAGAATAGTTTTCAACGTTTTAGTTACTGCGGTTTCTTGAAAAGCAATAAGAAACGAATCTTTTTATGCAGTGGCTTTCATAATTCTAAAAATTTAACTATGCATAGTGAATTTGCCGACGTTTATAATTTTTTAAAAAGATGCATATATCCAAAGACAGCTATTAGTAAAGGCGATAAGTCGAACTTTTGAAGAAAAACAAAACCATTTGTAATTGAAGATAATGAGCTGTATCATCTGGGTAAATCTGGCGTTAAGGTAAACAGTTTATATAATTAGAGTTTTTTTATACTAGCGTGGTTTGCGATAAATACATACATTTTTATGTATGTGTTTAAGTATCACGTTTTACATAATAACGTAATACATAATAATATCATGTTTTAATAATGTATCATGTAATAATAATACGTAATATATAATAATATCATGTTTTACATAATTAAATAATAAAAAGCTTGTACTTTACTAGTATAATACTGCCGTGATAAGGAAAAACACAGTAATTGTAAAAATATCCACTTTGCACTCTTTTAATAAATATATATATATATTTTATAACAGCATCTTTAATTTTTTTTTAGAGAAAAGTTATCTGGTGCAAAGAAGAGCAACACCATATAATTAAGTCTGTTCATGATGGTAATGATATTTCTAATGAGGCTAACGCATTATCTGGCCACATAGGCTTCAATTCAACAACAGAGCATGTTAAAAACAGATTTTTTTGGTTTGGTATGACAAAAGACATCACAGCCTATGTTTCAGAATGTGATAATTATCAAAAAGCAAAAAACAAGAAACTTCAAGTTAAACCATTGTTACAAAGCATATCGATTCCAAAAGGTAACATGAAACAGGTTGGGATTGATTTGACTCTACTCCCAGAAGTAAATGGATATAAATATCTGATAGTACTAGTTGATTATTTCAGCAAATGGGTAGAAGCTGAACCTCTTTTTGATAAAACAGCAAAATCTGTTGCAGTATTCCTGTATAAACAAATATGTAGACACGGGTGTTTTGAAATACAGATTAACGATCAAGGCCGTGAGTTTGTAAATGAGCTTTCAAATGAACTTCACAGAAAAACTGGGACTCGCCAACGCATGACGAGTGCATACCATCCACAAGCAAACGGTTTAGTAGAACGTCAAAATCAGTCAATAAAACGAACATTGGTAAAGGTGCTAGAAGATGCTGCTCTTGATTGGCCATTTATTACTGACGGTGTTTTATTTTCAATGCGAATTAGAAAACACAAATCAACTGGATTTTCACCCTTTGAATTACTTTATCAAAGAGAACCTGTTCTGCCGATTGATATAGATCAGAACCTAATTGACTATAATGATAATGCTACTCTGATTGAAGACGATTCCCAAAACAAAAAAGCAATTTTGGAAACATTCAATAAAATGAATGAAATGAAGAAGTGTATTTTCGATGAAACTTACGAAAACATCCAAAAGTCACAAGTAAAGCAAAAACGCGACTATGACAAAAGAGTTAACCCAAAGAATAGTATTGCTATAGGAACAAAAGTTTTATTGCGAAATCATAAACGTGATGACAGAAAAGGTGGAAAGCTTGTTAAGCCATGGATAGGACCATACACGGTAACTAATATTTCAAGTACTAATAACTGTAGTTTAAAAAATGAAAATAATGTAATATTGAAAAAAAAGTACAATCTAACAAGTTTGTCCTTGTACAAAGAAAAAACACTTAGCAATGGAAGCATTCAAATACAAGAAGTTAACAAATTATCAAATGATAATGATATCAAAATTGAACCAGTTATCAAAGACGTTGAATCAAGCAAGTCATATATAAATACTCAACATGAAAGCTGTGTAAATGTTTTAGACAAAGAAATAGCAAAGTGTGCAACTTTTGAAATGAGAAAATTAATTGCAGAAAAGTTTGAAATTGTTTGGAAACACAATGTCGCCGTAGGAAACATAAACCTAACTCTTTGTCCTCAGGGACTCCATAGAATTAAAGGAGATGGAAACTGCTTTTTTAGAGCAGTTTCTTTTATCACAACAGGAAGCGAGGATGAGCATAAGCAAACTAGAGACAAGGTTGTTAACCATATGTGTAACCAAATACATGATAAAATGACTGGATATTTGAGTATGCCAATTCAAACGCATATTTGTAAAACTAGGATGCTTGAAGATGCGGAGATAATTGGATGTGCTTCATTTATGAAAGTAGATATTCAAGTATACAGCAAATATGGAGAGAAAACAAAATGGATGATCTACCCATGCAGTTTACGGCTTAATAAGTAAGTGACTATTCTATATTTTTAGACAATTCAACTGGGTTTCACTTTGATGTTGTGAAAATCTAGTCCATATACATTTGTATTTCTTTTACGAGTTTTAAATAATGCTGTTTAATTTCAATTATTGTATTTTCTTTTCTTGTACTATGTAAGTTTATATATTAAAAACAGCAATTTGTTTGAAAACGGAAGTAATATAGTTAGGCTGTCTAAATAAAAAAAAGATTTTAATAAAATTACGTGGTGCAAATTTAAAATTGTTTTACATTACATATTGTCTTACAAATCGTTATCTGAAAATTGCCCCTCCCCTATTTTCAAACACAAAAAAATTTATTTCATTTTGCAATGGTGTTTGAATCTGCTGCTACACCTTTCAAAAATAAATTTGAAAATTTTCTTTAACATTACCTTCATAAAAACACATTTAAAAAGTGATCTATAAAGTGAAGTCCTTTTCTAAAAACCTCCCCACCTCCCTTCTCTCATCCTTTTTATCTCAAACCCCTCTTCCAACCCTATTTGGACGACGTCTTCTATTGATGACCCCTTACTACATGATCTGGATCGGCTCTTGTTTTTTCATTTAAACACTACAATATTTTAAAATAATGTTCATATTAAACGGAATCGTTTTTTTATTGCTATTTAAAAAACAACTGTCTTTCAAACATTAAAAATAAAATTCAAAATACAACAAAGTCGCAAAACACATTTTGCCGCGTAATATTATGGGAGTAAAAATCTCATAGTGGGAGTAAAAATTTAATATAAGATTTTTACTGGGGAGTAAAAATTTAATAAGCGGTTTTTACTGGGGAGTAAAAATTTAATATGAGATTTTTACTGGGGAGTAAAAAAAAAAGCGGGAGTAATAATCTCATACTACACCGGAAACAATATGTAAGTATTAATGGTTATACTCCTAGTAACAAACGTGTTACATGTGGTGTTTCCCAAGGTTCCGTTCTTGGTCCTCTTTTGTTTTTAATTTACATTAATGATCTAAATAACTCTGTTCACTTCTTATCGGTTCATCTATTTGCAGATGATACCAATTTCTTGCATGTCAACAAATCATACTATTTTCTATGTAAAAATATAAATTCAGATCTTAAAGGTATAGTTCATTGGTTAAATGCTAACCTAATATGTCTTAACACCGAAAAAACTGAACTAATTTTTTTTTCATCTCCTAGAAAAAACTGTAACAACAACAGAAAAAGCTGTAACAACGTTGAAATTAAAATCAAAATAAATAATAAACAACTATATCCCTCGAGAGTTATTAAATATCTTGGTGTGTTAACTGATTGCAATCTTTCGTGGAACTTTCTTATCTATGAGCTACGCAAGAAACTTAATCGTGCAAATGGTATGTTTTTAGTAATTCGACATTACTTCGATTAAGTTACTCTTTTAAATATTCACTGTGCATTATTTTCATCTCATCTTAGTTATTGCTGTCAAGTTTGTGGTCAAACTGGCAACTATCATCATATTAACAAACTAATGTCACCTCAACGCCAATCCATTAGAATAATAAACTTTCAACCTTTCAAATCAGATGCATCAGATTCTTTTAAAAAACTTAAAATTCCAACCTTTCATTTGCTAATAAAGTTTGCTAATCTTCTTTTTGTTTTTTAACTCTCTAAATAAAAATTTACGTTCTTTTATTGCAAATTTTTTTATAGAAAGTAGACTAACTCATACACACTCTACGCGAAATATAAATAATGGAAAACTTATTGTACCATCATATAAAACTCAAAAGTATAGTAAGAATGTAATGTTGTGTATCAGTGCATCTGTGAATGGAACAAGAGTCTTGTGTGCATTGTGAATGAGTTCAATCAACTCCAACTCCGAACTCCTTTGTCATCTTTTCTTAATCTTAATCAAAATCAATTTAAAAAAATTCTTAAAAATATTTTGTTATAACTTTTTTTGATTACTATAATAATTATCCTTATTTTTTGTTTGTTTTTCTTTTCTCTTTTATTATTACCTACATATATGATTTTTAAAAAGTTTGCTTAATGTGTGTTGATGTTTTATGTTTTATGTTTTATGTCTATATGTTTATTATTAGTCATATTATTTTGAAAAATGGTGTCACTCCTTTGATCAGACTTCTGTATGAGTGACACCATCCATACTAATCATTTACTTATTATAAGAATCATTAACTTATAATAAGAAATAACATATCATTTTACTTATAGTAATTATTATTATTTATAATATTTTTTTTGTTACTGTTATTATTATTGTTATAAATTATTACTATTGCTTATTATTTTATAATTATTATTAATTATTGAAATGAATATTATATAATGACATTTTTTAAAATCGTATAATTTGCATTAATAAGCACACACTTAAAAATATCAGTTAAATATTATAGTTCTAAATATATAGAGTTATGTTTTTTTTTGTTTTTTTTGAGTTTTGCTCACTTTAATAAAGATGACACTTTTAAATTGTTTTAAAAAAGTTAGCTTGGTTTCTTTTAAAAAATTTTCAGTGGAAAAAAAACCTTTAAATCTTCAACTAGACATCAATTTTTTAATAAAAAAAGTTTCACGCAAAAATTTTAAATTTAGCAAGTTAAATAAATATGACAATGATTAAAATGAGGACAAATATTTTTTTTACAGAGAAAACATCCATCAAAGATGATGTCCTTCAGTGACTTTGGGACAACAAGGAAGCGAAAGGTATTCATGCCACTTGATAAATTTAATCGCCACAAATAATGCTGCATTGGCAGAAAAAAATAATGACACATACCAAAGGGTCAATAACGAGCTGCCTTTTTATATAATTTAATCAGTGTAATCAAATAAGTATAAAATAATACTGATTAAAATAATTACTTAAAGTTCCTCTTCTCATATTTTTTGAATATTTATTTCACAACTCTTTGTGCAAGAAATGTCTATAAATTTGCATTTGTTGCGGGTCCAACAGGTTGAATCCAGTTGAAATTCTTTTCCTGACGGAATATTGCACTTGTATGAAACATGTTGTTTAAGCAATCGAAATTCTTCCGTCTGAGACCAAGACACACATGGGATGACTCCAGTCAGTGATCTTTCAGTTACAAAGAAAATTCAGCTGCCTTGAGACATTCTCCAAAATGTGTCTGCCCCTTATTAAAGCAATTCAGGATGTCCAAAAACGTTTTGGTAGAATGATGAAAGACCAATAACTGATTGCTGCATCAATTCTTCTGCCAAATTTCAAGAACACTAGACTGATAGGACTAAAGTTATAGGAACAGGTATGATTTCCTTTTTTTTTATGTCATAGTGTAATCTGTTTTGTCTTCTTTTTTACTACTCAATCATCCATTGTTGTTTAAGTACAGTAAAATGAATCTTTACATTGCTAAAAATATATGTATTGTTTTGTTTTTAAACAGGTCTGGTCTATGTGAGAAAACACATTGACCAGATGGGAAAGAAAAGAATAGACTACGTTATTTTTGTTTTTTTATTTGACAGCTTTGTTATCTGACAGGCTGTTAAAAAAGTAAAGCAGTAACTTTTACAATTTTTAATTAGCTACTTTTTACTTTTACTCGAGTAAACTTTTCGACCGGTAACATTTACTTGTATTTGAGTAAAATTTCACTCAAGTAAAAGTACTTTTACTTGAGTACAACTTTTTTTTTTTTCTTTTTCCACCTCTCATTACGCTAAAAAAAACTATTTTATTTAAAACTTTAATAAACGCTCATGTTGCAATTACAACCATTTTTGTAAATATTTAATGAAATTTGTTTAAGGTATTTTAAACATTTAGTAACTGTATTTTAATAATTCTAATTTTAGTAGTTTAATATTATAATGATAATATAGTATTAATAGTATTAAGTTAAAGTTTTGTATTTTAGTAGTTATTAAATGTTTTAAATACTTTAAACATTTTTTAATCAATATTCCATTTCTATACATATCTATTCCACACCGGTTATTTCTATACCTATTCCATATTTACTTCAATATTTTTTAGTAACGCATCTTTGCCGCATTCGTAAAGCTTTTAAGAGACTTATAATTAGGCTTGTTTTTCTGCTAAATGCATTTCATTGATAGCTCAGTGGTTAAGTGAGCTGTCATCAGACTGATGACAGCTCAAAACAACACTGATGACATCAGTGTTATTTTGAACGCCACTTAGCGTTATAAATTTTTAAATTTTTTAATCTTGCATATATATTTATAGCAAAAAAATAATAATATAGCAAAAAAGATTTCTAATTTTCTATTTAAAATAAAATTTTAAAGTTTTTTTATTTTATAGATATAATGCCTGCAAACTTAACATATGCTAAAGACGTTTCACTTACAGACGTTTGTACGTAACAGTATACAAATGGAACTAAGAAGATGTTAGACCACTAAAACATAGCCATAAAAAAAGTTCATTCTTATGATCATGATTAAAAACTAAAGAATAATATTAAACGCTAATCTAAAAGTTAAGCCAAAAAGATTTAGCGCATTGACGTGACATCGACGAATTTTAGCAAACAGAAAATGTTGAGAGGGGCAAATCTAAAATTGAAGTTTCAAATTTTCCACTTGGATGAGACAATAGGTTTCGTGTTTTTTCAATCTTGTCAATTTTTTTAAATATAATAACATACCTACAAAAAATCAAAACAAAACAGCTTGAGCAAAAAAGACTTGTAATTATTAGAAAAGTGAACTTATATTACATACAATCATGAATAATATGTTTATATATAATAATAATAACGTTATATATGTGGATTTTTTACATTTTATAAACAATATATATAAACAAATAACATATTTATATATATAATTTAGTAAAAACACTTTTTTTTAGTGCTTTACAACAGCATGTTTCACCATCAGTAGCTTCATCAGGAAGCGGTATATATATATATATATATATATATATATATATATATATATATATATATATATATATATATATATATATATATATATATATATATATATATATATATATATATATGTGTGTGTGTGTGTGTGTGTGTATACCCGATAAGAAATTTTAATGTGGGCCATATATGGCATTTGCGTGCTAACCATTCTTCTTTATGGGATGGCGTTGATGCGTCCCATATATGGCTATAATGTTTATCCCACTAAAACCACACTAAATAAGAACGAACGCCACGCTTCATTTTTGTGTGAAAGTTTCAAGTGGCCCACGTGTGGCAAGCACATGTTAGCCATATATTTACCACTCTCCTTTATGGGATGGCGTTGATGCGTCCCATATGTGGCTATAATGTTTATCCCACTAAAACCACACTAAATAAGAACGAACGCCACGCTTCATTTGTGCATGAAAGTTTCATGTGGTCCACGTGTGGCAAGCACATGTTAGCTATATATTTACCACTCTCCTTTATGGGATGGCGTTGATGCGTCCCATATGTGACTATAATGTTTATCCCACTAAAACCACACTAAATAAAAACGAAAGCCACGCTTCATTTGTGCGCAAAGGTTCATGTGGCCCACGTGTAGGAAGCATATATTAGCCATATATTTACCACTCCACATTATGGGATGGCGCTGGAGTGGCCCACGTGTGGCTATAATACTTATATCGCTCAAAACCACTCTGAAAAAGAACGAAAGTCGCATTACATTTTTACAGGAAAATTGATACAATTATTGTATCAATTTTTGCAAGTTTTACTTAAATATTATTGAAATTTTTCAATAATATTTAAGTAAAACTTGCAAAAAGTGAGGCCATTTCTTCATCCTGACATTGCAACAGCACAGCATTTAACTCTTTTATGTTACTCGATTTCTTGAATAAACTTTCTTCAGTATGACCTATTGGCATACGTTCTGTCAGATGTTTAATTTCTTTTGTCGCAGAAGTTACAGATTTTACTAAATCTAATCAAGTGAAATTGTTATAAGTATTTAAAAGAAAGACAAATTAATATATGTACTTTTAAAGATTTTTTACCTTTAAGGTAGGTTTTCAATGGAAGACAATCGGTATTCAATTGACTGTGTGATTGGTGTAAGAGTGTGAGTTTAGTTTTCGGTGTGAGGGATTGGCAAGAACTCCTAAGATTGAGAGATTGGCAAGAACAAAAATATATTATAAATATATTATTAATATATCAACATAAACAATTTTTTTTTTTTTTTATTTATTTACACTTTTGCCGATAAAAAAAAAATTTACAGTCGTAACTTATAAAAAAAATAATTACATGACCGGGGCTAGAAGAAGACAAATATAGTCTTATCATTAAGCCCCAAAAAATGCGTCATTACTAGACAAAATATAGTTTGACAATAAAATATAGTTTCAATGTATATATCTCTGATTTATATTATAAAAGAAAATTTAAATATATCGCATATCGTTTAAAATTTATAGTTTTTCAAAGAATAAGATTTAACAATTGTTTTGTAAAATAAAAGAAACAAAATTTAATAAAATATTAAAATGACAAAAATAACATTTAAGACTTGGTTTGAAAAAATAAGAAGATATGATTTTATATAAAAACATTTTATTGGAGCATTTTATAGTTTAACTTATTTAATTATATTTATAATACTTTTCATTGCCAATTAAGTAAAAGCAAATAAACAGTATAAAATAAAAGTAAAAGATTAATAAATAACGCAAAAATAAAAAATAAATTTCTCAAAAAGAAGATTATCATTTAAAATAATAAAAACATATGTACAATTGTTGATTAATTATGTATTAATAATCTAAAGTAATTAATTAATTAACTATTAATTATTGATTTCTAATATAAAGAAGTTTTATTAGAAAAAAATTAATTCATTTTCAGTTAACAAAAGTAATTGCTTAAGTTTTGTTTTGAATTGGTTTAGAGAATAATTAGTTTTCATTTCATTATTTAATATTATGTTCCACAACTTTGGTCCTCGGTTTTCAATAGAGAATTTAGTAGCGGAATAATAAGTTTTGGATTGAATGTAGTTGATTTTGAAAATCTTGTAGGGTATATGTGATTTATTTTTTCAAAAATTGAATAAAATAAGATTGGTAATATATTTTTATCAAGTTTGAACATGAAAATAAGAACTTGATAGAGGTTTAGTTTATATACATTTAGGATATTGAGTTCATTAAAAAGTGTTTGTGTGTGAAAAACGATCTACGTTTGAAATTATCCTTATAGCCTGTTTTTGTTTGCTAAGCAATTTTTTTATTTTTGTCGCGTTAGTGCTACACCAAGCAATGTTCGCATAACTTAAGTAGCAATGAATAAAAGAAAAGTAAATGTTTTTTAAACAAGATCGATGTAATAACTGCTTTGCTTTGTACATTATTCCTAAATTTTTTGATATTTTATCTTCAACTACACCTATGTGTTCCCTCCAGGTCACATTTTCGTCTAGAAACACGCCTAAAAACTTTATTGACATCACAGCATTTAACTCTTTTATGTTACTCGATTTCTTGAATAAACTTTTTTCAGTATGACCTATTGGCATACGTTCTGTCAGATGTTTAATTTCTTTTGTCGCAGAAGTTACAGATTTTACTTTATTTAAAAAATATAATTTTCTAGTTTAATTACATTTATGGATTTTTTAATTTAATGATCATTAATTAGAATTATTCTACTTAACAGCAAACTTATAATTACTGAAATAAAATTTACAAAAAGCTTACTGAAGGTAAATTTATTTCTTCAGGATCATTTGGTAATGACACGAAGCTTTGAGTAGATTTGCCTTGGTGTTGGATCCGTCGAAAAACATTCTAATCATTCATCAAATTTTAATATCTAGTAATAAGCTATAAAGCAACATGTTTAATACTTACAGTATGGCGTGGTATTGGCAGTAATGGTTGGCTACTAGGTGCTGATGCCTAAAATAGTTTTATATTAATTATTAAAGCCTAGTAAAATTTTAACTAATTTAAGAAAATAAAAACTTACATTTGTTGATTGTAATCAATAAGTGTAAGTCCATGTTTAAATAAATATTTTCGCTTTCACAATTTTTTTCATTAACTTGTTTACGCTTGTTTTTAATAAAATCACTTTATAAGCTTACAGAAATGACAGCTGGCTGAAGAGTGGCCTACATGTGGGCCACATATACCTTTCTTGTCGGGGAGGGGGGCCACACACCCTCCTTGGTAAGGCCCTGTATATAAGTAATATAGTTTTGAATATTATTCTTTTAACAATATTCTGTTATATAATCTAAATCACACATAAAATCACATAAAAAGAACATAGTTTAGTAATGATAACAAATTGTATATTACAATAAGTAAAAGTCCTAACACACCAAGGCTTTTGTTTTTTATTTTGTATATTTACACTTTTTCATTTATAAATATTTATTTTTATCTCGATTTACAAATTTTATGGAAAGTTTATTTAGAACAACAATTCCCTAATATATTCATTATAAAACCGCTCAAACATTTTTTAATATATTTTTTTTTTTTTTTACAAAATTATAAACATTTACAGATTTTTATAATATTATAACAAAAAGTAGAAGTCTTAACACACCTAGGTTTTTGTTTTTTATTTTATATATTTGCACTTTTTCTTTTATATATATTTATTTTTATCGCTCAAACATACTTACAACAGTTATAATATTTTTTCAATTTAGAGAAATAACTATGTAACTTTAGAGACTACGTTCTTCAAGTTTTATTCATCACAAAGTCTATTATTTATACACGAAAATTAATAAATTAATCAAAAGTATTAAAAAAAAGTGATTTCCTTCTGGACAAAACAAGTGCAACTCCACAAAATGTTGACCAAGCTGTATTTCGCTATCAATATTTCGTGGCGAATCCTTTGTTGTCGATCACAGCCTTGCATCTTCGAGGCATAGATTCGATCAGGTGATCAATGAAACTTTGTGGAATCACTGCCCAGGCATTTTGGATTTGTTCAAATAGTTGATCCTTATTACAAACACCTTCACAATTAATTCTGCGGTTGACGATCTCCCACAGGTTCTCGATAGGGTTGAGATCCGAAGATTAAGGCGGCCAATCCATCACCGATAGGTGGTTGTCTTGAAACCACTGCTTGATTACTTTTGCAGTGTGTTTCGAATTGTTGTCTTGCTGAAAAACTCATTTTATTGGCATATTTCATTCAGCATGAGGTAACATAACATCTTTAAGAATATTTTTATAGATAAAACAGTCCATTATTCCATCGATTCGATATATTGGATCTAGACCGTTAGCAGAAAACCACCCCCAGGCCATTACATTGCCTCCACCATGCTTCACGGTCTTATGGCAGTAACGCAAATCGAGGCGTTTTCCGGCCGGTCGACGTACACGGCAAATGCCATCGCTCCCAATGATGTTTAACTTCGATTCATCACTGAACAGGACAGTTCGCCATTTTTTGCACATTCCAGTCAATATGAGATGTAGCAAACAGGAGTCTTTTCTTCTGGTTCTTTAGTGAAATCAACGGTTTCTTTGCAGATCTTTCTTGACGGATCCGGCGATCATAGAATCCTCTCTAGAAGTGGTGGAACGCAGTCTTCCACCTTTGTTATCTGCTGCCAACTTCCCCGTAGCACGATATTTGAAACATAATCTTGATACGGTCCATTTTTTCACGCGATATTTATTACAAATACTTTTTTGTGACATTTCACTTACGTAATCGCCAATAATTTTCTTTCTTAGTTCCAATCCAAGACTGTCGAGAGCCATTTTTGCACTTAAAGTCATAAAAATAATAAAAATAAATAATCACGCTTCTCAAGGCTTAGCGTGTTACATTTACCTTATGATGATACAATAATGCTCTGTGGAACTTCTTGGTTGGATGTGGACTGTATTGATGTAATAAAACACTTGTTGTATTTCACTTCTTGTATTGATGTTCTTCGATAAAACACTTTGATAAAACTCACTTCGATAAACTGTCTTGATAATACTGGCTGATTGACTTCCATATACTGACTGAATTACATGTCGGCTTACATGTCTCTTATATAGTAAAATGAACCTGTGTGAACCTGTTCTGGAAGATTCTGGATTCTAGATACGAATCCAGAAGCTTCTTTTCGATGCTTCTGGAAGCTTCAGGATGCGTATGGACCCTTCTGAATGTTTCTTAATACTTCTGGATGCTTCTGGATGCTTCCAGATGCTTCTTCTGGAAACTTCTGGAAGCTTCTGCATGCTTCTGGAAATTTCTGGATTTTTCCTTTAATTATTAAAAAACTTCCGTGACGTTGACACGGACCAGACTTAAGAAAATGAAACAAACCAAAAAAGTTGTACTTGTTTTGTTTGGATAATATATTTTTATATTTTTAAACGTTTAATAATTTCATGTAGTTTTTGATGTATTTATGCTGTAAAGTTTTTATAGAGATATACAACTATATTTGATTTATTGAGATTGTAAAATACGAGCGGTTCTCGATGACAAGAAAAGACGGTCTTCTGCGAGTCTCCGCGTTCTTTTTATAAAATTAAATACCTGTATAACTATATCATCTTTTACCTAGTTCTTATTGTATGATTTTGTTATTTAAATGTTAACGATTTTATTATACAACAATTTACTGAAATGTTTAAGAAAAGAACAAAAAAAAAAAAAAAAAATGTCAGTTAAATTTTCTGCTCAACCTACCAAATTAATTCAATCTCGCCCACAGAATAAATTTATTATCGCCCAATGCATTTAATCTCGCCCGGGTGGGCGAGAATAGATGCAGCATAATATATTAAGACTTACGCTACCAGCAGTTTTAGCAAAAAAAAACTTTTGCCGTGACCCCCATTATTTTTTCATTAAATTGGGATGACATTTAAAAAATAATTGAAAAAGCAAAATCATAAAATTTTGTAAGGGTACATATTTAGAGCATAATCTTTTTAAATGCTTACAAAGGAATATTTTTTATGTATTTTTATTCTATATATTATTGAGGAAATTATTTTATAAATTAATTACCCTTAATTCAACATCCTTGGCATTATCGTAAAAATGAACTCCAAACTTACTTGATAATTGCTTTGACAAAAACTGATGATATCTACGTTAATTTATTTTTGATTACCTTCAAAACGATTCTCTTCCTCTGTGTATTGTTATTAAGGAAATTAATTTAAAAAAAAATTGCTATGGCTCTGCGTTTAGTAATTGTATCAAAAGCTCATGTTCATCAAAACCAAAAAAATTAGCTAGATAAAGAACAAAGAAAGTATTGTAAATAAGTAAACTTTGTCTGCTGTTGCATTTTCTTTTCCTGATAATTATTAGTAAGAAATTTTATCTTTTTATACTATTGTTTTTTTTTTAAGAAACAATTTTTTAGTGTTTAGAAATAATGCAAATTTTATTTAGGATTGTTTTACTTATTTTCAACTTAAGAACTAATGTTTTAGTTAGTAAAATAACTAAATAATAACATTAGGTCTAAAACGTTAGGTTCAAAGGTCCAAAATTCATTTTAATAGACTTTTGTAATTACTTAGCTAAATGCTTATTTACTTCATTGTAAATTAAATACTGCGAAGTTCTAGGGTTGGGATTAGATTACAAATACTAACATATGATTTTCACCATGTGTTAGTATTTGTAGCTCTTATAAATTTGGAGCACTTTATTAAATTAATATGTCATTCATACTGCAATTTATTTTATCTAGGTATTGTCTTGAAAAACAACATAACCTTTGGTTAAAACAAAAGGTGGGGGATGTAGTTCATCACCAAGATTTCACCGGATGTCGGTTGGAAAGATTGCTTCTGTAACAGAGGCTACAATATGTTATAATACAACTCATCTTCGTGATGGTATAACTCCTTTAACAAATTGGAGTCGGTCCAATAGTGATTGGACTAAACAGGGCCTAGCAAAATTATGGTTTACGAAAACATTTTTAGAAAACATTCGTCCACAACGTCCTCAATTATTGGTTCTGGATGAGCACGATTCTCACAACTTTATTGAGCTAATTAATATTGCTATCCAGAACCAGATACATATAGTTGAAATGCCTTCACATCAAACTGGCTTCAACCATGCGACCGCGCCTTATTCAAGCCACTGAAGGATTATTATCGCTCTACAGTACAAGATCTGATGGGTCAGTTTCCAGGAATTATTACTTGTCATTCAAATTCTGCAGGGATATTTGCTTTAGCTTGGGAAAAAGCAATGACTTCTAGCAACATTACATCTGGGTTTAAGTCGTGTGGAATTTATCCATTTAATCCTCAGGCTATTCCTAGTGATGCATATTTTCCTAACTATCTATACATAGCTGAGGATGTATTAGTTAATACAACTGAAAGCAATTATTCTTTGGTTAGTATTGTACTATCGCGTTTTTGCTAATACTACTATACAATAAAAACTATTATATAAACTTTAGCTAGCAACTGTGACTAATATTTTATGTACAAAATGATAAAGGTTCTGAATGAAGCATAAAGTTTACTAACTTGCATTTCAATAGTATTATTTATTATTTTCTTAGGAATTCCGATCATCAATTGTTCAAGAAGTTAATTTTTCAGACGTTGATGCTTTTAAAGATGCTGGAAAAGTTGCCAATTATCTAGAACAATTACAAAATGGCACTGAAGAAGATAACGCAACTCACAGTTCGTTACAAAGCAACACTTCTATTTTGGAAGCAGAGACTGTTGTTCGTAATAATCAGCTTGCATATTTTGTCAATCTAGTTGAAGAAAAAAATGTTGTTTTACCAATCTTACTGAGCAAAAAAAAAAAGGAAATCTTAGAAGCATTAAACTTTAATTCTACTACAGTTTCAGATTTTCCGTTTGCAAACTCTTCCTACCCCGGTAACTCTTTCTACCCTGATTCGACTTACCTACTAATGATTGACTTACCTATCCCGGTAAGTCAATCATTTTACAGTTGTTTTTTTTTCATTTTATTTGATCAAGTGATCAATAGTTGCATAGCAACAATGCAACTTTTAATAAAGTTTTAGTTTTAAAATCATTCAAATTTTTTTAAATTATTTAAATACATGTTCTTTTATTGAATATATATGTTTTTATCAATGCAGGTGATGGAGGTAATGATGTCTTAGCATATCCTAAGGCCATCGCACGAAAAAAGATAGCGAACAGAAAAGGTCAGCTTAAATACTTCGTTTTAACTTCTCAAGAAGCATACTCAGCAAAGCTGAAATATTACCAAGACAAAATCCAACAGGAAAGAGAAAAATGTGAAAGAAAACAACTGTGATTTGTTAATGCTGTTAAGAAAAAAAAGGTATTGGTCGAGAAAAAAAATTAGAAAATCGTGCCAACAAGTCTATAGCAACTACAAAAAAAAAAGTTCATTTCATTATCATCTGAATTACAACCATTGGTTGATCCCAAGAACAATACTGACAAATATGTACTATATATTTGACAATTTTTTTTTTATATAACTAAAAATACGTACAATTTTGTCTTATCTATATAAACTTTTTTATTATTTTTATTTATATTTTATTATATTTATTATGAGTACTATGCTCTAATCACTACGCCACGGCTGCTCAATATAAAAATTAAACTCATGACTGGGACAAAAAGAAGACAATATTTGTCATATCACTTTTGACACACTGTACAATTTATAATGGTACTGCCAGCTGCTCTCATAAAATCTAAATAATTTTACATAGTTTTGTAGCTGAAGGAATAAGCTATTAAGTAATGTATAGTTCAGCTAAGCAAGTCTAATAATAGCCTGTCAATATCAATTTCAGTGCGGATGTGGGCGAGGTTCGATTAAGTTACCCTAATGAAGGTAAAACAATTTATAGGAAAAAAGCCCCAGTTAATCGGTGTTAATAAATTTCGAAAGTGTAAAGAATTTTAGGGAGTCAAATCTAATGACAAATTTTTTTCCTTTTTAGTCCAATTGAAGAAATGATATATATTTAAGAAAAATATTTATAATAATTACTTTAGCTATAAATTTAAATCAAAGTTAAAACTATGGTAAGTTGAAAAAACTTCATAGTAAGCAAAAACATGCATGCAGGATTGTATTTGATGCCCACAGAACTTTTCAATGTGAACCTCTTTTAAGGAAGCTCGGTGCCCTAAGTGCCTATAAACTTAATATACACCAAGTTCTACAATTCAAGTTTAAAACTAAACATGAACTCTCTCCTAATGTATTTCAGTCTTACTTAAAAATCTCGCACAAGTATCCTACTACATTTTCAATTAACAACTTTATTGTTCCAAAAACTAATTCAAAACTAAATTCTTACAAAATCCAATACCGCGGACCGTTTCTATGGAAACATTTTTCATAATTTATCACAAAAAATAATAATGTTCAACACATTTCTTTGGAAAGAATCTAAGAATCTCTTATTACAAAAAGACTTTGATTTAAAATATCTCTTTTAAAAATAATACACAAATAATATAAATTATCTAAAAAAATAGTTATTCACACTACTTTTCTTTTGTTGCAATTTTAATCTAATTTAATTTTTTGTTGAAAAACTTTAATACTTTTAAATTATTGTTAATCTTTGATATAATGCGTTATATTTCAACACTAATATTTATATTATGTTGTTAGTTATATTGTAACTAACATATTTAAAATTCTTGTTATGTACTTAGCTACTCTTCATTTTTTATATTAACTGACGATTTTTTAATGTAAATTTTATGATGGGGCTTGATGATAAGACAATATATGTCTTCTGCTTGCTCCAATTCTCTTATTAACACGATTTATTTCATTGTAAATTTTAATATATGACAAAACTCTTTGCTTAAAAAAAAAAAAAAAAAAAAAAGTAAGGAAAATTTTTACAAGTCATGAAACTAAAATAAACAACATGTAAATCTTTTGTAATATTTATGACACACTTTTTAAGAACACACTGCAAATTGAACATTTAGGCTTAAACTACGCATAAATTAAAAACAATTAAAAAACATTTAAGTTGGATGCAAGAAGTCAAAAAAAAACCCATAATAAATTAACTTTTACCTAAATGAACAGAAATATATGTTTAATCTCAGAGAAAACTTGATAATAAAATAATTTTTAATAAAAGTTGCTCCAAGATTCTTTTAACTCATTTTTTAATGCGCAAAAGAAATTTTATTAAACACGAATTTTTGCTTTACATTGAATTTTAGCACTTTAATTACTTGTTTTTCCAAAATACTACTTTTCTATTTTAATTATATACTTGATTAAAAAAGTCCATTAATACAAAATGAAAAATTTATATTTCTATAAATATTAAACTTAATTATATACAAATGTTAAAAAAAATTCTAGCAGAGGAATTTCACTGTCAAAAAATTTCTGGATCCGTCATTGATTCACTTTCACTATCACATATTCAGTTATTGACCAATATCTGGCGGTTACATCGATAATATCTATTTTAATAACAGTTATATCGATAAAAGTTAGATCGATAAGATCGTTTCTTTAAATTTCTTACACGATTATCGCTTCATGTGTACATTATGCATCACACATAATTTGTTTTAAAATATCGGCGAAATGACGTTTATATCATCACAATACAACTTTTAAACAGTTTATTTTCTAAAATTTTAAATCGTAGTGTTCTTATATTTCAAGTAAAATTACATCTGAATCATAGATCAAAAAACACTTTTTATTCAAATAATTGTTCACTTTGAAACTAAATAAATATTGTATTAAATTGAAGTCTTAAAATAAAATAATAGTTATAACAGTGAGAAAAATCAGTTGCAATATAGCATTAGAGGATTGAAAATGGATTGCAATAAAGAGTAAATTTGTCTTGCAATAGTTTGATTAAGGAGGAAATTTGTCACTTCTATACCTTGAACATGAGCAATTTCAGAAAATCAATAATTCGAACACACGTGATTATTTTTATTTTTATTAAGACTATTTACAAATTCAATTTCATTAATGTTTTTAAAACAAGCTTTGTTAAAGAATCAATTAGCTTGTTCTTCTTCTTCTTCTTCTGCAACTTTCCATTTATCGGAGACAACTTTAAGTTGAGATAATTTTTCTAAATAAAAAAAAAAAAAAAATTAGACATATTTGTATTATTATATATTTTGTATTTAGAATTATCTAAACACCATTTAATAAAAAATAGAATTGAAATACCTAATGATGATGTACATGGAGAATCAGAGGGGGTAATCTTTCTTCTGCGATTATTTGTTTTCTAAAACATTTACATATAAATTTATAGCGCTAAAATTACTTAATAGAAAAAAATATAAATTAAAATGTTGAGAAAAAGAGGCGGTGAAAAATAATTTTTTTTTGTTGTCAAAATTAAATAAACAAAGAAAAATATAATCAAACATCAAGTAACACCCTAAGTGTCAAAACACAACAATAACACCCTTGCTAAAGTTGGGTTTCAGCACTAAAAAACATGCAGAACAAACAATAATTGACCAACTGTGAGCAATTGAAATAAAATATTTCATAAACAATTACATAAAAAATGACTTTACAACATTTTGCAAAAAAAAGCTGGCAGTTAATGAATAATTCTTATTTAAGAGATGGTCTAGAGTATTCTTTTATATCTACTTTAATAGCTTCTAATAATATTTTATGTCATATAACAGTTTTTAACAATACATAAAAAATATCAAACTAATAATAATATAACAATACTTAGCAGAAATTTTATCAAGCACTAAAACTACCAATATTAGTCCAATAAAAACTATAAAGTTTTTTGTTAGGGATAAAAGAGGTTGTGTCTGTAATAAAATAGTTAAGAAGAACCCAGTAATATATATGATAGAAACAAAAACTTCTTGACACTGAAGATAAAATGCAACAGCCTTGTGAACCAAAACAGAACCTGAAAAACCCTCTTCATCTTTATGTTTCATAAAATACATCCCATGTATTGTTATGAAACACTAATTTTAATGAAAACACTAAATTTTAATGAAAACACTAAATTTTATAAAAACATACAGCTGTATTTAATTAAGTACAATGGTATGTTATATTATTGATGCATTATGTAAATTAACAACAAATGCTACTTTAAAAATTTTTAAACTTACATTTTTTTGAGGGGTTTTCTTATTGACAGGTAGCTTTTGGTCTTGTAATAGTGTGCGTTTATTTTTATTGCCATTTAGAGAATTACATAAATCCTAAACAAAAATTAAGAAAACTATTAAGAAAAAACATAATTTTCATGGTACTTAAAATAATTAGCTACAACAGCAAACATATATTACCTCTTCATCGCTAGAATTTTTCGAGTCACCAGTATCTGAAGACATTTCATTTTCAGAGGCTTCTTGCATCCATAAAGGAAGTGATGCTTTATGTAAATTGGGTTCGTTTTTAATTCCTTTGAAAACTTCTGTTTTATTCTAAAGATAAAACAGTTTAAATATAAAATATAAAAACATGTTTAATAATTGTAAATTAATTTTTTAATATTATAAATTAGTATTATAAATAGTATTATAATATAAATACTATAATCCCAACGGGTATTTGTTTTGAAAAGTTACGCCTTGTATTTTAACGTATTTTAAATGTCTTTTAAACATTCTTTACATAAGAATGTTTAGGAGAAGTTTAAAAAACATTTAAAATACATCTAGAACGTAACTTTTAAAAACAAATGCTTGCTGGGATGCTAATATCATAACTTAATATAATTAATGTATCAATTAGGGTTGGCAATTACCTGGGTTTTTTTCAAAAAGGGTAAATTTTGGGTTTTATTGGGTAAATTTGGACTTTTTTG
This sequence comes from Hydra vulgaris, assembly GCF_022113875.1. Taxonomy (NCBI): domain Eukaryota; kingdom Metazoa; phylum Cnidaria; class Hydrozoa; order Anthoathecata; family Hydridae; genus Hydra; species Hydra vulgaris. Next base: position 32,705,430 of record NC_061163.1, read on the forward strand.
GGTTTTATTTTTATTTTGTATCTGTTACATTTTTTTTTAATTTAATGATATTGAAAATTAGTATAATTTTCTACTTTAACTTTATTTAAAATATATATTTTATATGTTAAAGCCGTTTTCCACAAGACGAAATATTCGCGCGAAGCGAATTTTTTCGTCGATAAGCATGCGCAGATAAAACATTTCTCGCAATATTTGGCAATAATTGCTAGAAATGTTTTATCTGCGCATGCTTATCGACGAAAAAATTCGCTTCACGCGAATATTTCGTCTTGTGGAAAACGGCCTTTATTTAATAATTTATAGCAAGAATTTTTTAAATTATTTTAAAAAAGATTTTTAACATAATTTAAAATTGTAGTGGAAAAAAAAAATTCACATTAAACTTATATGTACTGAATTTTTTTAAATACTTTTTATAACTAAAAATGTCAATGAGAAATGGGAAAAAGAAGGCTGGAGAAGGGAGAAAGTAACTGAAGTTTCAATTGACTTCAAATTTGAACTTGAAATTCAAATGAACAAACTTGTTTCTCTGGGCAGCACAGTCTTGTTAATAAAGGTTGGTGTTTCAGAGTTAAAGAGTTAAGAGAGGGTTGTAGTAGGTTGAGCCTCCTCAACTGTAATGGCCTTCTGAGCCTTTGGAGGTAAACATAAAAAATAAAAAAGACATCTAAATCTGTAAAAATGACATCAAGTGACATCTAAATTTGTAAAAATGTTTGAATAAAAATTGTGATAATGTTTTTCCAAATAATGATTCAAATATTAGTAAATCTGCTCTGATTGCTGCTATTGTTGGTTATAATAATTAATAATAATAGTTAATAATAATTTAGTTGAGCGAGTTTTTTTGGATGGGTTTTTTAATGCCAACCCTGATATCAATAATATATAATAAAAATAATACTTAAATATCTGAGAATAGATTGTTTAAACCTTAGTTTTCAACAAGCAAACTACTATTTAAGTAATGAGTTACTAAAAAAAAAAAGGAAGAAAGTTAATGGACAAGAAAATGATTGACAAAACACCTAAAAACTTTTATGAATCTGACCAAAAAAAAAGACAGAAAAGAACTACAAGACATTGATGTTCAAGGAAAAAATAGATTAGTAGATTATTAAAAATATACTTTTGAGCACGAAAGAGCTGCTACATTAAAAAGACAAAATTATGCTTTGATTTAATAGAAAACATAAGTATAGCTGGGTTGAAAAAAAAAGAGATGCAGCCATACAATAATGGGACAAAGATGCAAGCTTGGCCTATCAGATAGATAATTTGAGAATACACAAAGTAGAAGGCTCAGTATAAGTGTTGCCATTCATCAATATCAAGAGATCGGAATCAATAAGATCAATAAAATAATCACAAAAGCAAGCACAATGAAGAATGGCAACCTTTGCGGATAATAACTTTGTAATGGGTTGTATATATGGTTTCCATGAGAAATCTGTAGTAAATGGTATTTTAAGAAGATGTAAAGGAGAAGACATATTCAGAGTTTTGTCATTCATCAATATATAAGGGAATATTGCTATAATTATTAGCAGTAAACATCTGGGTTCTGTTTAAATTAATAGGTACAACAACCCCTAAGCTGTCACAGAAGATAGTTTACATTCAAGATTAGTTGCTTGTTTTAAGTGATCATAAAGATGAGAAATAATTCAGGACCAAGGATGGAAAAGCATGATTCAGCAGAGGTTACACAGGCCTTGTCATAAGATTCTGCTACATAACACAAAATTGTTATGTATATGAAACATAAATGTAACTTAACTCAGTATTGATATTTATATTGTTTGAAGAATAAATTGCATCTATAGTGTATTTAAAAATACTGCATTGTAATCAAATTTAATATAAAAATATGCTAAAATGCATTAAAACTATAATTATAATAAATTAAATAATATAATTATAATAAATTATTATTTACTATAATTACATTGTCATAATGTATTTTAACATGGTTTTATAATGTATTTTAACATTGGTTAAAAAGGCTTAGAACTAAAAAGATATAATAATATCTAACCTTTTGATGCTTGTATGCATAACATGTTGGGGAACTACCAACTGAAAAATTTAAACATAAAAATAAAAAAAAAGTATAATATAAATATTGTAAAAAGTATAATCAAAATATAATTATAAATTTGTTTTTTTAATTTATAAATATTATAAAATTTATAAAAGTATACTAAAAATAAAGTGAGCTATTAAATAAGAAAAAATTTAATAAAAATGTAACCTTTATCTGGAACATTTATATCATATAACACATTGTGTTTTTCCGTACATTGGGAGTTCATCTTTCTTTGATTTTTAAGTGGCAAATTCAAACCACAATCAAGACTTTTGGCTTTTTTAAATTCCTTAAGTCTTTGTAATACACCTAAGAATAATTATTTGAATTAATACACTTTGAAGTAAATATTTATAGTAATAAAATGTAATCATCAATTGTTCATAAATCAATCTTTCCTAAAATCAATGAGAAAATTAATTATTGTTTAAAAAATTGTCTATGTTATCCATTTTAACATCAATGTATTATTTAAATTGTATAGCATTTGGAACATTTAATTTTGGATGCAGCAGTAAGTAACAAATATACATATCAATGCTGAAGAGACCTATGATGAAGATTCTGAAAAAATTTCTATGGAGTATCTTATAAATAGAAACTTGACATTAACACACAGAAAATACTTTGAAAAAAATATCAGTAAGGGATTCTTGATTTATGAAATGGTAGAATTTGCATCTCAAACAGCGACAATTTTACATGAACATTTTGTTGAGCTATAAAAAATAGAAAATTGAAGACAAAAGAATGATGGTTTTTCATAATTTTTTTAATCTACTGTTAAAAAAGTAATTTTAGGAATTATAAAGTTAATTAAAAATAAAAATGGTGACTAAAAATTTCAGTATACAAATGGATAGCAATCAGGATGTTGATGTTATGGATCAAACATCTATTTGTGTTTGCTATATCAATAATAGTGATTATTTTTAACAATTCTACAAAT
>NC_061163.1:32713473-32855973 GCF_022113875.1 Hydra vulgaris
TATATATATATATATATATATATATAAATATATATATAAATATATATATATATATATATATATGTATATATATATATATATATATATATATATATATATATAATATATATATATATATATATATATATATATATATATGTATGAGAGTGTGTGTGTGTGTTTGTTTGTGTGTGAGTGTGCGTGTGTGTGTCTGTGTGTGTTTGCGTGAGTGTGTTAAAATACAACTTTTATATTAATTATGACTTATCACCGGATGATTTTCATAATGTGAGATAACTAACTTATACAAGATGTATTAATAAAAAAACGCCACCAGTTTCGGAATGTCGTGTTGCTCCTATGACGTCAACGGACGAGAATTAATCCGGGTCCTTTGAGTTTAGTAAAGAAACGATAGAAGATTGTAGGTTTTTGAAGAACTTGTATTTTTATTTTATGTAGTACATATAAATGAAAATTGTTTTTAGAAAAAAACAGTTAAGTGATAACAAATAAAAGTATTATTGTTTAAATGTTTTTGAACTTCAAACTCTTTTATCTTTCGATTCAGTTTCAAAAAGATGCATTCAACTGAACACGCAGTAGTCGAGCTAGTCAATTGTCAATGGTCAATTGCCGGATCAAGGGGGGCTAGGGGCCTTTAGCCCCGGGCCCTGCAAATTTAGGGGCCCCAAAAATTTTTAGAGGACCCTTTTTTTTAGTCATTTTTAGGCTCTGGCCCATAAAAAGGCCTCCGAAAACAAAAATAGCCCCAGGCCCCAAGAAGTCTTAATCCGCCTCTGGTTTGACTAGCTCGACTAATTTCAGATATCACGTTAACGAGATATTTGACGCTTTAATCAACGATTATTTTACATAAGGTATTTTCGTTGATCTGGCTAAAGCCATTGATACAGGAAATCATGATATTCTGCTAATTAAACTTGAAAACATTAGAACATTAGACATTGGCATTAGAAAAAAAATATTTAGTTTGGTTTAAAGACTTCTTAACAAACAGAAAACAATTCATATGCTATGATTCAAAAGTAACAGGTAAACTCTCAATAATTTGTGAATCTTTATTTATCATCAAATCTTATAAATTTAATTCTATTTGCAGATGATTCCAATCTTTTTTATTCACACAAAGATATTAAATTACTTTTTAAACATGTTTATGTTTAAAAAAAAACAAAGTTAATGAGTGGTTCGTAATTAACACCCTTTCTCTGAATACTGGCAAAACTAAATTTATATTGTTCCATAAATCAGATAAAACTGATATTATCTCATCGAAGTTACTAAATCTTATTATAAACATTTATTAAAAGAAATCATCAGTAAACTTTTTAGTTCGTTAAAAATTTACGATGAAATTTTTGTATAAACATTCTAAAATAAAGTTCAAAAGTATTGGAGTGAAAATGGAAAATTGAAATATTGGAAAATCACTAAAGAGTTTATACTTTGCTTTTATTCATGGTTACTTAATATCGCTTTGGAAAGTGCCAATCATACAAAACTAAAAAAGCTTTACAGTAAACGAAAACATGCACGTCGAGTTGGATTTGGCGCTAAGAGAGAAGAACCTTGCAAACTTCTTTTGGGTTTACTTGGACCATTAAGTATTAATAAAATCAGTTTACATCAAATTTTAGTTTTGATGTATAAAACTAAATTAAGAATGTCGCTAAAAATATTTAAGTCCTATTTTAGTGATATCTGTCATAAATACACCTTCTCAGATAACAACTTTGTTGTTCCAAAATATAGCTTGAAAATGAGCTCATACTCAATTAAGTACGGTGGGTCATATCTATGGAAAACATATTCAGACGTAGCTAATAAAATAATACCTCTTCTATTTAAAAAAAAATCTAAATAGTACTTCTTATTTATGAATTTCACTATGCTAGAAAAAAGAAATATTTATGCCCCGTTTCTACCCGTCGCCATTTGATTATTTCGATTGGTGAAAGATCTTGAACATTTTTTTTGAACAATTTCTATTTAATAACTTGTGTTAAAATGTTGTTTTAAATTTATTTGTCTAACTCCTACTCACGCTTGTCCCACTTTACTCCTATGGCACGGTTTCTCTAAAAACAAAAATTTATATACTTTGTTATAATTGGCTGGAAATGTAAGGGGATTGAATCGGTGCCTAAAAAGAAGGTTTATTCGTAAAAACTTGTTTGGTTCAGTTTATACATCAAAGAAAAAGATATTGCAAATACCCTTAAAAAAAAAATTACGTGTCCCGCTTCTCCCCACTCTCCCCTAATATTCGTTTGTTTTTGCTACTGTAGAAAATGTAAGCGTTTATCAACCACTATTTGCTTTTCCATGTATTAAAATTTATCCAAAACAATAGTATATATTATCTTCTAGTTTATATATTTGCATCTTCTTAATATGATATTTGTAATTTACGATTTCATAAATATGGGGCTCGGTGATAAGACATTATGTCTTCTTCTTGCTCCAGTAATACCTATTTTGTTTACTGTATATGTATGTATATAAAAATTGTATTTATAATAAAAGACCAAATAAACAGCAATAATTAAAAAAAAGTTTTTAGCTTTTAAAACGCATTTCAAATATTTGTAACGTTTGATTGTTGGTGACATAAGTAACGTGTAAGTAGTGGTAACTTTTAATAATGGTATGAATATGAAATGTTTGTAATAACGGAAAAATAAAAACGCTTCTTAAAAAAAACAGTTATTGAAGCTATATATATATATATATATATATATATATATATATATATATATATATATATATATATATATATATATATATATATATATATATATATATATATATATATATATATATATATATATATATATATATATATATGTATATATATATACATATATACACATGTTTATGTATATATATTTATATATATTGAGATAATTTTCAGACATGGAAGTTAGCTATCTCAATGTAGTTAGCTTGGAGCAAACTCCAAACATTTGTATGCTTATACTTATGTCAAATAATGGTGCTTTGAAAAAAATTGCCATGATTGGAGGCTGGGAACAAAAAAGCCTTAAAATTTCATAACCTCCCTCCTTCCACCTCAAGTTTGAGAGCTACAAGTTGATAAAATATTTTTTGTACCATTCTCAACTAGACTTATATTCATCAATAAACTTTAAGTTTTATTGTGTTATTTCTCAGCGTTCAAAAATTATGACCATATAAAATTTGCAACCCCTTTAAATTGAGAAGGGTTTTCAAACACCTAATAATACTGGATCCGATATATATATAAATAAATAAATATATATATATATATATATATATATATATATATATATATATATATATATATATATATATATATATTTATATATATATATATATATATATATATATGTATGTATATAAATAAATGTATATATAAATAAACATATATATATATATATATATATATATATATATATATATATATATATATATATATATATATATATATATATATATATATATATATATATATATATATATATACATATATATATATATATTTATATATATATATATATATATATATATATATATATATATATATATATATATATCTGTATATATATATATACATGTATATATATATATATATATATATATATATATATATATATATATATATATATATATATATATATATATGTTTATTTATATAAACATTTATTTATATACATACATATATATATATATATATATATATATATATATATATATATATATATATATATATATATATATATATATATATATATATATATAAGGATGCTTTGCAAAAAATTGCGATAATTGGAGCTTGGAAACAACATAGCCCCAAAATTTTTGCCTAGTCTGCCTCAAACGTGAGAGCAACAAGTTGATGAAATATTTTTTGTACTATTTTCAACTAGACTTATATTCATCGATAAATTTTAAGTTTTATAGTATAATTTCTTAGTGTTTAAAAATTATAACAATATAAAATTTGCAACCCCCTCAAATTGAGGGGGGTTTAAACATTATATAGTCATAATTTTTGAACGCTAAAGTATTTTACTATGAAACTTAAAATTTATCGATGAATATTAGTCTAGTTAAAAATAGTACAAAAAATATTTTATTAACTTGTTGCTCTCACGTTTGGGGCAGACTAGGCAAAAATTTTGGGGCTATGTTGTTTCCAAGCTCCAATTATCGCAATTTTTTGAAAGCATCCTTATTTGACATAAGTATAAATATATATATGTTTGGAGTTTGCTCCATGTCTGGAAGTTAGCTATCTCAAAAACCAAAAAATACTAGCGCCGGCCCTATATATATATATATATATATATATATATATATATATATATATATATATATATATATATATATATATATATATATATATATATATATATATATATATATATATATATATATATATATATATATATATATATATATATATATATATATATATATATATATATATATTCGGTGTTCCGACCTGGCCTCACTAGCTTCAGCTAAAACTAAATTGTAAATAAGCCGCCATGATGGTTCACAAACAAACAACGAGTTACCGTATACTTATTGCGCTTTTGTATTGATATATTTGTTTATATAATTTTGAAAACATTTAAAACCATGGTTTTTTGTTGTGTGTTTAATTGCACTAATCGTTCTGAAAATTGTACAAAGTCATTTTTTCGCATTCCAACCATACTTTTACACCACGACGAGGAAGCTAAGCAACTCTCAACAGAAAGGAAAAATAAATGGTTTTGTGCAATAAAACGTGAAGACATGAATTTCGATGCAACTCACTATAGAGTTTGTTCTGATCATTTTATTACAGGTTTTTTTTTAGTTATTCTCTTTTTTTCTTCTTTTTTTTCGAAAAAAAACATTTTAAACTTATCAGTTTTCTATAAAATACAGCTAAATTGAGGTTTCCAACAAATTTATTTAGTTGCATTAACAATTCAAATATGGTAAACTCAGTTCTTTTTAAGGAATACAATATTTTTTACTTCTTATAGTATATATGATTAGGCATGTATTTGTGTTTTATATATTACAGGGAAACCTGCTAAATTATTCGAGAAATCTCACCCAGATTGGATACCGAATCAATCCATGGGTTATGAAAAAAAACTGACAGACATTTCCAGACACAAACGTGCTATTGACCGTCAACTTGTGAGAGGTGTTACAGATATCATTCAGAAAAAAGAAGAGTTACAAGTTGTTGCAGCACCATCTTCCGTCGATTTTAAAGATTCAATTTTACATTCCATAAATGTGATTCAAAATCAACATCATGCAATTTTGAATGATTCAAAATTACATGATATTGATTTTGAAGTGGTTGGTGATGTTCTTTGTAAAAATAATTTCAAAGATTCTTCATGTCAAACAAGCTTAACAAACAAACACATTATTTCCATGGATGAAGAATTATCTTCAAGTAAATCCAAAATTTGTAATTTGATGTCAGAGTTGTCTATTTTAAATGTTGGTACAATAGAATGGTTTGTATCAGACGAAAAAGTCCTTTTTTATACAGGTCTTCCAAACATAGATGTTTTTTTTACTCTTTTTAAATTTATAAGATCTTTCCTTCTGTGTAAAAGATCAAAACTTTCAGATTTTCAACATCTTTCACTGACTTTGATGCGTCTTCGGCTTAATTTAACATTAAATGATTTAGCTTATCGTTATAATGTCAGTTGCACAACAGCCTCTTCTGTGTTTCTCAAAACAATCGATGTTTTATATGTGAGACTTAAAGAACTTATAAAATGGCCTGATAGAGAGCAGTTATGTAAGACTACCCCAATGTGTTTCCGACAACATTTTGGAACAAGAGTGGGAGTAGTTATAGACTGCTTTGAGGTATTTATAGACAAGCCGAAAAATGCACTAGCACGTGCACAAACATTTTCTTCCTATAAACACCACAACACTGTCAAGTTTTTAATTGGTATTGCTCCTCAAGGCGTTGTAAGTTTTATTTCTAAATCATGGGGTGGTCGTGTTAGTGATAAATATCTAACTGAAAATTGTGGTTTTTTATCAAAATTGTTACCTGGTGATGTTGTTCTGGCTGATAGAGGATTCAGTATTGAAGACAGCATTGCTTTATATTGTGCAGAGGTAAAATTATCATCATTTACCAAAGGAAAACGCCAACTCAGTTCTTGGGACGTTGAGCAGACTAGAAAAATAGCCTCAGTACGAGTTCATGTAGAGAGAGTTATAGGTAATATTCGAAATAAATATAAAATTTTACAAAGTACAATTCCTCTGGACTACTTGATAAAACAGAATAATGGCCTTACTACAATGGACAAAATTGTTACAATATCATGTTCATTAATAAATTTGAATGATTCTGTGATACCATTTGATTAACCATATGGTTAGATGAAGAAATGCAGCAAAACAAGAGTTTTTTTTTATGAGTAGAATATTTATGGCTTTAAGTGTATATATATATATATATATATATATATATATATATATATATATATATATATATATATATATATATATATATATATATATATATATATATGTATATATATATATATATATATATATATATACATATATATATATATACATATATATATATATATATATATATATATATATATATATATATATATATATATATATATATATTTATAAATTACATATATAAAATTATATAATATATATAATATAAATATAATATAAATATACATATATATATATATACATATATATATATATATATATATATATATATATATATATATATATATATATATATATATATATATATATATATATATTTTGAATATCCGAATATATATATATATATATATATATATATATATATATATATATATATATATATATATATATATATATATATATATATATATATATATATATATGTTTTAAATTTGTTTACTCCTTTTTACTTTTTTGCTTATTGAGAAATTTAAGAACCTTGCAATTCGCGCAAAACCTTATTTCAGAAAACCTTCATACTTCGTAGGTGGTATCTAAGAAAATCTTCATACGTCTAAGGTTATACTTTAGAAAACCTTTATACGTCGAAGGTTGTACTTATGTATAAACCTTCAAATGTCGAAGATGGGACTTAAGTTTTAATAATTAAAGGTTTAATTAAGCACAACAAAATGCAAACTTTAGATATTAATTCGAAATGGAAGATATAATAAAGTATATAAAAGTAATTAAAGGTACATTTAAAAAATGGTTGGTTTGCACCAACAATTTTTTATACTAAACTTAATATAATTGGCAGCTTTTATATTCTATGGAATAATATTTTAAAGTTAAGCTGGTATAACCATTGTAATTTTACAACTCCTTCATTTTTGGGTTGGTAGAAACTTTACATGGTCATAACTTTCGAAATCTAAAAGATTATTAGATGAAATTTACTGTCTCGCTATGAACTTTTATTTAGTAAGAGATTTATTTTATAACTTAGTTCCCTCACATCTGCGGTAAGGGGTCAAGGTTTTGGAATATTTTTATTCCCAGACACTATTTACAGTAATTTTTTTGTGAAACATTTGACAAAATTATTAACATACTTATGTTAGGATTTCGTGCGATGCTTGAAAGTGTGAAATCTACATCACCAAAAAATCCAAATTGGTATAAGCCGATATTGACAAATCCTTACTTCGTTGTGATTCATTTAACATATTTATTATGCTATACTATGTGCGTGTGTGTGTGTGTGTGTGTGTGTGTGTGTGTGTGTGTGTGTGTGTGTGTTTATATATATATATATATATATATATATATACACGACTATCATAGTATTTACGGTATTTACACAGCATTGAGAATCATTTCTGAATACGGGATGAATAGAGTTAATCATACATTGGTCCACTGTGGTTAGACCTCGTTATATTTTCATAAATGTAAAAAACTTAGCAAAAAGTTAAAATAATGAATGAAAAAAAAAATCATTGGTTAGCGCGTAATGATGCGAGACCAGAGCAGATTCTTTCAAAGAAGCTGTAGCGCAGTGGTTAGTGCGCTTGCCTAGGAAGCTAAAGATCTGTGGTTCAACTCTAGTTTTGTAACATCGCTTGAAAGGAGGCGTGAACTTCCTTTCAAATGCTCTTCCGCGGTGCTCTGTTATAAGACCGTACGGAATTCTTAGGGCATCTAAAATAAATAAAGAAAAGACCACCTATTAATGCGGGGCCCGCTACTGCTATCCTAATTTTGAAGGCTAACGGTTTGAGTAGCCCTATTATATAAAAACATTTAACTGGTATTTATATATTTAGCAACGCAAGTCTATTTTTTATTTCAAGTTTATATAACACTTTCTCTAGCTAGGGTTCGTCAGATGTTAAATAGCAATGCCCCTTGAACCATCCCCATATTTCAAGCCCTGTTTTACGATAGTTTTTTTGTGCGTGGAAGTCAAATATCCATAGTTCCACACTTGTATGGGGGTTAAACGGTATTTTATAGTTTTTTTTTTTTTTAATAATTCAATATCAAAATACAATCTTTTATAAACAGAAGCGAATGAAAATACATGTTTTTTAAAAATAGTTACTTCTAAATCTCTAATAAGTAGTGAAGAGAGAGGGTGGGAGGAAAAAATGCCCTGGGTAGGAATTGAAAAAAAAATTTTAATTAACGAGTAGGGTTGCTAATAAAGATCTAATTAAGAGTAGAGTGGCTGTCTCCTTGCTAACTAGATATCTTTTCCCACATATATATAGAGGTTTGAGTAATAAACAAGGCGAGGCTGCATTGTGCTTAAATGGCACTGTTATTGAGTAAATGCTGTGTCAAAATGTTTATTTATAAAAACCACATTGCATAAAAAAACTTAAGAACGGATACGAAAAATAGTATTGGAACAGTTAACACAATAAAACCAGGAGGGGTGGGCTTTATTGATATTTTAGATATAACACATAAGTTTTGCAAAAAATTGTAGGTGAGTCTAGGAACAAAAGTACCATAAAAGATATCCACTATCCTACCCCAATCATAAGAGAAATGAATTAAGATACTATTTTAATATACTATCTTACACTAAATTTGAATTCACACACAGTTTTTAATTTTCATTTATTAATCTTTTAGTGTTCTAAAGTTATGACCATGTAAAATTTACAACTCCCTCGATTTGGGGATGTTGGAAACATCCCCAAATCGAGGATGTTGGAAACATCCCCAAATCGAATCTTAAATAGTCAAAACCATTGAACACTAAAAAATTTTTTAGTTTAAATTGAACTTCATACTCTTTATAATATATAATAATATAAAACACAGCTAAGTACTAATTTTTAATTTATTCACGTAATATTTCAGACTAATTAGTTCATACCATCATCAGACATAAAATTAAAAAAATTATTTTTTTATTTATAAATTATTACGCTTGATGATCGTCTGAGTTAATCAGACTGAAACATCATATAAAAAAAATTTAAAATAAGTAAATAAAGTATTTTATTACAAGTATTTAAATCGATGCTCACATTTAGATACTAAATATTTTTTTTATGACAATCAGGACACAGCCAATTCTTTTTTGGTTTATTATTCAATGTTAGGCATACCAAGTGAAAAAGTTTAATTTTGCAACTCTTTCCTGCACAAGGAAATAACTCACCATTTTCATTGCCATTACAATAACAATATAAACTGTGATCATCAATAAAGTCAAAATCCATATTTTTGGTATCTCTTGTAAAAAATTTACCAACTAATTCTGGCAAGATAGAACTGCTAAATACTTGCTGACACTTAGTAACGCAGGCTGTCCATATAGAATTATCTGGATAAACTCTTTCTAAGTGATAATCTTTAGATGTATTTACAAAAAAATCACAAAACTTTTTTTTACATGTATGCAACTGAGTTTGAATTTGAAAGTAATATGGGTGTGTTTGTTTAAGCTTTTTTTCAGTGTTCATTATTTGTATACAAAATGTCTTATCTTTACCAATAGCTTCTAATATAAAATTGTCTTTATGGTTAGCAGGATTTTTAATTTCAACACATCCTTCACCACAGCATTCACAAGATATTAAAGCATCTGGAGAAGCACCTATGAAAGGATACTCTGTCGATATAAAAAAACCACACTTTATAATTTTGAAATTAACATGATGATGTTTTACAATATCAAAATATTTTGCTAAAGCAATCTTTTCATTGTCTATTCCCCATTTAGTTTGACATGAACTAACTTTGTAACTTTCAGGGTAACAAATTTTTTTAATTAATGATAAGGCAGGCATGGCTTCAAGCGTGTGTAATACACTATACATGTTTGATGCTGTAATTCTCCCTGCTCGAAAATAAAACCATTTTTTTGAAAAAACTTGCTCTCTTGTAGCTTTCTCAACATTAAACTGCTCAACCTCCGATACAGACAAACTTAAAGTTTCACATTGTTTACATAAATCTAGGTAACTAAGAGATAAAGCTGAAGAATCATAAAGTTCCCGCAACATTTTTAGAAATTGCAATTTTAACGATGAGGGTTGGTAATCTACACTGTAAGGGGATATAATCGACAAAATAGCTGGCTTTGACTTGCAGAGGCTCAGATCATTGAAAAATGCATCAAGTTCATTCTGAGTTGGAGGAGTGCAATTATAACTACTTGATAATGCATCGCTTTTTTTATCATTTAGAAATCCACTACAGGTAGATTCGTTTAATATTTCTTCATCAAATTTTCGTTTTAAAGTATTTGGGGAGGTAAAATCTATATCAATGCATTCTGCATATGGAATATCTTTGATTGAAGATGGAAGCATCCAATATGCTTTTTTTTCTGTAACTGTCTTAGAATCACGAATTCTGACAGCAGCATCAATATAAAATAAAACTGCTTCAATGTGAGAACATGCCTCTCCGAGACCAGCCATGCAGTTACAATGAGCATATATTACTTTACCATCCATTTCAGAAATAATCCATGTTGAAGCTGCCGTTTCTTTATGCTTTTGAGAATGATAAACCTGCAATATGATAAAATAAAACTATGTTTAATTTAACGTTAAACTTTTTTTTAATAAAATACAAATATAAAAATTTGTTACCTTTCCAATAACCAAACATTTTTCATCAAATAACTTTAAACCGATTTCCTTGACCCAACCAGAGAGGAAAAAATTATATGACTCCAAACTTTTATAGCACTTAAGTTCATTAGCGGATATAGGAGATGGAGCAAACATTAAATAACTTACAATATCAGGGTAACCTATTTTAGGATAAAAATCTACTGAAAAAACCAAGTCAGATTGCACTAAACTGTAAGGATCTAAATTATTTATTTGAGAAATTTTATGAAGATATCGTTGCTTGCTTTCAACAGAAAGACAAGTAAAATATTTGCTTTTGGCTAAAGACATGACTATGCTTTGTTTATTTGTTTGTAAACCAACATGACAGCCGTAAATAGTTTCGCATAATTATCATAAGTTAATGATGTAACTCGGAACACTGAATATATATATATATATATATATATATATATATATATATATATATATATATATATATATATATATATATATATATATATATATATATATATATATATATATATATATATATATATATATATACACACACACACACACACACACACACACACACACACACACACACACACACACACACACACACACACACACACACACACACACACACACACACACACACACACACACACACACACACACATAAGGTTGTTGTAGCCAAGTAAGATGCCGGCAGTCGAGTAAGATATTAGTCGGCAGTCAAGTATGATACTGATTTATTTATACGTACATGAACAACTATTGAAAATCGATTACAATTCTGATTTAACATTGTCTGCTTTTTAGCATTCTTTTATTTTTATGTTACTTAAACAGATTGTGGACACGACGCGGAATATAAATATGAAGTTATTGTAAAGAAACTATAGATAAAATATCATATTACAAAAATGCGGTTTCTTGATAATAAGGCCTTTGGTCTTTTGCAAGTTTCCCGCGTTCTTTAAAAAATGCCGATATTTAATCGTAATATATATATATTTTTTTGTGTATTCAAAAATCCGTAGCTTTTAATATCTTATATACCCTTTAAACGATTTACTATATATATAAACGATTAAATATTATAAAAGCAGTCTTTTGTATTGCATATTATGCTATCCTATATTTTGTTCGTGATTTATTATATATCAAGAGTTTCTAATTACTTTTAATTTTAATGCAATTTATATTTTTATATACGATTATATTATATTTTGTTCACGATTTACTATATAACACGAATTAGTAATTACTAAAGATTAAGGAACAACAACATCAACAATAACAAAAAAAAGCGCAGGCATGTTTTCTATTTAATAACTTTCTCATTATTGCTCATAAATTTTTTATCTGTCATCACTGAAGTGTTAATATTTAACAATTTAACTTACTTTCAATTATAATTCGTTTTTTTTTTCTAAGTCTTTTTTAAGTCATTTTTGTCTCTTTATAACCTAACTAATGTGTCACTTTGTTTAGTAGAGGCAAGTTAAGCAGCTTTAAAAAAAAATAAAATAAAACTGAACCACCGGTTTTCTATCGAAATGAGCAATAATAAAAAAAAGAAAAAAGAATTGAATTTTTTCATACCTCTTAAAAATGTTTTTAATTCTGAGCTAGTTTCTGTTGCATGCACCTCACTTAGTTTTAATAATGACTGCATAATGAGAGCAAAGATATTGTCAATATATTTTATCAATTTCCTTTAGACTTTATGCAAGGTTTAATTTTAAATATTCATTTACTTTATTGCGTCGTATAGTATTTTTAATAACTCTTTTAGAAGACAGAGCAACTAGATATTAGGCTTTGCAGGGGGCGGTTCTAAGAATAAAATTAATTGGGTAAACCCTTAAAAAGTGCCGACTGCTTTCTCAAAAAAATAATAATGTCCTCAAAACTAAAATTCAGCCGACTGAAATGTGTCAATTGTCTCACAAACCAACAATATTCTTCAACAAAACAAACTATAACTTGAAATTCCATTCTTTGAGGGAGAGAGTGTTACACCCACACACAAACACCCGTGCACATCTTGAACTCTTACTTAAGTTAAGTTTAACAACATAAATTATTTGAACTTTTACTTTCTATTTGTCATTATTTCCTTTTCATTTTGCATAACCTAATATGTACGTTGATTAGATTGTTGAATATTTGTCGAAAACTAATTTGTTAATAAAAAAAGCTCAACGATAGAATTGTAAAGTGTTGAGAAATATAAAAAATTGTAAAATGTATCTATTTAATTTTTTAGTTAGTTTTAATTAAATAATTATATAATCAATCGATGTCTTTGAATAAAAACAATCTGAAATATATATCAAAGATCAATTATAGTTTTTACCCGATAATTACAATTACAATTATGTAAAAATCTGATTTAATGTTGCTATTAGGGTAACTGGAATACCTGAATTTAATTCGAATCATAATGAGAATTCGATTTTTTTTTAGTTTGACAAGTTTTCTCAAATAAAAAAAACATTTTGATTTAATGTTCACGGTAAAAGAAAATTGTTTCAATTTTTTTCTTTTCATTTAATTTTTCGAATTAAAGTTGCTTCACATTTTAAATTTTAATAAATGTTGATAAGCGAAACCAAAAAAATCCGTAAATTAAAGTGTTATTAAAATATGAAGAGCGATATTTTAACGAAAACCTTTCGAAAAAGCCGTTACTATTTTTAACTGTTTTTTACCCTTAAATTTGATATATACAGGTAACATTTAGGTTGAAGCAAACTCCAAACTTGTGTATGCTCAAACTTATAACAAATGAAGAAAATTTCTCCCAAAAAACTGTGTTGATTGGGACCAACTAAATGTTAGTTCCTTACCGCAGAATATAAACGCAAGGAAACACATTTAAAAAAAATGCGTATATACATATTTTATATTCATCAGCAGATTTTAAATTTCATATAATATTTTGTCAGTTTTTAGAAATTATAATCAAACAAAGAGTTATAAGCTAGAATGAGAACGAAATAAAAATGCGTCATTTTTCAAGGAACAGTCTTTGTACTAACATTTCCTTCAATTAAATACCGCGTATAATCATAATTTTAAGATTCCACTTTAAAAAAAAGAAATTATCTAATGATATTCTTTCAAAATGTAATTAGTAATTACATAAATAATAATTTACAATGCTTAAATTTGTAATTGTTACAAATTACAAAGCTTTACAAATAAAAAATGAAAGTTTAGAAAAATTCGTAAATAATATTTAGAGTTAGTTTATTGATATTTATTTGTTGTGTTTTTTGATGCGACTAATAATAAACTTCTTGATTAGAATTGAATTAATAAATGTCTATATAAGAATTGATAACATTTTTGCCAGATTTACAAAAGGTCAAACAAAAATAAAATCCTGGAGAGATTAAAAAATTTAAATTCTTAAATTTTTTATTTTCATTATGAAAACTATTGGTCACATAAATTTGCTTTACACACTTAGATGGCGCGGCTTAGCTCTTTAAAGGCCGTGTAAAAGATTTGTATTGATCTATGAATACTTTGCGCACGTCTTGATGCAAAAGCAGACTGTATATTCCCATCCATTATAAGAAACTAGCTAGATTGGAGCTAGTTTTCTGATAAATTCACTTAAGTTGTCAGGTCAGGAGTATGGTCTTCATGATCATCCTGCTACTGGTAACATGTAACCCAGTGCAACCTGTTCCATGTTCTGCTGCCTTGCAGGATTTGCTATCTAAGCAAAGGCTGGAAGGAGTGTTCTTCCTGTCATCAGTACTATCTTATATCAGTCATGCCTATAGTAATTTTTTTTTTTTTTTCACCATATAGTTGGAGGTGCCTTAGTTACTGTATTAGCTCACCTTTAATCTACGTTATATGTATGTTTGTGTTCTGTCTGAACCTCTGGCGCGGTGTTCGCTCACCCGTAAGTTACTTTATGTTCTTTATGTATGTCTGTGTTCTGTCTGAACCTCTGGCGCGGTGTTCGCTCACCCGTAAGTTACTTTATGTTTATGTTTATGTTTTTTATGTTTTTTTATGTATGTTTGTGTTCTGTCTGAACCTCTGGCGCGGTGTTCGCTCACCCGTTAGTTGATTCATGTTTGTTTGTGTTCTGTTTATACTCTAATGCAGCGTGAGCTCAGTAACTAACTACTTACTCCAACTACAAAACGTACACTCACCTTAGACTCCTGTATTTTGTTAGATGCAGTGTTTTTCCTTATGCACTTCCAAAATGTCATGCCTGGTTTTCTCAAAGTACTGTTGCGGGAAGTAGCTCCTTTTAACTACTCCAGGTCAGGTCAGGATAATCAAGATCAATCTTGCTACTGGTATCACGTAACCCAGTACCACCTGCCACAAGCCCTGCTGCCTTGCAGAGTGTGCTCTTCTTATGCAAAGGTTAGGAGAAATAAACTCCGACTAAAAATTCCCCTGCCTTGGGGCTCTTGGTTGAGTAAAGGCTAGAGATGGTGTCTCGATAAAAACACTCATCTTGGGCAGATGTTAACTGCATCCTGCTAAACATCCCCTGCCTTGGGGCTCTTGGTTGAGTAAAGGCTAGAGATGGTGTCTCGATAAAAATACTCATCTTCGGCAGATGTTAACTGCATCCTGCTACTGTCTTGTAGAAGGCCTCCTAGGCAAAGACTTTAGGGGTAAGCAGAAAAATTCTGCTAACCAGTCTCGAACCCCTTCTTCATCTATTAGGCTGGCGTAGATGTAACCTGTGTTACATTGTTTCCTGCCTAGGATGATGAATGCTGGATCTCCTTGACTCTACTCATAGAATTTTGCTTATGCCTCTATGATAATGGCTATGCAACTCTTCCTGTTATCTCCATATGAGGTTACAGCTCTAAAACTCAGTTTAATGGTTCTGAGGCCGGCTGGTAGTAAGGTTTCCCGAACTCTGTGGTAGCTCTCAGAGAGGCTGACTCCATCAACAGCTGCAAAATATCAGAGTATTAACAGTGCCATGTTGCGCATGGATGGTGTCCCTGTTAATGCTTTTGGTGTGCATTGTCAAGGCCACATAAGGAGCCCTATGTCACGGCTTAGGGTTAATTAACAGGACTGAGACAACTGCATAGCTCATTGATTAGGAGGCTGTGCTCTATCTATGAATGAGTCAAGTTCTCATTAAACCCAAATCATGACCAAAGTAAGCAAAAATTTAAAACCTAAAAAACCATCCCCACCACCTAAATGTTTTAATATATCTTTTACAAATATTCGCGGTCTACGAAGCAACTTTCCATCAGTTGAGTCTTACCTCCTGCAAAATTCACCAGACTTGCTTGCACTCAGTGAAACAAATTTAAGTTCTGCAATTCCTTCTTCAGATGTCAGTGTTGATGGGTACTATCCTTTGATTCGTAAAGACTCCAATAGTCACATGCTAGGTTTAGGGGTATACATACGCATTAATTCCCCTATTTGTCGTGAAATCAGGTTCGAATCCTTTGACCATTCTTTTATGTGTTTTCGCCTAGCACCTCTTCACTCTATTACCTTTCTCTTTGTTCTTTATCGTTCTCCTTCTTCCCATGATTGCACTCTTTTAGATGATATCTCTGATCAAATTGACCATGCCCTCTCTCTTTACCCCTCTGCCAATATTGTTGTTGTTGGTGATTTTAATGCCCATTACACTGAATGGCTTGGCTCTAACACCACTGATCCTGCTGGCACTAAAGCCTTTAACTTCTGCGTTTCTCAATCTCTTACTCAGATAGTTAACTTTGTGACTCGTTTTCCTGACAACCCTAATCATTTACCTTCACTCCTTGACTTATGTCTTGTCTCTGACCCTAGCTTATGTTCAGTTTCTCCCTTTTCTCCCTTAGGTGGTTCTGACCATGCAATAATTTCTATAAATCTTTCTTCTCGTACTTCTTTTTTGGGCTCACCTTATCATCGCACCACCTACTACTACCCTAAAGCTGACTGGGATTCCTTTCGTGATTTTCTTCGTGATGGTCCTTGGGCTGATGTTTTTTCTCTCTCAGCTGACAAATGTGCCTCCTACGTAACCTCCTGGATTCAGGCTGGAATGGAAGCTTTTATTCCTTCTCGTCGGTTTCAAGTCAAGCCTCATTCTACTCCATGGTTTTCTCCTTCTTGTGCGGCTGCTATATCCAATCGTAACCATTTTTTTCATCTTTTTTAAAAGAACAACTCTCTTGAGAACAAACGGCTATTTATTATTGCAAGAAATCGATGTAAAAAGGTGCTTTCTGATGCTAAACTCCATTATTCTCAGTTCACTAAATCTCGCATCTTATCGCAGAAGTTAGGCTCTAAAGACTTTTGGAAAATCTTCAACAGCATTGTTAACAAGGGTAGATCTAACATTCCATCTCTCATTCATGGGACTGATCTTGTTACCTCTCCCAGGGATAAGGCAGAACTGTTTGCAAAGAACTTTTCTTCTAATTCCACTCTTGAATCTTATGGACATTTTCTTCCTTCCATTCCAGTCAAACAGGTTGACCCATTGTTAGACATTCAAATCACTCCGGCTTCTGTTGCTAAAGTCATATCTCAATTAAACTCGTCTACAGCTTGTGGTCCAGACAACATTCCTGTCACAGTCTTGCAGAATTGTTCCCCAGAACTTTCTTCAATTCTCTCTAAACTATTTAACAAGTGTTTGACTGAGTCTTGTTTTCCTGCTTGTTGGAAAATGGCATCTGTGGTTCCAATATTCAAAAACTCTGGAGAAAATTCTGACCCCTCCAATTATCGTCCGATCAGTCTTCTTTCTGTTATTAGCAAGGTCTTTGAGTCTTTAATCAACAAATTCCTCACATCTCATCTTGAGTCAAATAAACTGCTGTCAGACAATCAATACGGTTTTCGATCCTCTCGCTCTACGGCCGACTTGCTAACTGCTGTAACTGAAAGATTTTATCGTGCATTAGATGGAGGCGGTGAGGCTAGGGCTATTGCTCTCGACATATCTAAAGCTTTCGACAAAGTTTGGCATGCTGGTCTTCTCCATAAGCTTGCTTCATATGGTGTTTCTGGGAAAGTTTTTGAGATTATCAAATCATTTCTTTCTGACCGGTTTATTAAAGTCATCCTTGAAGGCCAACACTCTTCTTTATTTCCAGTAACTTCTGGGGTTCCCCAAGGTTCCATCCTGGGCCCTGTTTTGTTTCTTATCTACATAAACGATCTTCCTGACAACCTTTCATCTAAAGTAGCTCTTTTTGCTGATGACTCAACTTTATACTCCTGTCTTGACAAAAAGTCTTCTCTTTTCGATCGCCTAGAACAAGCAGCTGATCTTGAATCTGATCTCACTTCAGTAATAGATTGGGGTTTACAGTGGCTTGTGAATTTCAACTCTAAAAAAACCCAATTGCTTACTGCAAACAACTACCGTAATATGGTCAACATTCCTATATTAATGAATGGCAATCCTCTTACTGAGTCGTCCTCTTTACGTCTTCTTGGATTATCGCTTACTACTGACCTTTCATGGAAACCATATATACAATCGATTGCTAAATTAGCTTCTGCTAAGGTTGCTTCTCTTTATCGTGCTCGCCATTTCCTTACTTCTGATTCCATTCTCTACCTCTACAAATCTCTTATTCGTCCCTGTATGGAATACTGTTGTCATATTTGGGCTGGTTCTTCTAACGATTCACTCTCTCTTCTTGACAAGGTCCAAAAACGCATTGTAAATGTTGTTGGATCTGGACTATCTGCTAAGCTTGAACCTCTTTCCCATCGTCGTAAAGTTGCATCTCTTTCTCTTTTCTACAGATACTATCATGGTCACTGCTCAAAGGAGTTATCATCTCTAGTTCCATCAACTAAAATTCATTCTCGTTTTACTCGTCATTCAGCTAAGTCTCATTCGTTTTCTGTATCTGTCCCTGCATGCTCTAAAAACTTTTATTCATCTAGTTTTTTTCCCCGCACTTCAATCCTTTGGAACTCTCTCCCATCTTCATGTTTTCCTGACTCATACAACCTTCAACTTTTTAAGTCTTCTGTCAACCGTTTTCTTGCTCTATAACTCTGTTCTTTTTTTTTCCTAGTAACTCCCAACTTAATAGTGGTTGCTTGCAGCCTTGTTGGGAGTGAATGCAAATAAAATAAAAAAAAAAAGTCACAAAGAACAGAGTTATTCCTCACATCTCATCTTGAGTCAAATAAACTGCTGTCAGACAATCAATACGGTTTTCGATCCTCTCGCTCTACGGCCGACTTGCTAACTGCTGTAACTGAAAGATTTTATCGTGCATTAGATGGAGGCGGTGAGGCTAGGGCTATTGCTCTCGACATATCTAAAGCTTTCGACAAAGTTTGGCATGCTGGTCTTCTCCATAAGCTTGCTTCATATGGTGTTTCTGGGAAAGTTTTTGAGATTATCAAATCATTTCTTTCTGACCGGTTTATTAAAGTCATCCTTGAAGGCCAACACTCTTCTTTATTTCCAGTAACTTCTGGGGTTCCCCAAGGTTCCATCCTGGGCCCTGTTTTGTTTCTTATCTACATAAACGATCTTCCTGACAACCTTTCATCTAAAGTAGCTCTTTTTGCTGATGACTCAACTTTATACTTCTGTCTTGACAAAAAGTCTTCTCTTTTCGATCGCCTAGAACAAGCAGCTGATCTTGAATCTGATCTCACTTCAGTAATAGATTGGGGTTTACAGTGGCTTGTGAATTTCAACTCTAAAAAAACCCAATTGCTTACTGCAAACAACTACCGTAATATGGTCAACATTCCTATATTAATGAATGGCAATCCTCTTACTGAGTCGTCCTCTTTACGTCTTCTTGGATTATCGCTTACTACTGACCTTTCATGGAAACCATATATACAATCGATTGCTAAATTAGCTTCTGCTAAGGTTGCTTCTCTTTATCGTGCTCGCCATTTCCTTACTTCTGATTCCATTCTCTACCTCTACAAATCTCTTATTCGTCCCTGTATGGAATACTGTTGTCATATTTGGGCTGGTTCTTCTAACGATTCACTCTCTCTTCTTGACAAGGTCCAAAAACGCATTGTAAATGTTGTTGGATCTGGACTATCTGCTAAGCTTGAACCTCTTTCCCATCGTCGTAAAGTTGCATCTCTTTCTCTTTTCTACAGATACTATCATGGTCACTGCTCAAAGGAGTTATCATCTCTAGTTCCATCAACTAAAATTCATTCTCGTTTTACTCGTCATTCAGCTAAGTCTCATTCGTTTTCTGTATCTGTCCCTGCATGCTCTAAAAACTTTTATTCATCTAGTTTTTTTCCCCGCACTTCAATCCTTTGGAACTCTCTCCCATCTTCATGTTTTCCTGACTCATACAACCTTCAACTTTTTAAGTCTTCTGTCAACCGTTTTCTTGCTCTATAACTCTGTTCTTTTTTTTTCCTAGTAACTCCCAACTTAATAGTGGTTGCTTGCAGCCTTGTTGGGAGTGAATGCAAATAAAATAAAAAAAAAAAGTCACATTTCGCACCCTATAATGAATTATTATTTTTTGCTGTTACCGGTATTATTTTTTGATGTACTTAGTTGCATCGGATTAGATAACGATTTTAAACCCAAGTTAAACAACTACTTTCTTGTATTAGAATGGAAAAAAATATCCACTTTATTAACTTTTTTGTATGAATCACTTGCTAATATTGTTGAAAAACACACTTAAACACATCCAGAAATGCACAATTCCTATTCTTTAGTTGTTTTTTTCCCCCAGCTTTATAATGTTTTAAACGCTTGATATGATTTTGTTTGAGTTTTGTTTGAGAGCTTTTTGGTAGATAGAAAAAATTGTTTTTAGTAAAAAAAAACTTTATCTGGTTGCTAAAACTCATAAAGATATCTGAATGCCTCCCCTTTTCCTTAAATTGAGAAAACAATAAGCAAATACATCTACAATACAATACCAAAAATAAGCTAGAACTGATCATAAGATAAAAAGACTAGTGATTTATCAGAGAGTTTTTTAAACAAAATCCAAATCGTCTTTGTTTTATTACTTTGTTACATTGCTTACCCAGCGCACAGTGGTGTTGTGGATTACGTCTTCCAAGATAAGTAGCAAAAATTAGCGGTTGTATCTTAATATAAACATTAATATATTTGTAATGATGCGGTCTTTTTAAAGATATTGGAAGATTACGCCAACGTAATTTTAAAGTTAATAATATAATATTTTGTGGTTTAGAATTTTATATAAAAAAATGGTTGATATTTGTAAATAATAGATTTGCAGTCATATGGAAATAAAACAACTATAAACAAACCTATTGCACCTCCTAACATCGAGTGCGATCCTGTCCGCTTTCTCTATGCTGTCTTTCTAACACGACTACTTCTGTCTTTCACTCTAACATATCTTCGTTCTTCTTAAACTCACTTTACTCTTGGTCCGTAGAGCGGGTTATGACGCTCCTTGGGGAGCCGAACCTGTCTTTGCGGTACCTTGGCAATGTGGCCTCTATATGGCAACTAGCCGGAGGAGGATAAACCACAATACCAAACAACTATAAACAAACCTATTGCACCTCCTAACATCGAGTGCAATCCTGTCCGTTTTCTCTATCCTGTCTTTCTAACACGACTACTTCTGTCTTTCACTCTAACATATCTTCGTTTTTCCTAAACTCACTTTACTCTTGGTCCGTAGAGCGGGTTATGACGCTCCTTGGGGAGCCGAACTTGTCTTTGCGGGCCTTGGTAATGTGGCCTCTATATGGCAATTAGCCGGAGGAGGATAAACCACAATACCAAACAACTATAAACAAACAAGTGAATTCATTAGTGTCACTGGGAAACGTTTAATAATTCCCCACAGTGGAAACATTTCATTGAAATAGGTGGTCAAAAATAAAATCGTTGGATATTAAGCCTTAATTGAGTAAATTAAAGACTTAAGAATATATTTTTTTGTTTTTGTGTTTTGATTTGCCTCCCCCCCTTCCTTGCTTTTGGGTATTGTCTAAACAATCGACAATTTCCAAAATGCTTCAGACCTTATATTAATGCCTAAGTCAAAATATCATGTTTTTGCGGTAATTGAAGGACGGAATCAAAAATACCCCCCAAAACATGAGGGTAATAATTTCGAAAAAAAATTTTTGTTACTATTTCATAGTAATTTAAATAAATTACTACTAAGTAATTTGACTAAATTACTTAATAGTAAATAATTTAAATTAAATTTGCGCTTATTAAATTCTATTTTTTGAGCCACTAACAATATTTTTTTTTGATAAACTTTGTTTTTGAATCAAAAGATATATTTGTTATCAATTATCTTTTGGTGTGAGAACTCTACATCAAACTCTTTTGTTGGTAGACCTCTTTTTGCTGATTTATTTATTAAACCCTCTTGATTAGCTGGTGGTTCAGCTAAATCATTAGTTTTAAAATCTGATAGCAAACCTGATTTCTATTATAAAACATTTCTTATTTTCAATATGATGCATGCCATAGTGCAACATACTTTGCAAGAGTTTGTATTAAACTTTTTCTTAATAAATTTACTTTGTCTTCTCTGATTTGAACCCTAGTAATAATGTTTTTAAACCCACTACTACCTACATTACTAAAAGTATTTTCTGAAACCTGAAATCACTGCACAATTTGTTTTAAATTGATTTTCTCCATTACCCTAATTCACAAAAATATACTTACAAATTAAAAAGTAACTTTTTAACAACATCTTGAAATACATGTGGTTTTTGGTCGATCAGTGGGACATCAAAAATGCACTTTGAAATTATTTTTTCCTAAACTAATTATGTTTTTTAAAGCAATAAACACTTGAAATTGAAATAAAAAAATAGCTTTTTTTCTTTCAAGAATAACACGAAAACAAATTTTCATTAATTTTTCATGCCTTAAAACATTTTTTTTAAATTTTACTAAAGAATAAAAAAAGAAATCGCTTAAAAAATATCAGTTTTTCAAAATTATTTAGCGCTCAAGATCGCAGATGATCGCA
Source organism: Hydra vulgaris (assembly GCF_022113875.1). Lineage (NCBI taxonomy): Eukaryota > Metazoa > Cnidaria > Hydrozoa > Anthoathecata > Hydridae > Hydra > Hydra vulgaris. The sequence continues at coordinate 32,736,539 of NC_061163.1, forward strand.
GCCACGCTTTACAGGTTAGTAGACACTATAGACTAAAAAAATATCAAAATATAGAAAAGATATAAATTGGAACAATTTTTTAATTCTTCGTCAAAGTTGAAATGTAGTACTTTTTTTTTATTACTAGAAATCTTCACAATTCTAAAGTTCATCACCCTTAAAGCGTTCCTTACTTCTAAGTTCTCAAGTTAGTTTATTTTATCTAAAACTAACATGGCCGACGACACGGGTTTCAAAATGGAGAGGTACAATCTTATATATTCTAAAAAAAGTCCTCTATATCGTGAATTTTCTTAAAAATAAAAAAAAAAAGAGAAAATAAGAAGAAATAAAATAAGTGCCCACCCCCCGGCACTTTTTTTTTCTATATTTTTATACTTTTTATTTTTTATAGGACCGGCCTATAAAAAATAATTTTTTATATATTATTTTTATATTATTTTTTATACGTGCCCTCACCCCCCTCCTCTACCCTTCGTGTCGTTGGCTCTGACTAATAAATAAATAATAATAATTTTTCTCTATTTATAGAGATGTAAAGTGTGCAGTTGTATTTCAGTTAAAAATTAATGTTAAAAGCAAATATTAATTTCTATTTATAATCATATTTTTTGTAAGCGTTAAAAAAAAAGTATATAATAATAATAATCTTAATTAAACACCAACTGAATAATTTGATTATTTTTCGTTGGTAAGTTATTTATAGAACAAATTGAAAACTTATTATTAGAAAAATATTTTTTTTTTTTTTAGTTTTTCAGGTTTATAAATGTATAAAACGGGTTTATTTTTCTGAGTATTGGCGCCATAGTAGGGGGCAGCGAGAGCTTTTCTCAATAGTTTTTAAAACGGCTTGTTTTTACTGAGAATAGTGACATCAATATATAAAATATAAATTTATACGAACATACATAGATACATACGGTATAGTTTTTTCAAATCATTGAAAACTATCCATTTTTTTCCCACATCAAACACTGAATATAAATAAAAACAAATATATTTTTAAGTAAGGAAAATTTCTAAATAATCTTTAGTTGTATTTATTATGTTCGTTTAACTAGTTATTGTTTGTATTTAATAATTTAATTATTTTTTTATGTTTAGTAAGTTATAACTATACTTAGTATATTATCATAACTTATTCAAATATAAAATACACATTATTTTTATATAAATAAGAATGATTTATAGTTTAAAAAAGATTTTTCCCTCTCTCTCAACCTGATTACTCAAAAACATTAACCAATAAACAAGGCTTAGAAACAAGAAGAATTTCAACCTTAAGAAAACCTGAAAATCATAAGAGTGCTGTGCGAGTACTCCGTCGATGTGCTTCGCGCATTTTATCTCTAAAGTAAAGAGAAACCACAAAAAAGCAAACTTACTCTTTCCAGCTTAAATATATTTTCAATATAGTCATCATCAGAGTTGTAGTGGTCGATATCATCTGCGTCCTCTTCTTCGACGAACAAAAATTTATTTTTAGGCTTAATAGGAATCTCTATAAAATATAAATTATAAATTCACACAATGTTTTTAACGTTAATACTTTATTGTTGATATAAAGTTTAAAAATAAAAAATGTTTCTGACTTAACTAAAAAATTTATATTATCAACTTTTTTATTAAAACAATATTTTTTTAAACTTATCTATTACATTTTTAGTAATCTTTTTTTTTTTTTTAATTCATTCAAAATAACTTTAGTTTAATATTTCCTAACAGTTTGAATAATACCTTTAGAGGTGTTAGATAAAGGTACGGGTGTCATGCGGCGTTGTTTTTTAACTGATCGTCTAGCTGTTGTCGGTGAATAAGAAGCTATATCTTCAGACGAGGAGAAACAACTGCATTTTAAAGAATCGTTCAAGTGGTCCATATCATCATTAGTTTTACGTTCATCATCCTCTATTCCAGAATCTTGAGTAAGTTTTCTCTGCTTATTTTCATCATCGTCTCCAACAAACAATGGTAAACCCATATTGCTCGTCGCTTTTTTTGTATCTAATGTTTTCTTTTCTAATATATGTCTAAAACATGAAATGATAAAATCACAGAAACAAAAAGCAAATATGAATTAATAAGTGACCAAAAGTCATTAATTGCTAAAATATCACAATTCCCTTGTGTGTTTTTTGTTGTCGTAAATAAACTTGTACATGAATTAATAAACACACATAAGCTTCATTTTCTACAATACGCTATCAGAATTTCCTTTTGATCAAATTGAATAAAAGAGTTTAACTGAACAAATATTGAATTATTTTATTAAAAATAACCCAGCTGCGAGGAAACAATTTTGATCTGGTTTCAAATACGTAACAATTTACTTTTTTGACGCAGGATTACGCAAATAGGAACTTTATTTGTGTATTAAAAAGAGCTTCTTAAGTAGATCGAAAGGACGAGATGTCGACAGGTCACTTTTTAAATTGGTCTGGCAAAACTACCTTAACAGCCTAGACTATATTTAATTTAAATTTATTAATTCATTGTTGTATATTTTTATTGTTATACTTTATTAGCGATTACATTATTTACATTATTGCGATGTTATCTCTCGTTGCTTTTAGCAATTTAAAATAGAATCCACTACTTTAGTGTTGAACATTATTATACAATAGCGGTTAACCGTTAACAAATTTAACTGTCAAAATCTCATCTAGACTTGCGTCATTAACGCACATATTGTCTGGTGCATGACAAAGCGTAAAAAAATTCATTTTTATATATATTAAAATATTTAAAATTAAAATTTTTATTATTTAACAGGACGTTAAAATTCACTTCCAATGGCAAAAACTTTCACTTTCTAAATCCGCCTTTTTTGATAACGTTGTGTTTTTTTTCGAATAAAAGGTTTAATAACCGTGCAAATACTTTTCTAAAGTTTCGTATTTGCGTTTATCTTGTTCAACAAACAGTTCCTCAACTTCAATTCTTTAACTTAATTGGCAACAGCTTACCATCTAATTAAGAATAATCATACTGAAAAATAAAAAAAACATATAAATTTCTAGACAACTTTAGTTAAACAGAGTCGGATTAAGTCAAATTTAAGTTACCAAAGATAAAAAAAAAAAAATAACTCGCTGAAAATTTGTTATATTCGTTTGTATATTAAGTGATATACACAGAGGTGATTTTACGGTAATGGGATAGGGTATGGGGTGGGAGGGATAGTCAGGTATTTGCAGGAGCTAAAATAGAAAAGTAAATCACGTGGAACGGTCAGAAGCAGTTCTACAAATAAAATGAGGGGTGAATCTTCTAAAAGTACCGACTGGCTTCTTAAAAAAAAAAAAAGTCTTCAAAACAAAAATTTAACCGAATGAATTGTGTCAAATACCCGACTAGCTGACTAAATTCCCCATAAAACCGTCTCTGGGTACAGTGTTAAAAAGTTAACTTTTTTGTTCAAAGGGATGCAAATTAGCCTATTCGGAATTAGCGGAATCGTTCCTTTAAATTTTTGCTGTCGGTTTTGTTAGGTGCACTTTTGCTGTATTTTGAGATCTTGCGTGATTACTAATACTACTTAATATTAGTCTTAAATTTTAGCAAAAATTAAAATAGCTCTTTAACAATAAAAATCAGTTAAGTGAAAATGATCTACTTTTTTAAAGAGACAAATTAGGTATTGCGTAATTTATGGACAATCCCATTGAAAAAAAAACACTCAAAAAAAGGTGGAACAGTTGCAAAGAAATATTGATTTCTTGATTATTCAGTTAAGGAGGGACGGCGTTCCCCTGCGTTCCCCCCTGCTTTAACCCCTGACACAGTTCAGTCGGGTATGTTTTCGTTTGGAGGACTTTTTTTTTTTTTTAGCTAGTCAATACTTTTTAAGGATTCACCCACCCCCTCATTTTATTCATATATATATATATATATATATATATATATATATATATATATATATATATATATATATATACACACATATATATATATACATGTATATATATATATACACACATATATGTATATATATACATGTATATATATATATATATATATATACACATATATATATACATGTATATATATATATATATATATATATATATATATATATATATATATATATATATATATATATATATATATATATATATAATATATATATATATATATATATATATATATATATATATATATATATATATATATATATATATATATATATATATATATATATATATATATATATATATATATATATATATATATACATGTATTTTCAGCAAACCGTTTAAAACCGAATTTACAAGAGTAACGAGTAATAAGTTAATGTTTTAATAAATCATCAACGACTAATCTTCTTAGCGTCGCGCTTAATGACTAATCTTCTTAGCGTCGCGCTTAATCCACTTTTCCAAATATAAGTAATCGTTATCATTTAAGTTATTCATGTAAATTATGTGGTATTTTTATTATCACCAAATAACCTTTGTAATTCTGTTTATCGTTTACCTGCATAAATTTATTAATTATTAACTGCAAATAAAATGCAATAAACCAGTATTGCGACGACGTCATAAGGTAAAAGCGTTGTTTACGAAAGTTATAAGTTGAATTTTTTACAATTTTGTGAAAATAGTCGTAAAAGGCTTTCCTTTAAACGTTAGATTTCAAAAACTAGGGCTTAGTATCAGAGGGGCTACTCTCTACATAAACATAGTTTTGAGGTGAGCCCAATTTAAGTTTCTATGCATATGAATTTCATAAAACAAAGCACACTTTAAATAAGTTGTAACGTTTATTGGAGAAACATGTTATCAATTAGTAAAAATAAATAATGCATATAATAAATAGCATGATCAAAGCCTTAACTCAAAAAAAGCATTTTAATAGTTGATTTCGATGCAAAGTTTTTATTTTACTTTTTATATTTAAATTAAATGTTTTGTACTTGGTTGTTTTTTTAGTCTTTATATTTAAATAAAATATTTTCTACTCAGTTGTTCTTTCAATATACTGTCAACATTTTGTTTTATTCTTTAAATATATTGATAACATCAGTGTATGTATAAAGATAGACAACTTTATCTCATTTCAAATTAAAGAAAAAAAATTTGTTGTATATTTTATTGTTAATCTAAAAATGTTCCAACCAATATTGAATACACTAATATAGTTTTACAAAAAAAATGCATTTTACCTAAGCCTATATCTCTTAGTTATTATTCAGTTCTACTTCGTCAGAGTTATTAAACATCACAGCTTCATATATTACTTCATAGTTTATTCTTGTTTATCTTATTCTTGTAATAAAACGTCTACACGTCACAAAGTTAAGTATTGCATCATCACTAAGCTTTAGTTTATTAACCAAATTTTTAAAAACTGTTTTAACGTTTCTTAGTGTAAACGAGGTAGCGTCTGCCACATGGTCTAAGAGATAGTGAACAAGTGCTCATGCTCTAAGGGATAGCGAATAAGTGCTCATGCTCTAAATGGTAATGAAGATTCCGTTAAAATTGAAGTTTCTTTAATTTACCAGATAAGATATATACCGATGGTTTAAGAAAAAATATACCGATGTTATATCGGTATATTTTTTCTTATATTATCTTATATTATATATCTTATATTATCTTATATTATATATTATAATATTCTTATAATAATATTATATTATATATCGGCAATATATAATATAAGACTTAATATATATATATATATATATATATATATATATATATATATATATATATATATATATATATATATATATATATATATATATATATATATATATATATACTATCACCTGATGGTTTCATTATATTTATCAAACAAATTGACTCAAAGCTCACAACCAAAAGCTCAGAACTGTATGTATGTAACAAGTGTATTAAAAAGTAAAAAATGTTATTACTGATGATTTTAAAAAAGATATTCTTTCTCTAACAGGCTTTAATATAGACATGAAGAACAACAAAAATAATTGCTCTTACAGTATTTTGACCTCTCCCCTACATCTCAAAAGACTTTCATTCCTTGTTAGAAAAGAGCCATTCAGAGTGGCGTTCAATTGCAGTCCAGCTTAAGGGTTTTAACTTTCTTTACCGGTCAAATTTTTATTTTTCTTTCTAATAATTAATTTCAATAAAGTTAAATTACTTATGCATTGACATCATAAATACGTCACATAACAACTCCTGTTTTTTTACAAGAATTGATAGTATACTTTTTTGCAAAACTGCATTTGTAATCAAACGTTTTTGTCGTAGAAGCTTTGTGTTTAGTTCTTAACATAGTTAACGACTCAAAATAGTTTTTAAAAATATTTTTATAATAAAAGTATCATTTCCTAAACCGCATTTATTTTTTTGTTTGCTATTAAATAAATTATTAACAAAACATATAAAACTATTAAATAAGGGTGTAGCAAAAGTTGACAAAAAAATGATAAATACTCGGATACTTCGTTTTTTTTTTTTTTTTAAACTTTAAATTTTTAATATACTTCCTTTGTTTTTAAAAATTAACGTGGAATTTATAATGTAATCTATAATGATTTCAGCAAAAGCATGATTTTATATATATGTAAAAACGGTTTGATTTTCAAAAAAACACCATTCAACTTAAGACGTAATTGAATTAACAGATCAAAAATGCACACGGATTTGACACCAACAGCATCATGTTATCACTATTTAATGACTTATCAAAAGCTTAAATGCAGTTAACAAAAAACAAATTTGACCGCAACAGTTTCACCTTAGAGTTGCTTATTAAAAATAAATTATCAATAAATATTATTAGTTAAACTTTTAGAAATTTTTTATTGATGAATTTTATCCAACATTAATTGTATCTAGAAAAAATTGTGTTATCTCGGTTAAGCAAAAAAAAAAAAATTAACAAAAATTTTAAACTAAAATTTTAACTTTATTTTATTGCGAATCTTAACAAAAGTCTTTTTATTTTCTTATCTTTAAAGTCTTAAATACTTGTTTATTTTCTTTATTCTCTTATATCTTTTGAACGGAAATTGACTGCGTAATTTATTACGAAATTTTTTTTTTTTTTTAAAGATGGTATGGAGAATCAATTAGTTTTCGTAGCCTTTTTCACCAACATCAATTTTATCCGGAACGGACATAACACCACGAAACCTTTAAAGTCAGCAACCTAACAACTGTGCCATGGCTGCTATTTTTGTTACATTGTATATTTATAATATTTACTATGTATATATGTATATATATATATATATATATATATATATATATATATATATATATATATATATATATATATATATATATATATATATATATATATATATATATATATATATATATATATATTAATATATATTGCTTTATTTACAGTATTTACTTTTATATAGGCTCTATGAAAAAGTTTTGCATACATTCTTTGAGTTTCATTCTGTTTTATAAAAATTATTATTTTATATACAAACTTAAAATAGAATAGATAAGTTTATTTTTTTATAAAAAATGTAACAACTTCTAAAGGACACGCAATGTATTGAAAGTAAAATTGATAAACACATTGAAAACATTTCTTGTGTTGAGATTTGATCTTGTCCAAGTTCACGACTTTTGAAATAAATCGATGTTGTAAAAAAAGTTATTATTATCTGTATTTAGTTTCTTTCTTTTCTATCTATCGAAAAAATCTTCTCGTCAATCTTCCGGAAGTTAATGTATGTGTGGACCAGTAAACACACCTTTCATTATTTAAGATTCACTCAACCTTGGGAATTTTTCTTTGAAGTTCTTAAAAGCCTGATAATCTCGGTTCATTGCTTTTTACGAAATTCTTTATAAACCCCAACTTTATATTCAGAAACTAACAAAAGTTACTTACACACTTTTGATTTATTTTGATGCTATGAATGCTGATTGACACAAAAAACTCATATGCGCTACTAAAAAGTATGTCTGTGACTGACTCAATATAAGTGAAGATAACATAAGATAGTGAAGATAACATAAGATAGTGAAGATAACATAAGATAGTGAAGATAACATAAGATAGTGAAGATAACATAAGATAGTGAAGATAACATAAGATAGTGAAGATAACATAAGATAGTGAAGATAACATAAGATAGTGAAGATAACATAAGATAGTGAAGATAACATAAGATAGTGAAGATAACATAAGATAGGGAAGATAACATAAGATAGTGAAGATAACATAAGATAGTGAAGATAACATAAGATAGTGAAGATAACATAAGATAGTGAAGATAACATAAGATAGTGAAGATAACATAAGATAATCAGTAAACATGAGGACTCAGAGCAAAGTTTTTGTAAACGCGATGACTTTGCTGGAAATTTGTTGTAAATGTCAGATTCGAGTAGTTCTTTAAATCTTTCCCGACGGGCATTTGTTTTTAAAAGTTACGTTCTAAATGTGTTTTAAATGTCTTTTAAACGTCTTTTAAACATTAATGTTTAAAAGACGTTTAAAAGACATTTAAAATACATTTAAATCGTAACTTTTAAAAACAAATACCCGTCGGGTTTTGGCGATTAAAAGATTTATTTTATATAAACTGCTTCTAAAAATAACATAATAATTTATAATTCAGGGAAGCGAACAGGAACAAGAAGGTTTTTAAATACGGGGAGGCCAAGAATTGCTATAACCGGCGCTAAATGTAATAAATTTTGAATATTAAAATTAATAAGAAGGACTTGAGGTCGAACCACATTCATTAGAAAAAACTGTTAGTTAGCATTTTTAGTAAGCTATAAAAATATTCTGTGGCGAATTCACGGCATTTCGGTCCTAAAGCAAAAATACTAAGGGCCTCGTTTAGGCATATGACAATAAAAAAAATGAAAAATTATGGGTTTTTGTTTAAATTAAGCGCCCAAATCAACTCTGAAAGCTGAATAGTAAAAACTAATTCTAAAAAATATTTTTCAAAGTTTTTTAAGAAATAGTTGACTTTTATTTTGTGATGGCTCTTGGTTAAAAACAAGGTTTTTATATTTTTATTTATCTAAATTATGCTTTTTTATTTTATTTTATGCAATATATTTATATTTATCTAAATTATGCTTTTTTTTACTAGATATTTAATAAAAAGAATGATGTTTACTTCTAACTACTAAAATTAAATAAAAGTAAAAAATTAAATGACAAAATGTGTGACAATATCTAAAAATTAATTAAAAAAAAAATTAAAATGCAAAATAAAACCCTGACTGAAGTTCTATAGATATTATATACATAACATATGTAAAGATATTATATACTATAAAAAACGAAAGGGAGAGGCAAAAAAAAAAAGAAGAAAACTCTGAACTATCGAAGATATACGTTTAGGAGAAAAACAAACTGTTTTATAAATCTCTCAAAAGCTCTATATATGTTTGAAAAGATGTGCATGTTAATTTTTTTTTTGCTCTTAAAGCAATTTTTTAGAATCAATTATTTTACTAAAAAATATTGAAGTTAATAAAGAATAAGTATAGAGGTCAGTTTAGTAAAGACCCGTGTTTTAGGAGTCCGGACAGCTAAGACATATATATATATATATATATATATATATATATATATATATATATATATATATATATATATATATATATATATATATATATATATATATATATATATATATCTACGGGTCTGGTCATGTAGTACTTTATATTACATTAAAAAAAATCATTTATTTTTTGTTTTTGTTTAAGCATTGAAATAAATAAAAACGTTAACAAAAAATCGCGTTAATCGCTTTTTTTTTTTTACGTTCAAATTGCGGACCTCTGTTTTACGCGGGGCTGCACCAACTGTTTATTTTGTCTAATCGGTAATTCATCACTGTTAGGGTTGAGGTTTTACTGTAAAAAGGTTATAACGGTAAATGCAAGAAAAACATTCATTTACCATACCGGGCATTTCCAAAAAGTCATGCACGAAACCTCTTATATGTTTTATCTAATGCTTTCATAATAAACTGGCGAGCTCCAATTTATTATCATTTGATTCTAATCAATTTAAATATTTTGCAAAACAAAGAATGTTAGACTAAGTAAGGTTATCAAAGAATAAATTAAGTTTGAAGCGGAATCACACACGGAGCAAAAAAACGTAAACCTTAGTTACTTGATAAATAAACTTTAATTTTTCAGAAAATGTAAGTAACAGCAGTAAATTTTTTTTTTTAATTATATTTTACATATTAGTAAAAACTTCCTTAAGGTTGCAGGATTGTACGATGTATCATATTAGTAAAAACTTCCATAAGGTTGCAGGATTGTACGATGTATCATAGAGTAACATCAATCTTTTAAATGCAGTTCATGTCTGGTCACGCACGGAAGTCACGCACTGAAGTTGTTCATGTCAATGTCTGGTCACGCACGGAAGTCACGCACTGAAGTTGCAAATTTGTCAATTTGCTTGTGAGTATTTCAAGTAAACCGTTATATCTCTATAATTTAAATTTAATATGTTTTCGATAAAAAAAAGTAGAATATCAAATATTTTAGCTTGAGAATAGTATTTAGAAAATTATCGCATATTTTTCAAACTACTGCGACATTAACACACACACACACACACACAAAAAAATGACAAAAATATTTATATTTAAAATTAAGGTAGCCTTAAATATAAAAAAAATATTTTTGTTGTAGTTTTTGTATAAGAAAATCATAATAGTATGTATATTGCTGTAAGTCCCAGGCTTCTAATTTTTAAAGCAAAGAAAAATAAAAAATCACGTAGAGAAACGGAAATGCCCTACTGTAACTTACACTGTGATTTAATTAGAGTTGAGCTTTTCACTGAAAATAAGGTTAAAAACGGTAAAAATCAAACAGGGCAGTTCCGAAGAGATCTTAAAGGGGGTGGAGTGTGTGCAAAATTTATCTTTTCAAAATATATGCATTCTAATTCAAATCTTTTAAAGCAATGTTAATACCTCAAAAAGTAAACGACCTTTAAATAAACTAAAATTAATTTAAAAAAATTAATCTATCGGACATACTTGCTGAAAATAAATTGAATACAATTCTGCCGTAAGATGACATAATAATAATAAAATTTTTTGCTGGAATAAAAGCAATAAAAGAGTGTTTTCAAAATTAGTTTCAAAGATTTTTATTTATTTTTTTTAAATTTAATTAATTCTAATTCAGTGAATTTAGAACTCAGTTTTATGGTTCTGAGACCGGTTGGTTGTCAGGTTTCCCGAACTCTGTGGTAGCTCTCAGCGAGGCAAATTCTATTACCAGCTATAAAATATCAGAGTACAAGCAGTTTCATGTTACGCGTGAATGGTGTCCATGTTCGTACTTTTGGTGTGCATTGTCGAAGCCACATTTGGAGCCCTTTGTTACGGCTTAGGGTTTATAAATAGTAATGAGGTAATTGCTCGGATTATCAAATAGTGTACTGAGTACTATCTATGCTTTGATTCAAGTTCTTTAAAAAATTTAAAATGACTAAAGTACCAAAAACTATAAAACACAAAAAACCATCATAATCACCAAGTTCTCTAAATCCATCATTCAATAATATTCGTGGTCTTCGAAGTAACTTTTTTTTCTGTAGAGTCTTATCTCTTGCAAAGTTCGTCAGACCTACTTGCTCTTTGTGGGACTAATTTGAGTTCAACTGTCATATCTTTTAATCTTAGTGTTAATGGTTATCTTCTTTTAATTCGTAAATAGTTCATAGTCACAAGCTTGACTTGGAAATTTTCATTCGTAAGAACTCATCCATTTGTCAGGAAACCAGGTTTGAACCCACAGACTACACATTTTTGTGCTTTCGTTTAGCATCACTTTACTTTATTACATTTCTTTTTGTTCTATACCGCTCTTCTTTATCACAAGACTGTACTCTTTTCGATGTTGTTTCTGATGAAAATTGACCAAGTCTTTTCTCTTCAACCTTCATCCTATATTGTTGTTGGTGACTTTAGTGCTCATCATACTGAATTGCTTGGTTTTAGTGTCAGTAACTCTGTAGGAGTTAAGGCCTAAATCTTTCACCTTTCACCTCTGTCAAAAATAACAAAAAAGTTAAGACCTACAACTTTCACCTCTGTCCAACTAACTTTCCAGACAATCCGAATACTTTCTCTACTCTTGTTTCTGATCTTGTTTCTCAGTCCACATTCATCCAAAGGTGCTTCTGATTATGGTTTGATCTTTTTAAACTATTATTTCATTTTTCTTCATCATCAGAATCCCCCTATCATTGTACCTCTTACAACTATCTTAAGCTGCTTGGGGCTCTTTCTGTGATTTTATTCGTGATGGCTCTTGGGTAAAAACCTTGTTTTTACCTAAGAGCCATCACAAAACAAAAGACAACTATTTCTTAAAAAACTTTGAAAAATATTTGTTAGAATTAGTTTTTACTATTCAGCTTTCAGAGTTGATTTGGGCGCTTGTTGCATATGGTTGCTGCACATTTCTATACAGTCGAAAGTTTTACGAATTGAGAGCAAGAGATATCGCAAAACACAGACCAATACATAACAAAACAAGCCATATGCAAAATTTTGTTTTATATATGAACTATAAAACTAGATGGATGTTAAATTTGAAGATCTTTAAGACATCAAGTATATGTAGAAGAGGTTTACCAAGTATGGGGTTGTCCATAAATGATGTCAGTAATTTTTCTCACTCTTTCGAACCCCTCCAACTTTTGTCAAACTATCAATTTTTTGCCAACCCCCCTCCCTTCTTATATATGATATCAGTTTTTGCCTATGTTTTATCAAATTATTTCTGCAAAACTCAGATTTGTCTAGTTTATTTTTGAAGTTATTTATTGAAGCAGCTCCTATTTTTTAAATAGTAAGTCTAAACTAAATTTTGGAAAAAGTGATATCTGAAGGTATTTCTGCAAAAAGGTTTTTTTAGCTTGAATTTGTGTTGTCGTAAATTGGACCTTCTTTTGATGTACTTTGATAATTGTTTGTGACCCAATTTATTTTATCATGGCCATGTTGAATTTTAAAATGTTGAATAAGATCTCCACGTAGTCTACATTCTTCTAGTGTCATTAATTGCATTATATTTAACCTAGCTTCATGAGATAATTTTTTAATTGTAGGTGGTAGTTTGGTTGCTCTTTTTAGAATCATCTCAATATTGTATATGTCTTGTTGTTGGAATGGAGACAATGCCTAACCGCAAACTCAAGATGCGGGCGCATAAATGCTGTTTAGAGCTTTTTTACTATGTTTACGTCTAAATATTTGAATGTTCTCTTTATGATACCTAACATTCTGTTTGCTAGTTACTGAATCAACCTGTGAGTGCCATTTTAGATCCGATTGAACCATTATATCTAATTCACGTTCAGCTTCTGTGTTACATAATGTATTATTGTAATTGCAATCAATATCTGTCATTATAAATGTAGTATTTGGATTTTTTTCCCGATATGCATAACTTTGCATTTTTTATAATTAAATTTTATGAACCAGATAGGTTACCATGTCATTATTTTATTTATATTATTTTGAAGGCTTATTGAATCATTCGGATTTTTTATAATTTTTATTATTTTACTATCATCAGCGTAAAGTTTGATAGAGTTTTTGACTTGTTTGGCAAATCGTTAATAAATATCAAAAATAGCAGTGGTCCTAAAACCCTGTGGTACACCACTGATAACTGATAGCCAATCTAAGATAGTGTCGCCGAGGATCGGAAGTTTTTGATGTAGTTGGTTTTTTTAAGATGTATTTCTAATACAATATCTGATGTGTATTATTTAAGTTGCTCAATGGGGTATTATATCCTATGATCGAGATACGCTCTGCATCGGTTAAAATCAAATTTAAGGTATTGTCTTCGTACAGTGTGCCTGAATTAAATGTTGGTTTTGTGACGTTTTGAGTCAAAAAGTTGTCATTTAAATTGTCCAAAAATATTTGTGCTTGTCTATCATTCTTTAACACTATTTCGAAATTCTCTTCATTTTATTTTATATTTGAGTAATCGAAGCGGATAAGAGTAAACCTGAATATTTGTTGCAATCAATACTTTGGTTTGCGTTAATTATTATTTTATTGATTTTTTAATTTGAAAGTACTGTAGCATCAGGTGGACGATATATGCTACCAATTAAGATATTCTCATTTTCTGATTTAATGACACACCAAACTTGTTCAACTGTCATTTTTTCAGATACTAGGTCATAAAGAGTATAAGCAATTTAATTATTTTTAACATAGATAGCTACACCTCCATCATGTCATTTAGTTGAATTTGCTTTACATCGATTGTTGTGAAAAACATTATACCCGTTTACATTTATGGTACTTGATAAATTAAACCAAGTTTCGGTTACAATAAATATATCAGAATTATAAGCTGCTATTTCTAACAAAAACAAATCAAATTTATTGTTTAGTAGAGTTGCATTTGTCGCATATCTACAAGTCCTATATCTACAACCAGGGCCGCCGAGAGCTTTTATGACGCCCGGGGCATAGTAGCAATTAGGCGCCCCAAACAAGCAAGCTAGACGTTTCTAAATCTCTTGTTTTAAATTGGCCCTAACAATAATTTTTTTTAAATTAATTTTTATTTACATATTGGTCGTTCACCTTTTGCGACAAATACTGGTATAAAAAATAAAGACTAGTTCAAACTATTAAGATGCGAAATATCTTCTATAAAGTTGTATTATATTTCAAGCTTTACAATTTATCGGTTCTTGATCTTTTAACCAGAGGAATAGGAATCTTCACGAAAAAGTTTTTACAATCCCAATTTTTAATTAAACTTGTTGAATAAAATGAAAAAGCGCAACGTTAAAGGTATTTACTTCGATTATATGTTTAGGAAACTCACAATAAAAAGTTGCATATTCAGATTCATTGCGATTTTGCTATAATCATTCGCTTTACAAAAAATTCTCTTTTATTGGCAAGACCAGTCATCTGCTCATCATGGGGCGATATTTTGGTTGAAGCTAAAGCAATGGCTTTAGAATGCAGCAATTTGATCGTTTTACAATTAGTTTTATAGCAGCAATCTGAGCTGATTGTCTGGTATCTGAGTGGTGCAGCAACCTGAGCTGATTGTCTGGTGTCTGTTAAGCAAGATCTTCAGTCTAGCGGGAAAACATAAAGATTTTAGTTTTTTATTTATTTATTACAATAATCAATGAAACTTATTCATAAAAAGTTTAGTATTTATGAAAGAAACACCTTTTATATGCTGACGACATTTCTTTAGCCAAAGTTACGTCATAAAAATACTTTTAAAAGAGTTTACTGTAGGTAAATCAATTACATCCTGGGCTGATACTATTTCGAAGGTTTGTAACAAATTTTTTCAAAAAGTGCTGATTTTCTGGGTAACCTTTGATTAGTTGGGGTTTTAAACAGGCCATTTTTAAAAATTATATGCTAAGTTTAGTAAGAAATTGTAAAGACGCATTTTTTTAAATTGGTTTTTAACGACCTTCTCTTTGGTAATATAAAAAAATTAAGTTAATATGCGCATCACCAAGTAAATTTCATAACCTCATCCATAAAAACAATTTTTTTACTATTTTTATTAAAATCCCATTATGATATTTAAAGTCTTAAATTTCTTTTAAAATCTCATTATAATTTTTTATAGTCTTTCGTATGTAAGTTAAAATAGATTTCATTTATCTTGTTTCTGTTAATGTGTGTAGCTTTTAATACACTTATTTTGTCTGACGTATTGTCTAACTCAATGATAACAGGTGATATTTTTGACGTGTCTCTTGTTTTGATTCTGATTACTTTATTTTATTCTTGTCTGGATTTATTCAAAAAAATCTTTTACCATATCTTCATCAGATTTTTTCTTGTAAATAATATCATGATTTGGTAATTTCCCAGCGGACACGGCAACGTCCATATGACGTCGAAAGGACGTCTTTTTAGGACGTCCGGAAC
Source organism: Hydra vulgaris (assembly GCF_022113875.1). NCBI lineage: Eukaryota > Metazoa > Cnidaria > Hydrozoa > Anthoathecata > Hydridae > Hydra > Hydra vulgaris. Next base: position 32,752,452 of record NC_061163.1, read on the forward strand.
TGGTTCTAAATGGCAACGCCAGATGACGTCTTTTTAAGACGTAATTAGGACGTCTTTTTAGGACGGAATAAAGACGTGTTTTTAGACGTCTAAAATACGTGAATTTAGGACGTTCAGAACTAGTGCTAAATGGAAACGCCAAATGACGTCATTAAATAACCTAATTTAGACGTTCTCATTTCGACGTCTAAAATACGTGTTTTTACATGGCTTTACTTAAACGTAAGGTTCAAATTTATGTTTTCACAGACCCTCTTGAGAATAAGAAAAAAATAATTAGTCGTTTAAATTTTTTTAATAATATAATTGTGCTGAATTTTATAAATTACAATTTTGTAAACTTCTTTTTCCACATGTTAATTTCCAAGAATCGAATGTTCAAACAGTTGACGTCATTCACCTTCTTTTCGATCAGATGCACTCTTTAAAATATTGCCACCAGCATTTTAAAGTTTTTTTGTTGTTGTAGGAATCAGGAAAGCAGTCTTTATTTTTATTACTTTCATCATTGACTATAACTTTACGTTGTATATTGAAGTATTTACTTTATATTAGTACTTGTACTATAGTAAATTTCCTTGAAATGTTATAACTTATTTCGAAATATATTTGATTTGATTTAGAACGTGTCTATTAATCGTTGTAAAAAGACTTCTTTTGTAATTGAAAAAAACCTTATTAAAAATGCGTTACTTAAAAATTTTAGGAAGTTTTAGCGCTCGCGTGATATAACTTTTTTTTTTTGATTTAATGAAGCATTTTTTGGACGAAAAAATTATTGGACGCGAAAAAGACGTTCAAAAGACGTTTAGAATTTTAATGGGACGGACGGACCCGATTTGAACGTCCTAAGGACGTCTTTTTTACGTCCCGTGCCCACTGGGTTAAAACCAAATATAATAATAATATTTTTTCTTTTATTACGTGTTTTTTCCTTATGAAGAAACGTGTTTATAATATCATTTTGGCCTTGATTTGTTTTAACTTTTCTTTTTACAACTTCACTCCAATTATTTAGATCTTTTGATTTATCTTGGCTTAATTTTTTTTCTAATTCAAGATTATTTATGAAAACATCTTTCTCGTCTATTTTTTTATTCTAATTGCTTGATTTTATTTTGCATTTCTTGTTGTAACATATATTTTTTGTTGGCATTTTGAAAGTGAAAACAAACCAAAACAACTCTCATCAATACGCCAACTTTAAATTCTTTGATAGGAGGTCTACCACACTCTCGAGGAAAGTGTGGAGTTTTCCTCCACACCGGTGTGTAGCTATCACTCCTAGACACAAGTGTGGAGTTATTTTGCACACTTTGGCTTTCATATGGCTTTCATCGTGAACAGACGCACTTTTTTAAATTAGCGTATTTTTTTTAAGTAAAAAAAAAAAAAAGAAATTTGCTGTTAATTAATTAATAAATAGTAATTATCTGAATACTTAACACATAATCTATTAAATGGCAAGTAAAAAAGAAATTGAAAATATAATGGAGGAAAAGTTCGAAGCGTAAGAAAGTTCGCTTTTAAAAATAATATCAGGAAATGCCTCGATACAAAGCGACAAAATGGATAAAATTTTACATTCAATAAAAAATATAACCTTAATTAATGAAAAATTCGTACACGTCGAAAAAGAACCTAAAAAGTTAATGAATACGGAAATTACTAAAGTTGTAAATCAGCTAAAAACAATGCAGAAAAAAGCAAGCAAATTAAATGATGCACTACAAGAAAACTAGAAGATAGGAATAGAAGAAACAATATTAGAACTGACGGTGTACGAGAAAATGAAAAAGAAACATGGAATCAAACTGATAAAAAAGTTCAACAAATATTTAATGATCAGTTAAAAACAAGTAACATAATTATTGAACGAGCGCACCGTATCGAAAGACGCTTTTACGTAGAGAAAATAAAGAATAAACCCAGAACAATCATACTCAAATTGCTAAGTTATAAAGACAAACAAAAACATTTTGGAAAACGCAAAGATGCTGAAAGGTACAGGTATTTTTATTAATGAAGATTTTTCATTTGAAACTAGAAAATATGCTATTATTGAATACGATAAGTTAATAGTGAGAGGGTTTAATCTAACTCCGTTTCTGTTAGACAAATAATGCTAAAATTATGTTTTATTTCTTCCAATAAAATTTTTAAAGTTTTTATTCAAACTTCGGATGTTAATATTTAAAAAATATTTAAAATTGAAAATGCGTTTTTATTATTTTTAAGATATTGTGCAGAATGGTAAACTGAGTAGTATTTGCTTTCAAAATTCAATTTGTCAAAACAGTCTGTTTCAGTGTCATTATCGTTAATATTTTCATTAAGAAAATTGAAATATAGAGTTTTGCTCCATTTTTATACATGGTTTTATACAAAATTTTGAAACATAAATAAAAAATAAAATTACTGATTTAGCTTTTAGATTAAACCCTCTCACTATTAACTTATCGTATTCAATAATAGCATATTTTCTAGTTTCAAATGAAAAATCTTCATTAATAAAAATACCTGTACCTTTCAGCATCTTTGCGTTTTCCAAAATTTTTTTGTTTGTCTTTATAATTTAGCAATTTTGGTGTAAATGCGATAAACAAAGTACGCAGTTTGATTTAATTAATTACACGTCAATTCATCAACCACGTGATAGTTATGGTGGCGGAGGCGTTAGTATTTTTGTCCACAATTCAATTGATTTTTTCCCTCGTAATGATCTATGCGTTAATGAAACAGATTGTGAGTCATTGTGCATTGAACTTTATAATAAAACCACAAAAAATATAATTGTTAATGCTATTTATAGAAAGCCATCTGGTAACTTAAAAAAATTTAAAACTCACTTACATTTATAACTAAAATCAATATAGAATGGAAGTATATTTACGTTGTCGGCGATATTAATTTGAACATTTTAAAACAAGCTTCAAATAAAATTAGACATTTTATCGATAAACTTCTTCCACATAATGTTATTCCAACAATAAATAAGCCAACCAGAATAACTAAGAATTCTTCTACTTTACTTGATAAAATAATCACTAACAATTTTTATAACAACTATATTTTTACAGGTTTTTTATAACAACTATATTTTTACATTTTACATAATCATTAACAGACTTATCAGATCATTTTCCTACTTTTCTAACAACTAATAATATAACTATTAATAATATTTCTTTTAAATTTATAATATACAGGCGGCAGATCAATAAATACTCCTTACAAAATTTTCAACACCTTTTAAAATATAACGTTGATTGGGATCTTATAATGCAATCGGTAGAGGTAAATAATGTCTATGAGCTATTTCTTAAATTTTTTTGTGAGCAATATGAAAAAGCTTTTCCTGAGAAAAAAATTGTTATAAATACCAAGTCTTATCAAGCTCCATGGATGTCTAAAGGTTTATTAAAATTTTCAAAGAAAAAAAAAGTTGTATGAAAAATTCTTAAAAAAAAACGTGAAATGTAAAAATGTAAAAATGAAACAAACTACAAACTTTATTAAAAATATATTTGAAAAAACTAAACAACAATCAAAAAAAATTTACTTTTTCAGCTAAGCTTGGACCATTAAGTTCTCAGAAAATAACTTTGTAACTCAAAAGTATAACCTAAAGTTATGTTCTTTAGATAATACTTTTTTTTTTTATATTAACAAAAACTTTCAGCATATTGTTAATATTAAAGAAAAAACATTTTCGCAATTCAAATCTAAATTAAGATGTTATTCCCTACAAGAGTAGGTTCTCTGTACCGTGAACTTTTTGATATGTATATATTTTATTACACAGGGACTAAAAAGTTTCAGTATGTGTTTTTTTCCGTTATGTGTCCAAATATTGCCAGTATGTGTTTTTTTCCGTTTAAAAGAAAAACATTTTTGGACCTAAAATTTAAAAATGGTTTTACTATGTAGATCATGAAAAGTTTTTTGAGATTTTTTTACTATAGAGTCTATATATTGTTTCCATGACAAATTTTCACTTCTAAAAGTTAACGGATGTTTGCTTTTATTAGTTATATTATATTAGTTAGAAGACTGGGTAGAATAAGAGGTATTGTTTGCTTGTTTGTGGAAATGGAAGTTTGCTTTTTGATTAATCAAAGATTTGTTGCATATAAACCATTCATTTTGTTATTCATACCATTCATCATATAAACCACCATTCACCTATAAACCATTAATTTACTTTATTTAGTTTTTCATTGAGTACTTTAAAAAGTGTTTCAATACTTTTTATGAGAATAAATAAAGTTGGAGTCATCTGCAAATAAAATAAAATTTAATAGGGTTGATGTTGAAGATAAGTCATTTATGTATAGTAAGAAAGAAAGGACCTTTACTTTAATATAGAACCCTGTGGAACTCCACAAGTTTTAGTATTTTTGGTTATTCCTATATTATCACATTGTACGTATTTTTTGTTCGACAAGTAATTTCAAACCTGTGTAAGTTGTATCTTATATTCCGTAATTTAATTCCGTAAATCTGAATAATTTTTCAAAGACATTTTACAGTCTACATTTATTCGCTAGACAGTCTAACAGTCTACATTTATTTATTCTAATATTTATTTTACAGTCTATATTTATTCGCTTTTGCTAAAACGTCAGAACACAATTTTCCGAGCAAGCTTTGGGTCTATTCGATTATAAAATTATTAATATCTAATTAAAGTACCTATTAAATTCATTGGTTGATTTTTGAAGACAACCAATGAAAAACCGACATTTTTTTGTAGCTCGATAAAACATCGAGAAAAATTTTGAAAATTAAGAAATTAAATAATAGATTATTTTGTTTAAAAAATATTTAGATTTTTGCCGCCATTATAAATTTGATGTCAAATTTAAGAAAAATTTATTGCTTATTTTAAATCCTTAGAGTGATCTATTTTTAAAAACAATATTATTATTGTTAAGGAGGGTTATTAAACTTAACAATCTTAAAAATTTTAATTTCTTTTGAAATGAAAGTCTTGAATTGGCTGACTTTAACTTTAATTATAAAAATAATTTACAGACACTAAACTAGTTATGTAAAAACATATCAAAAATACTTATAGTATTTTACTTGCAATATACATGTTTATTGCAAGGTTAGAATTATCTCGTTACATTCTACATCTTTAGGCCATAAAATAAAACGATTTAAAAAATATAAATTTCAGGAGACGGCATATACTTTTTTTTTTTTAATTATGTTTTGTCCGCGACTTTATTAGGTTTCAATGCAGTAGAAAAACATTTTTTGAGGAACGTAATAGAATCAATAACTTTTCAAAAAGTGAAGAGTAGAACAAGATTATTTTAACCTCGCGATATATATATATATATATATATATATATATATATATATATATATATATATATATATATATATATATATTTCAGTTTTCTAAACTTAAATTCGCATAAAGTTATACTTCCATCATAAAAGATTTGATCACAACATACACTTTTAAAAGACAATGAGAACACAACACTAATGTTTTGACAATAAACAATAGACCTATAAAACTTATTTAACAAAATAGTGCACTTGTTGCAATAGCTTGTAGTAAAGTTAGTGTAACAGAATATTTACGCTTTACTAGCGCTTCAGATGATTATTTGGCCAACTTTTACATATAAAATATAATTGCTTAGTTAGCGCTTCTTAAATTATAAAATTCACAAAACGAGGTTTATATTTCAAAAGTATAAAAAAGTTATATATATATATATATATATATATATATATATATATATATATATATATATATATATATATATATATATATATATATATATATATATAAACATTTCGCAACCGTAAATCTCACTCTTCTTTGTAACCTTTCCAGTCTAAGGAAGGACTCACAAAAATACGTTTATTATTTTTAAAAACACTAACTATGCCTTTATAAGCCATTCTTGGAACACCAGCTTTTAGGTCAGACATTATACCCAATTGTTTTGCTATAAAAATAAACTCATCGTTGCTATTATACGACACACGTGCGTATTCTTGCCTATCAATTATAGATAAGATTTCATGAATACTTTTTTGCGGAGAGTTTTGAACCTTTCGTAAAAATTCATTATCGTAGTTTTCTTTTAACAAATAACTGAGATCATAATCGCGAAAGGGGAACGGATTTTCATTTAATTTAATATACTGTAAATATTGATCAAAAAACTGACCTTGACTCACACCAATTCTACCAAATGTTTTTGTACGTGATATTTCTGGACGAATACATACGCGATCTTTTCTTTGAGAAGGTGCACGCAACCAATCATCCCAAAAACCTAAAGGCCATTTTGGCTTCATTTCTTGCCAAATCTTTTTAGTTATCAACCACCCTAACCCAGGAAAAAAATCAGTGCGATATAATAAATCGATGGCAAGAGGATCAACTGAGTCCACTTTTCCGTTATCGTTCCAGGCAGATATGCAATATATAGATTGATCAAGCTCCATTAACGGTCGAGTGGCTAAGAAGTATTCAAAAAAGTCTGGCGCTAAACATAAGTATAATAATTTAAAAAGTAAATTAAAAAAAAGAAAATTCATTCTTTAAACTATGCATACAATATATAATCAAAGCATGTTTTACAAAAAAAAAAAAGGTTAGAAAAATAAATTTGTTACAGAAGCAATCTTTGAGTAGTTGCCAATCGAAATTAATATTTAACGAAAAACTTTCATTAAATGTTATTTCACCTTTCATGATGCAAAATTATAAACAAATTCTGCAAGTTTTTTTTTATGGTAAACATGCAAATAACTCAAAAAAAAAAAAAAAAAAAAAAAAAACTTTTACAATATTTTTAAAACACATTACAATGTTATTTCAAGTTAACAGTCTTATTTTTTATATCATAAATATATATATATATATATATATATATATATATATATATATATATATATATATATATATATATATATATATATATATATATATATATATATATATCTTATATATTTATTTTTTTTATCTCTTATTATCTTATACAAAAAACAATTTTATTCTAATTATAATGTACCCTCAAAACAATTATATAACTATATCAACGAAAATTTATTGAAGCAATTTATTTAACTTAAGACAGACAAAATTTTTACTTCGAATATTCCAAAAAGCTATAACCTCTTTCACAATATTTACAACGGTTTTGTTTGTCTTGAAAGACTGGAAAATGCTCTTGGATATCAAACTTGAAAGAGGTATATTAACAGTTGGTCTTCTTTTTGATGGAGGGTTTATGCTATTGATAAACGGATAATGGTATTGATAAACTAGCACGATTGATGTTATTGGGTAATTTTCCAACTTTAATTAGACTAACCAATTTGTAATTGAAACTGTACTGTTGAGAACTGATTTTTTATTTTTTTTTGCAATATGTCGTCAATAGAGTAACAAGTAGATACTCATACTTATACCAATGCAGTAATAAAATATAGGTATATAGTTTGTTTAACTCGATGACTCCAAAAGCATATCACAAAAATCTACACCTATATGAACATTATATATCTCAAAAACTTTTAAACAATTAATATTATCATTAAAATGAAATTTTATTTAAATTTATTCAAATTTTTTTTTACAGTCATAGCTTCTACAACACAAAGACACTCAGTAAACCAATAAATTTGTTGTTGTGGCAGCTTTGTTACTGACATCATTATAAGCACTCCAATATATTTTTCAATGTCATGATATGTTATAGCTAATCTTCAATTAGTGGAACATAAGTTTGTTTTGCTAAGAAAGGGTCAAAATAAGGGTTTAACCCCACCAAAATGAGTTTGTATTTATACAGATTATGAACAGGGGTGCTCTGAATATAAGATAGCTGTAAAGTTTTGTGTTTCAACTTTGGCTAGTGCAGTAGTTGTTTAAAGAAATCTTGCAAAGAAATTTGCAACTTTTTAAACATGTCTATTGTAAAGAACAGACTCAGGGCTTTCAATTTACAAGTATGCCGTCCAGTTAACAAAGCAAAACTAACAAATGCCATGAAAAGTAAGCATTTACAACTTGCCAAAAAAGAACAAGCATGGACCACAGACCAGTGGTCAAAGGTACTTTGGTCAGATGAATCAATATTTCATCAAACTCGATATTTCATCAAATTCAAACAAATATGTCATTATTTCAGAAGGCCTCTTGGGAGGAGATACAATGATTGTTACACAGCAAAGAGTGTAACAATCATTGTATCAATCATTATGTTGTGGGGATGCTTCAGTTCAGTTGGAAGAAGACATTAACACAGCTTATGAATGTGAATGATGATACATAAACTTGTTAAAAAATAAACTATCAACTTTTATGAATTGGTTGCAAAATCTTTATGCAAGATGGAGCACCGAGTCATCCTGTCAAGGTATGCAAGGAGTGGTTTTGTACCAACAGAATACAGGTTCTTGATTGGCCCAGAAACTCGACGGACCTCAACCCAATCAAGAACCTGTGGAACTTTGCTAAGAATAAGGTTTCACAAAAGCAGCCTACATTCATGGAAAAAGTCAATTCTTAGAGTCTGGACAAAAGAAGTAACACAAGAGACCTGTGAACACCTGAGAGCATTAAAATCAAGATGTCTAAAGAGCTTTATTGATGCAAAATAAGAACACACTTGTTATTAGAAAATTTATATGGTTTCTCACTCAGAACAGTGATAAAGCTTGCTGTAAGGGACAATAAACATTTAATTAAGTATGTTTGATGTTAATTAGTTTACTGTTGATAACTTTATTGATTTAGTAACAAAAGAGACTTTGTGTATGTGTTTCTGAGACTTTCTGTATGTTATTTCAATTGGTTGGACTAATTTTACTTTCTTTTAATGAAAATTTTTATACCTAAAAAATAATTTATGTAACTAAAATTTTATTATCATATTTCTCTGAACATATCACTTAAAATAATAAAAAAATATAATGAACTAATTGTATAATATAATATAATGAAGAAAACAGTATAATAAACAAAAAAAACTACAAATTAGGTGGCATCTATATAACATTTCTTAATTATTTAGAAAAATGTTCCAGTATTAATTTTTTTTTTATAATTTTATTTGAATTTTTATGCTATATTTTTCTATACATTAGTATATCTAAAAATATTGTTGGCTTAGCATAGGAACAGCCACAAATAGTCATTAAGATCAATCCAAAGTAGCATCCATTATTGACCAACGTTTTTGTGTACAGAATTACTACTCAAGCATTGAGTTGGCGGGGGCAGGATTTGAACCTGTATCGTATAACAGTCCGTGTTTTAACTTTTCGTTTGACACTCTAACCAACTGAGCTATCCAGCCACATTAATAAACATAATTCACTAACACTATATATTGAAATTAAACAACATTTTCTAAAATAAAATTTTTTTAACATTAAATGAAATTATTTAATATTCATCATAACTATCATTATTCTTTGTAACAATAAATGTTGTTACGCCAAAAACCATTATTCAAAATTTACTGCTTTTATATTTTTAACACAAATGCTATTTTTAAACAACACTTATTTACAGATATTTCTATTCAGAAAATCAAGAGCTAAATTACCCCAGTAAAATAAATATATTGTCAAGTAGTTCTTGTGAATTCTTTGTCATCATCATCATCATCATCATCATCATCATCATCATCATCATCATCATCATCATCATCATCATCATCATCATCATCATCATCATCATCATCATCATCATCATCATCATCATCATCATCATCAAGCTTTAGCCTTCCTCTTTTATGCTGTTTCTCTAATATAAACAATCTAGAGCATTTTTTTTCTTAACTAAAGTTCATTCATACAATATGTAAGGCACTCTCTTCAAGTTTCCTTATTTCTACCACTACCATTTTCTACTGACGATGCTACCTCTCTACATGCTGATACCTAAATTACTTTATTTAATTAGTTTATATAACAATGAAAAGATATTGTATGCCAGCTTCTAAATAAAGAACAAACATATATGTTTATATCCATAATATGTATGCAGAAAGTGCATCTTGAAAGTTTTTTTTTTTCTACAATTTTTCACCGTCTTGAGCAGTTGCTTTATCAAACAATAATTTTTTTCATCTTTTTTATAAGAACATCTCTCTTAAGAACAAATGTCTTTTTATTATTGCAAGAAGCCAATGTAAAAAAGAACTGTCTGATGTTAAGCTCTGTTATTCTCAGTTTACTAAATCTTGTATCTTATTCCAAATGTTAGGTTCTAGAGACTTTTAGTTAGTCTTCAACTGTGTCAGTAACTAAAGTAAGTCTAACATTTAATCATTTGAAAGTTTGCTGTTGCAGACGACACACTGCACTTTGTTACATACAAATATTTGCTCTGCTAACTTGATGGATTCGATCCTTTTACTTCTTCCCAGAAGTAAAAGGATCAGCAGAGTTATTTGCAAAAAAATCTTACTCTAATTTGACTCTTGAATGTAATGCATATTTTTTCTGACATTTTAACAGATTAACCCATTGTTAAACATCAAAATCACTCTAGCTTCCGATGCTTAAGTTAATTCTCAGTTGAACACTTCTACAGTTTGTACTCCAGACAAGATTTCCATCATAGTCTTAAAAAGTGTTCTCCAGAACTCTCTTCAATTTTTGCTAAACTTTTAAAAAGTGCTAAATAAGTGGTTCCAATTTTTCATAACTCTAGAAAACACTTTGACCTTTCCAACTATCCTACGATTAGTCTTCACTCTGTTATTAGTTGCTATAAAAGTTTTGAGGTTATTAAGTCTTTCTAACTGCATTAGTAAAGTTATTCTTGAAGGCTTCCTCCTCTTCCTTCACTTCCTCTCACACTCTTCTTTATTTCAAACAGCTTTAAGGGTACCACAAGGTGCTATCTTTGCTTCTGTATTGTTTTTTATTTACAATAACGATCTTCATGAAATCTAAAGTTGCTCTATTTGTTGATGACTCAACTTTATACTTTTGTCTTGTCAAAAGATCTTCACTTTTTAATTGCTTAAAACAAGCAGCTGATTTCAAATCTGATCTCTCTTCTGTAACAGCCTAAGGCTTGCAGTGGCTTATGGATTTAAATTCTGGACTTAAAATCCACAATTTTTGCTAAACTCATATATTTTCTGCAAAAAAATATTGCAATATTCTTGGCATTCCCATATTGACGAATAACAACACCCTTACTCTCAGAAAAATCTAAAACCACATTGTAAATGTAATTAGACCTGCTTTATCTGCCAGGCTTGAGTCACTCTCCTATTGTTTTAAGGTTACATTTCTTTCTTTTTTCTACTATCTTCTATCCTCTCTATAACGATAAACCAAAACTCATTCTTACTTAGCTTTTTATTCAACAGGTTGCATCCTTCTACTGTATCTGTCCCTTCATGCTATAAAAATTTTTATTAATTCAGTTTTTTTCCTTGAACATCAAAAAAACCTTATAATTCTTACTCATCTTCATTTTTTATACAACTTACAACTTTTTAAGTCTTCAGTTATACCCTTCCAAGTATTTTAACTTGTTCTCTATTTTAAAGCGACTCATAACTTAATAGTGGTTGTTGATAACAGTTAATAATAGTATGTAAGCATAAAATTATAGCATATTAAGCATTATAATTTTTTTTCTAGCCCCAGCTATCAACCACTGCTAAATCTTATAATTTTGCGGGGCTGGGTTTAAAAAAGTCTTATTTTTAGCCAGGACCGGGGCCCCGGTCACTTACTATATTTGTATGTATCATACAGATCATACTAATCTCACCTCCCCATTTTCATGTATAAACATTAAAAATGACTCTTCTACCTCCATGATTACAAAACATGGAAACAACCCAAATATGGAAACAACCAATTGATGTGGTTAAATGCAAACATAACACCATTATTCAAAAATGGAGATAAATCGAATCCATCAAGTTAACAGAGCAAATATTTGTATGTAACAAAGTGCAGCGTGTCGTCTGCAACAGCAAACTTTCAAATTGGTCTCCAGTTACAAGTGAAGTACCCCAAGACTCTGCCTTAGGTTCATTTATGTTTACTGTTTATATAAACGCCTTACCGAATGAGCTATCAACGAAGTGTAAAATGTATGCTGATGATATTAAACTAATTAACATAATTAGATCATCTTCTGATATCAAAAAGCAAAAAGACTAAAACAGATCTAAACAAATTAATGCATTGGTCAAAACTATGGCTATTAAAATTAAATGTTAGCATATGTAAACGCATACATATAGGTAGCAAAAATACTAAGTATATACACACAATGTATGATTCGGTGTTAAACAGAGTTGAACTACCAGAAACCAAAATTGAAAAAGAGTTAGGAATTATGATTTCAAACGACTTAAAATGATCTAGTTAAGTTAATTATGTGTCTGGTAAAGCTAATAAAATGTTAGGAATAATAAAAAATTCATTTAAAAACTTAGATACAAACACGTCTAAACTATTGTCCTCTCTTGTAAGACCGTATTTAGATTATGCAGACCATATATAGATTATGATCATACCTATGACTACCCAAATTCAGTCTGGTATCCTTACTTAGGACAAGACAAAAAAAAATTGGAATAACTTAGATCAAAACATTGCAGATTCTAAAAAACTTAATAAGTTTAAATCAAAGTTGGACTTATTTTTAACATAAATCAGCTGTTAAAGCCTAGATTACCTAGACTCCATACATTGTCATTGTACATGTACACAGTTATTATTAAATAAATAAATAATAAATAAATAAACCCCTTAACATGGGTAAGTATAGACTGACCACTATTTTCTTCATAGGAGAGCACAGCACCGAAACTTATTAAACATATTTTTAATGTGCTCTCCTGCATAAAAAATAATATTCTGGTCAGTCTAGGTAACAACAGTATAGTAATTAAAAATGATTTGATTAAGATAAATACTTGATTTCCTTAAAAACCCAATATTATCAAAAAAATTATAATTATAAAAAAACTTTACTAAAATATCTGATTAGTAGGGGAGGATGAGCAAGGATGGGTAGAAGTGAGCCTATTTAAAAAAAAAGAAAATCATATCAAGTAAATTAAAAGTGAGAAAAATATTGGATAAGGAGCCCATAACAACTTTGTGTATTAGGTTTCTAATAGTAATATGATAAACAACATTTCTAGATTTTTATCGATTTAAACAATATTCCATGAGTAACTACTTGTTCACTCTTACCCTTACACAAGTAGGAATGAATCAACAAATGTTAAGAGTGATCCATTAGCTTTATTTACCTAAAAAAAACATTTTTCTAGATACATTTTTTATTAGCTGCTTTTTAACCAATATCTTGAAATAATTATGATAATTATAGTACATTTTTAAAGAAGTTTCAGCCAGTACAATAATTTTATCTCTGGACAAAAAAACAAAAAAAGAAAAAAAAAAGAAAAAAAAAAGTGGAATACACCACTAACATAGACACCTGCCTTAAGAACTCATCAGCCGAGAACCAAGAGTCTAGTCTAAAGTATGATACAACTTTTAAAAATACTTAAATAATTAGTCCGATATTTTGGCAGAAAGTCTTTACAAATTAAAACTTGATTTTCTTGGAAACACAAATAATGGGCATACAGTCTTTTGGTTCTTGGCTGACCAACTGATAAAAATTTTGATAATTTTAATGCAAATGTGCTTGTAATAACTTAGCCAAAGTTTAAGGTCTTTTTTTGGCAGAATCTAGCTATGGGATCAATGATTTACTCCTAACTGTGGCTCACTTGTATACATCCTCCCTTAATCTTTATTATTTTTATATTTCATTTCTATTAAATATTAGTTATTTGCCAATAAATGAGAATTTTTGTGTATATGTGTGGTGTTTACATTGCCTAATACACAGGAGGGGATGTTTATTAATTTTTTGGAAATTTTCCGACCTACCCAAAGCTTAATAAGATCCAACCTTTTATTCCCACTATATTATGCGTAGTGGTCCAACCTTTTATTCCCACTATATATGCGGTAGTGGTGTAGTGGCAGAGCACTCGCTTCATAAACGAGTGGTTCCGAGTTCGATCCCCACCACGTCCCTGGTAGTACCGCGCTCAACTCGTTTCTCTGCGCAGCGGCCTTGTTCGTCAAGGTTCGTGTTTCGGAGTTATAGAATTGAGAGAGGGTTATGACCACAAATAAGTAGCCTAATTAAAAAAATTAAAAAAGCACCTGAGAGCATTTTTTTATATTCAAGTTAAGTCAGTATTTTCATTAAATTATAAACAACATGATAAACTAATTTTTTTAAATTTAAAACTATATATGCATAGAATTGTATTTTAAAAGTAAACTAAAAATACTAAATTAACTCTGTCACAACAACAGCAGCAGCAATAATGACAACAATAATAATAATAATAATAATAATAATAATAATAATAATAATAATAATAATAATAATAACAACAACAACAGCAATTTATGTGGTATAAAAAAATGTATATCATTATTACCTATATCTATGTCATCTTCAACAATTATGGCACTATCTGCTCCATGATGCTCAAAAACCTGATTTAATGCCCATTTATAGTGTCGAGATATCTTATAGTATCCCTTATACATTTTCATGTTTGATGGGATATTATGTATCTCTCCAAGATCTGGTTGTTTTATATGTATTAACTTGTTTCCATATGAACTTATCACTTTTGAAGTTGGTTCATCTCCACAATCTTGGCTAACAATAACAGGTATATTAACACTTAAAGGTTTATACTTAAAAATATTATCTAAACAACGTCTAACAGAAGGGCGATTACAAGCAATAACTAATAAGACCATACTATTATTTAATGGAGGTGCTGTTTTACTATTGTCTGATATAAAACTTTCATTATTAAAATTCTTGTCTCCAGACATTTTACTTTCAATTTCTATCGGTCTTGTTATTATGACTTCATGAAAATCTTCCATTTTATTATTTTCATTTTCCAAAAAAGACTCTTTAGTTATTATTTCTTTTCCATTTTCCAATAAAGATTCTTTGGTCATTATTTCTTTTTCATTTTCCAATATATATTCATTAGTCATTTTATTTTCATTTAAAGTCATTTGATTACTTTTCACTCTTGCATAATTCTTCAAATCATATCTGATTAGATATTTAATTGAAATAAAGTTAGCAATTAAAAAAAAACCTCCAATAAATATTATAATAAACTTGGTTGATTTCTTGCATCTACATGAAACTGCATTGGTGACTAATTTTTTCATTATACGCATACTATTCAATGGTGCTAAAAAATTTATATAAATCTCATTGAAATATATTTTTTATACATTTTGTAATTATAAATTAATAAATCACACTTTATTATAAAAAAATTTAAACATCCAAAAATTAGCACAGTTAAACTCTGGTAACGCAAATCTTCATAAAACCAGAGAAAATGGTTCAAATTAATGATTCCTTGACTTAAGCAAAACTCTGTTAATCTGAATTTTGTAAGATAAGATAATAACTTAAGTTAAGGCAATTTTTCTTTCATCAATTCTAAAAATATAAACATTAAATATACACCATTACAATGATAAAAGAAAATGATTCAGTGAAAAAAGTTTAACATATTAGCTTGTTTTAGCTTTTCTGATAATTCTTTTTTTTTCACAATTAAGTTTATTTGGTTCATGCATTTATTTAATAGACTACCTTTTGTTACTGAATATTATGTAGCTTTGCAGTACCTCCAAGGCTTGACATACAATTGACGGCAAGTTGATTCAATCAAAATATTTTCATTAATATCTTCATTCTCTTAAACATTAAAGTTTTTTCTGTTAAAACTACTGATATAATCTCTTCATCATTTATTATTGGCTTGGAGTGACAAAAAAAGATCTTGGACTGCAAATTTTTTTCTAACTGGTTGTTGAGATCCTTAAAATCATTTGCATTGACCAAGGCATTAAAACACATTAACTCTCAAATTCGAACTTCAACAAACAATTGCAAAAAGTTGAAGTCCCTTTCCCCAAGTAACATCAAGCATTTGCATGACATCCATTAAAGAATTTTTAATCTATATATGTCTATATCATATATATTAGATTATGTTAATCTATTACACCTATCATTTTTTTTTCTTTCAAAAAAAAAAAAAACATGACAGGTGTAATAGATTAGTGAAATTAAAGAGAATTTTTTATTTATGATAATATGTTTAAAATACTAATAAATTACAACACAAACATTAAACATTAGTTTAATAAAATCACTTAACCTAAATATTTTTTCCTCTGTTTAACTTTTTTAAAGATTCTTTTTGATAAACTAAGTTATAGAATTTTTTTTATTTTTTTTTGACCAGAAAATGCTTATCATTTAATTGCTTAAGCATTTTTGTGGATAACAAACAGATTATCTGTTTGTTGCTATTTGTTGTAAACTATTTTAATATGTATAGTATGCAGAATACAATCTTAATTCAATAAATAAAGAGAAGATAAAGAAAGGATTGTGCTGATTGCAACTTTTAAAAATGTGGGAAAACTTATGAATCAAAAATACAAAAACTTTAAACTCACTACTTTGTGTAAAGGCATGCATTAAAGCTAAAAAGAACAGAGTTATAGAGCAAAGAAATGGTTAACAGAAAACTTGAATAGCTGAAGGCTGTATGAGCCATTAAAGAATTTTTAATCTATTACACCTGTCAATTTTTAAACAGACAATGCTCTATAATAGGCTTTAAGTGACCTTAATTACAACCATTATTCCATTAGTTAGAGCTTTAAGATTACTGGTAAAAAGGTCAATCGTATTATACATATACGATCACCCCCTCCCCTTCATTAGATCTGAACAAAATTTTCCTCCCCACCTTATATTCCCACCCCAGCTTGTATTAAGCACCTAAGAGTACACTCAAAAGATAACATTCATAAAAAACTGGCAAATTAATTACTTCCTTATTATTTGGTTATAAAAATGCATCTAACAGCTGGCAATTTTCATTCAAGGAATTCATAAAAACGCAAAAGCTATATTTTATCTTAACAGAATTTAATCTATATTTTAATATTTATATTATTTTTACATATGATAATGGTCTGTTTTATTCAAATTAAATAGGACAGTGTAGTAAAGAAATCAGTAGGCTGTTTTTAACTATGTTTTATATTGAATGATTTCTTAAAAAACTTTTTATCAAATTTCATTATTTACCTAAACAAAAAGTTCTAGTATATATGTACGCAGTAATACCACTAATTTAGAACCCCCTTTCCCTTTGTTCACAGCTAATTGCTTTCAAGGAATCTCCCCTCCCATTTGCATATGTACATCATATTTATTACAAAATCAACACCCTCCCCAACACATAAATTTTTCAAAACATTCAAGACAATAAAAATTTAATTCATTTGACTTATCTATGTTACATAATCTGATATTGAATTTGAAATTATAATTTTAATGTTGAACCTAATATTAAGTGTTATTAAAACGATGGTTATATTAAAACAATGTTAATTAAAAACCAATATCTTTATTATTAATTCCATGCAAGATAGTCAAATCAATTTATCACAGAGTAATGAATTAAAACTGATTATCGAGAAGAAAAAAAAAAAAAAAAAAAACAGGGATGTAAAGTCTCAAAAAGGACTCTAGTTTTGAGAATTAAAATATTATAAAATATTTAAACAAAACATTTGGAAAATAAAAACTTGAAAATTTAATATGCAAAAAACTGATATATCTTTGGGAAGTTGCTTTCTAAAGAAAGCTGATTCATGCTCTAATAAAGGAGGATATTTTTACAGCCATAGATTGGCAACCTGTAATCAAGAAGTCGAAAAAAAAATCCAGCAATAAAGTATTGCTAGAATTTTTCATGCAAAATTTTTAGAACTCATTAACAATGCGCTTAAACAACATGCATCTTCCCTATTATCTAGCTACTAACCAAGAAAAGCCTTATCAAAACTAAGCATTATTGCTAGTATCATTAAACATAATAATATAAAGAATAGAACTCAAAAGTGTCTATAAAATGCAGGTATAAGTTCTTGAAACTAAAGTTTTTTTAACCAATTAAATTATTGCAGAAATAAAATTAGCAACCTATTATGCTTCTTGAAAAAAATCAAACTATTCTAAAAATATAAAGAATTACAATGAAAATCAATGCATCCTACCAGACTATAGGAAATCATTACTAAGTAGGCTTTTAATTGGAAAAAATTTATTTTAACTTTTTTTTTAAAATCCTGCCAGAAAAGTCCTATGGATCTTGTAAAATCCAGATCCTGAATTTCAAATCACTAATTATTAAATAAAAACGTTGATAACCTTAAAAACACTTGGAATAGACTAAAAATTATAATAAATATAAAATCCAATAATCAAAATACAATAATAATAAGGTTGGGTAATAGACACAACTTAGTTAGGTGAATTTAAGTTTTTTTTAGGAACCAGGGAGCCAGTCAATTTATTTATAGAATCATTTCCGCCAATAATCAAAGTACATTAAAAAGCTAACTTGTAAATAATCTGACAATCAATGACAAAAAACAAAATTACCTAATGACTATTTCTCTTTAGTTACAAACAATCTTGCATCAGAAATCATACCATAGTCATTATTTTAGAAACCATAATACAAACTCCTTTTTTATATATCCACAGTTATACCAGATAAGTTATACCAGAAGATTACTTATCTACAATAAACTAATAAAAAGAACATAAGTCTCGACAGTGTTTCTAGAAATATAGTTATCTTAGCATCAAAAGAACTTAGCCATCCCCGTTAAGAGTAATAATTAATGAGCTAATTAAATCTAGCATTTGTGAAATTTGGACCATGACTTGTTTAAGATTGCTTGGGCTATACCAATCCTTGAAAAAAAGTTTTTCATAAACCATCATACCTATCAACTTATACTATCCAATATCACTAAACACCTGCAAAAATTGATGTACAAAAGACTCTTCAAGAGTCTCTTGTACATAAAATTTTCATAATCCCTAGAAAAAATTAGACAGTTTTCAAAGTCAGTAAAATTATCTATTTAAACCAAGAACTTCTAAAAATAGCTGAAAATATATGGAAAGCTTTAGACAAAAACATATATAACTGTAGAGTTTTTAAATTACATTTAAAACTGTGGATAATTGAATTCTGTTATCCAAATTACATAGTTATGGCATCAGAAAAATTTAAGCCATATTTCATAAACTATTCTCAATCTTTTACCATTTCCAATACCACTTCTAAGACTTAATCAATGTTTATAGGTGTTCCCCACTACAATTATTGGTCCTCTTATTTTTTTTTTTTTTTAATATATATATATATATATATATATATATATATATATATATATATATATATATATATATATATATATATATATATATATATATATATATATATATATATATTTGACCTGAACACATGCACTACATTCTCAAAAACATACAATTTCTCTGATAACACTAACGTCCTAATAAATAAAAAGTTATTTTAAAAACTAAATCAACATCTCAACTACAACCTGACTTGCTTGGTTTAATGGCTAGGACCCAACAAAATATCCCTAAATGCTAAAAAATCAGAACAGTTCTCTTTAAACCACAAAACGTAATGAACATGAAATCCAACTAAAGCAGATTACATCTAAATACATTTACGCAAATGAAATATTGACAAAGGTCAGAAATTTGCCACACTATGTTATTTCAAACTAACATATGCTATATGTTTGTTATGGGGGATAATCTTCAAACGGATAGATTTGATTGAAACATCTGCTGAAGCCTTTAAAAAGTATGAAACTCAATTTAATATTTTTATTGAACTTACTTTATTGAATTTGCTAGATTTTATATTTTTATCTTTTGTCTCTGAGAGATTACCTAACAACATTTTAAACTTTAGTAATTATTACAAATTTAATAATACAATTCATCAACACAATCTAAGATTGGTATCATGCAACAACTCCCTTTGGTAGTTGCAGCTTTCTCTTATTATCATTATAAAAAATACATTGTTTTAATGCATTGTTTATTTATATAAAAAAATATTACTTTAACAATTATCGCTTTGGTTAAAAATGTTCCCGTTTTTGTTACTTAATTGTAGTCATTATTTTTAAAGTCATTATTTGTAAACGCGCACAAATGAGGTTTTCAGAATAGAAATCTTACGCGAAAAATGTTTAATATTTCGCGTCGTTAATAAAACGGTGTCGTGCTCTAGGTGCTTAAATCTTCTTTTCTATTAAGGCGTGACTGTCAGAGTTGAGGGTAATCTAATCCTTATTGGAGAGAATTTTTATTTCTAAATAGTTTTATGTTTTTTTAACAATTATTGTTGTTTATTTATAGTTATGTTTATTATTTATTTTTATAGAATAAAAATAAGTAATAAACATAACTAAAAAAAGTTTCATAGAATAAGTACATCAATACATACATAAATCGTCTGATTTAGATGTAGTCGCAGTCGAGCATACTAACTTAAATAAGGACAAGCACTGTGGAGTGTACATACATTGACAAACTTAAATAGGCAAAGTGGTTAAAGTTCTGGTCAAAGTGGCGCAGTGGTTAAAGTTCTGGCTCAGAACCCAGAGGTCCGAGGTTCGACGCCAGCTCCAGCCCAACAAGCGACATTGGTACGGAAGGAGGCGTGAACTTCCTATTAAATGCTCTCCCGCGGTGCTCTATGATAAGACCAAAAGGACTTCTGGGAGCACCTAAATACATACAAAAAAAAAAAAAAAAAAAAAAAAGGCGCAGTAGAGTGTACATGCACCGACTGACTTATATAGGAATAGGCGCAGTGGAGCGTACATACATCTACAGGATGTTTAGGTTTGGGCAGGCATTTTTTAAAATATAAGAAAAGTATTTTAATATTCTTTTAAATTGGGTTTATAAATTAATTTAATTTGTATAAAAAATATTAGGTTAAAATAAACAAGAATTTCAAATGAAATTGTCAACTTTTGTTTAAATGCGTACGACCAAGAAAAAATTAGCTGTACGGGCGTAAAAATAATACCTACCGTTAAAAATACTATACAGGACCATAACGGATCAAAAAAAACCAAAAAACTACAATGAAAATCTATGCGTCCTCCTGCAAGACTATACTAAATCCAGAGTCGTGGCCCGGCTATTCCAAACTCCCCAACTTATTTCCTTACGTATGGATCTTATGATATCCAGATCCTGAATTTTCCATCACTAGTTATTGATAGAAATTTTAAATTAACTATACAAAGAATATACCCAGGTAGCACACTTAAGTTGGGCCAACGTATGTAAATACATTGCGAACATCGGCTATTTTCTTCGATGCAAATACAACGTTGATCCAATGTTAGTTTTATCTTATCTACATTAATGAAAACCCTAATAACGACATGATTAAAAATAGTTAGCAAAATTATATTGGTCCAACGTAAGTAAAAACATTGCAAAAGTTTATTGTTTTTCTGATCATAATTTAACGTTGATCCAATGTATAGGGATCAACGTTGATCAAATATATATAACCCTACACTGATCCAACGTATATGGATTAACGTTGATCCAATGTTTATAATCCAACGTTTATCAATGAATTAACGCGAATAATGGTTTTTTAATCAGATGCAATGTAACAAGTAAAAACAAATATACATAGCGCGAGGTTAGAATTATTTTGTTCTATCTCCACAAATCAAAAAAATTGAGTTAGATTAATTTTTTTGCTTTTCATAGATAAAATATTTATTTTTTACAAAAAAATCAGTAAAAAAAAAAAAAATTAACATACTATACCTGACATTGCATTTTGTTTTATCTCCTTAATCCTGTTTATAAATTAAAATTATAATGTGTTATCTCCATTTTATCCAATCAAAAGTTATTTACGTCAAAATGGCAGCTGCGGAAGTTTTTACGAGCGGCTATTTCCTGAGATCAGATCCCTGTTTTGATTGGACGAAAAATTTAACTTGCATTAGGTCCGATAAAATGTTTATCGTTAGCCGGATTTTAGGAGTTGTATATGAATTATTAGTAAAGCGCATATGATATATTGGAGATAGATATTTTAGATTGAAGACTGCTTGTAACTAGTTTTTTGTCCAATCAAAACAGGGATCTTATCTCAGATCTCATATAACCGATGATATATTAGGAATAACTATTAGATAAATAATAAAATTTGTTGAAGGATAAGAATTTTTCTTAATATATCATTGCATATAACTAATTAATTATACGAGCTTGTTGCGCATTCTTAATCTTATATAATGTATGATTGAACTAAATAACTTGATATAATTTATTTTTAAGATTAATACAAATATAATACTATAGTTTTTATTATTAATTTAATAAAATTAATGGACCAATGATACAACATCAGTTTTTGCTACGTCTGCTAACATTTTTCCAACAACATCTGTTTTATAATGATGTATAACTACATCTGTCCAACAACATCTATTAATACACTGAGGTATAATAACATCTGTCCAACAACACCTAGAATTTCGTTGAGGTCAAATAACATCTGTATAAAAAGTATGATTACTTCAGATGTAGTTACATCTTTTCAATAATATTGAAAAAACTACATCTGTGAATTCTATAGATTTAGTTACATCTTTTCAGTTCTGTCATTGAAAAGATGTAATTAAAAAAATATAGATGATCTTGGATAAAAGTGTACAGATGATCTTGGGCTAATCTACAGGTGTAGTTGGACAGATGTATTAATCTTTTGCCAAATTAGTTCAGTATTAAATTTATTTGTTTATTTTAACATTTGGAAGAAATAAAAATTTTAGTATTTACATATAATGTAAATAAATATTTAAAATCAAATTAAATATTTGGTGTTTACATATAACAATAAAGTTTATTTGAATACATTTATTTAACAAGAACTACAGCTTTAGTCAACAAATATTTTCTGTGCTAGTATAGATTGTGTATATTAAGAAACAGAATTATTTACCCACAGTAGCTTATACATAACCTATGTCATAGGTAGATTAAAAGTTTATAAAAATTATCTCTTTTATTTTGGTAAAATAAAAAATAAAAATAAATATATATATATATATATATATATATATATATATATATATAAATATATATATATATATATATATATATATATATATATATATACATAGTTTATATATGTATATATATAAATATATTTTTTTATTTTAGGATAATGATATTTTATGAATGTTTATAATAAAAAAGGTAATTGAGAAATAGTGCAAAATTTATATTTAATTAGCAAAAAACCCTAATGTTTTTGTCTTCAGTTTGCTTCATTAATTTACTAATAATTAACTATAAACAAATGAAGCGAGTTTTTTTAAATAAAAAGAATTAACAACTAGAAATATTACCATTTCTTTGTATAACTGAAAAATAACAAATAAAGCAAGTTTATCATTGTTTAGAAAAACTTTGTTTTGAAAACATCATAAAAATTTAAATTAAATAAAATAGTTTTTGTACTAAGGTTTTAGGAGTTATTAATTAGTAATCATAAAAATTATCATAAAATTAAAGCATGCAAAAAGGGACAAACATTTTTTTAAAAAGAAAATCAGTATCTAAAACACACGCTGAGAAAAAAGTAAAAGTTGTGAAATAAAGATTTATAAAAAAAACAAAGGAATTTTATAGAAGCGCTTTATAATTGTTTGTGGAATTGATTTGGGTTACGAAATAATATCTTTATCAACAATGCCAAAAATATTATTTCATAAATAGCAACATTGCTTATGTCTTTTATTTTCATTCTTATCTTATGTTGTCAGTTTAAACAGAACATTGCTTAGAATAGTTGTGTAAAGTGTTTTTTTCTAAAAAATTATTGCAATACCTTGTGAAGATTATTTTGTGACAATATTTCATTAATTACAAAGGTATGTATTTAAATACTCACATATATTTAAATACTCACATTTTTTAAATAAAAATATATAAAAAAACTTTTTTGTGGATAAGTTCACAATTTTATTAAATATTACCTTCTTTTTTTAGCAATGGCGAGGACATGTAATATTTTTCCCCGAAAAAAGATTTAATTTATGGATTATAAAAAATACAAGAATGTCACAGTGTAAGATAGCTGAAATACTCAACATTGCTCAAAGCATAGTGAAGAGAGTGAAGCAAAAACTTGATTTTGAATTAAATCCAGGACTGACAGAAAAATTATAAATATTTGTCTTCAACAAAGAAAACTTTCAACTGATCAATTGATCAAGATTGTTAATGAAGAGGCTACATCGCTACATTTCCCAACAAACAGTCCAGAGACGTCTTAAAGGATTTGGTTTAACTTCACATTAACCAGCACAAATACTAAAGTTAGTGCCCATTATGGTGAAGCAAAAATATATAAAAACTTCACATATGACTGGAAAAAAGTAATGATTTTTCAATTCATGAGTCAACATTAAAGTATCCTACATGTCATGGTGTGATTTGTAATTAATTTTCAAGGTACTGGAAGGCTGCATATAGTAAATGGGACAATAAGACAAGATCAAGAGATAGTTAGTGATGGACTAATAGCACAATGGTTCCCAAATATAAAAAAATATATTTTTATGTATGATGGGACATCATGTCACAAGGTGAAAACCATTACAAAGTTTTTAAAAGAAAAAAAGATTGATGTCTTTGATTATCCCAGAAATCATCTGGATTTAAATCTGATTGAGAATGTATGTAAACTGCTCAAGCAGGAAAATTTACCTGAAAAAGTTAGGTTTAGTGATGTGCTTCAACATAATTTATAATTGTTTTAACTAATTTTTCGAATGGAAAATTGCATTGTTTTTAAAGTTGAAAATTAATGTTAAAATTGTTTTTCTTTTTAGTGATTTTGAGCTTAGCTACTTACTCTGTACTTTTAGAAATGATTTTATTAGTTAAACATCTGTCAGATGCTTATCTTTTAAATCATTAACTAAGTGGTCAGACATGAAAACCTTCAAATTAAAAGTCAACTTGACAAAATCAGTTAAAGGTAATTTAATTTTAAAATACTTAAGTTATAAAATCTTTAACATTTAAAGTTATTGCAAATAAGGAAAAATAATAAAATAACTTTTGTATCAAAATGTTCTTTGTACATTGTTATAATTCAAATTGTTTTATGTTGATAGTCAAGTCAAAATATTAAATGGAGGATAATTAGTGTACTTTTGATTTATTTAATTTTTTATGACTAAAATCAAAATACTGTTAAATATTCATATATATTGTTTTAAGACAATGCTATGATAATTAGTTAATAGTTAAAAAAATAGTATGTGAAAAACTTATACCTACCAAAAGTCTTTTTACAGTAAGCCTCGCTTCTTTTGTTTTTAATTTCTATTTTAATAAAGCATATGTTAATAAAAAAAAAAACTAAACTTGGTAATACTAATTTGTTCCAGAGATAAGGACCATGCTAAGCAACAAATCTAGTCTTTTTTTTGACATTAAGGTTGTTATTAATACGAAGATTATATTTGTTTTTTAAGTTTCAAACTTTAAAGATTTAAAAATATGCTAAAAAATTTCTTTTACAATTAGACATAAGGAATAAAATAGAATATTGGTAAAATTTTGTGCCATAAATTAATTTAACATATTTTTGAAGTTTTAAATTTTAATAATTACTTTATTAGGCATTCATACAACAGACCAAAAAATTTTAATTGGTGCTGAGAAACGCAGAGAAAAATTGCTGTCATCTGGCCATAGTATAAAAAGTGAAGAAAATTTTGTAATTAATTTTCTGTCTCTTATGAAATAGTGGAATTTAAGTTTAATTATTTCTAGAAAATTTATATTTTTACCCTGCATTGAGTTTTGACTCATGACCTCATTGTCAGGTCAAAAATGACCTTAACTTTCATTTGAATAAAAATAAACGATCAAACTTTTTGGTTTTAACAAACAACGATTTATTGTTACAAAGAATTGTTACAAAGATAATAAAAAGTTAATATTAATTATAAGTGAATGTGTTCATCCAATTTATATCAACTCCAAATAAAAATAAAACTTACTCAAATAGCAATGCCTATTCTGAAAAAATATTTTAGATAGTATTTGTGATTTCTTTTTTTTTAATCTAAACTGTCATAACTAATAGAACTCTCAGGTTTTTAATGCAAAGTGGAATGGGAATGATAGGAGTTGGTGGGAGTTATTGTTCAAATTTAAAGAGGGTAAGGGGGCGATCTTATTTAAAAAGTTGATGGAAATTTTTCTTCAAATTGAGAGGCAAGGTTCGTAATAATGGCAGTGGGACTTTGTCTCCAGATGTAATTAAGCAGTGGTTTCTATTTAAAAAATGGTCTATAAACTAATAAAGAGGTAGATAAATTTTCCTGATGTACTAACATAATATCCCTGAAGAAAATGACTGAACTTTTAATTATAATATTATTAATTATAATAAAAATAAATTTTAATTATAATAAAAATAAAATAAATTACCTGACTTTAAAAGTTACTTTACTAATTAAAAATAACATAAGATTCATCCTTTACAACAGAAGTTATTAAATAAAATAAAGTTTTCGATCTTATTACTAATTAATCAGATATTGACAGATTATTAAGATTTGAAAGTACCTCATCGCGTGAGTTCAAAAGTGTAAAGAAAAGAAGCATGCTTTTAAAACAAGATTTCTTTTCAACTCTAAGTAATTTCAAGATTTTGAACTTTATAAATAAATTTAATTTGCCAGCTTACAATCAAAATCTTGTAATTCAAGGTTTCAGCAGAAAAATAAAATTAAAATCCCTGGACTTTTTGGGACCCTTTTCCAATTTTCAAGGATATAAAATTTTGTTATAAAATTTGAAAACTTTGCCAGGATATTTCTCAAATAATGAAATATTTTTAAGGCCTATCAGAACTTTATCTTAAAGTTTGTGGATAATAAATTTCTTAAAAGTCAAAATATTTTTTTTAATTGAAAGCAAACATTCAAAAAGATTTTAAATAATTTCATTTGAAACTCCATACTAAAACTAATAAATATACATTTAAGGCTTTTAGTTTTCTACAAAACCTAAAACATAAAGACTTGCTTTTTTAAATATTAAAGTTGCAACATTTAGCTTTATTAATGACAATAAAATATCATCAAAGAAAAATATCAAATCTAAATTACTGTCTAGTTTTTGTAAAGCATTTTTTCAATCAAATCTAACTAATCAATTACTTTCTGTTTTGCTTTACATAACTTTTTTTTGTTTGACTTTTTTAAAAGCATTAAGTCACTTTTATTTTCTGCAACGATGGCAAACTTACCAAACTTATTAGATTTCAACTCATTGCAAACCATCTTTGACTTTTTTAGTCATAATTTTTGTAGCATTTTTATGGTTTAGCATTTTTGTAGGTAGAATCGTAAACGTAAACGCACCAACATTTGATAATTTTGGCTTCATACAGTGACACCATCATTTGGCTTCCTAAATTCTTCTACACACTTTCTAAATTCTTCTTTTGGACAACCTTAAAGTGCATTTGGATGTAATTAGTGCAATCATATTATTATTATTTTTGTTTATTTATTAAATAATTAACAATTAAGATTAATGTAATTGTAAGATACATTTGAGTAACAAGATTCAGTGATTATATAGATGTGAGACATATTTGTTTATCAAGAACATTATGATATTATTGTTTTCGCTTGAGTCATGCAGTTTAAAAGAATTAGTATTTTAATTCAAGCCATAAAGACCATAACTAAAGAAAAGTCTAAAATTTGTATTTATTTATTTTTGTTTTTTCTAAAATCTAAATTAAGTTCAAAGTTCTTTAACAGCGGTTCTTGATGACAAGACCTGTATGGTCTTCTTTGTGTAGCTGCGTTCTTTATCTTTATTTTTTAACGATTTCTTTGCATGTAATTTTTCTTATTGATATATTTGTAAATATTGTATTAAATATTGTAATAAATAAGTAAAAAAAAAATTCATTCCTATTTTTTCTTCCTTATTCATTCCTATTCATTTCCTATTCATTCCATATTTAACAGTGTACTATACTTTATAAATTTGGAAAAAAAATTTTTAAACTGTGTTTACGTTTGTCAAAATGAAACAATGCTTTATTTTTTTATTTTTTGAAAATTTAAAATTTTGAAAATTTAAAATTTTTTTAAATAACATTCTGCGAATGTTATTTAAAAAAATTTTGAAGCAAAAATTTTGAAATTTTGAAAAACATTGTTATTTCAAAAAATAACAATTTTTTTCTTGATATATTTTGAAAAATTTAAGACTTTTCCAGAATTTTTCAGAAAAAAATTAGGCCTTTATACAGAACTCATGGAAAACAATTTTTTTGTGTGCAGCTTGTGGCTAAAATTTAATTACAGTTGTTTTGAATTTTAAGAGAAACATTTTTGTTTTGAGATTTATTAGAATTCTTTTAAGGCCAACAATTGCTTAATCTTAATTACACAGACTGTTTTTATTTTTTATCAGTTAGTTTAAAATGCTTATTTTAAATGTTGGTTTACATTGAACTTTTTTTCTTTTTCTTTTGACATTATAATAAATAAAAAGGAGAGTCTTAATAAGCTCAGTGGGTGGGGGAAATTAATAAAAATTCCTCTTCTGTGTATTAAGCACCTATTTAGTTGATAGCCCAAAATTGTTAAAATAAGATCAAAGTTAATAATTTACATTTGCATAATTAAGCATAAAAATCAGTTCTTAAGTCATTAATAAAGAAAATTATTACCTTACCTTGAAGTTAAATTCAATCTATCTTTCCTTAACTGTTAGCTAATGATCAATAAAGTAAATTTCAATTCATGAAAATTACAAAATTAAAACCATGTCTCAACAGTATCCAAACTAAAATAAAATTAAATTGGGAAAAATAGAGATAAAAATAATAAAAAATATATAGTAAGATATTTAATAGAATTTTAATTAAGGTATGATAAACACAAGTAGAGAAGAAATATATTATTATTAAAAAAAAATTGAGAAAGATAATAAACTTTAAACTATTAGTAGGTCAAGGTTTGCTATTAAAGCAATTAAAAGTAAGAAGAACTACAGTGTTACAAAAAGAAAACTCTTAACAAGTTTGAAATGGAGTTTTGTAGTGGTACAATAACCGAGAATTAACTGTATCTAGCAAAAATTTGTTGCTAGATACAGTTAGATACAGCAGAAAAAGTCTTCGTTCAAAAATTCATTAAATCAAATTTTTTCTTAATAATATCCGGAAAAATATTTTAAAGACATTTCCGTTAAAATTCGGGAAAAAAAAAAAAGCTTTTTGTGTATTTAAGAATATCTCATGAGCTGGAAAAGAAAATATTTCCTAAAAAAAAGAAAAGTATTTTAATACTTAATTAAATAGAGTTAATAAATTAAATTAAACTAGATTTTTAGGTGAAACAGTATAAATAATTAAAGTGAATTTTAAGTGCTGAGTGTTTACATAATTTGAAGTTTCGCATTTAAACGTTCCAAAAAAAAAAAAAAAAATTAAATAAAATATTAGCAAAAAACTTTTTAATAAATAATATTAAACCCTATTTCTTGTTATTGACGGTAAGTTCCGGATTTTTATTTTTATTTTTAAATAAATACTGGTGTGATACCCCCTCATTCTGGCAAAGTTTGGCGGAAATTTGACAGTTTTTTTTCGCAAAAATAACAATATTTGCCATAAAAAACGTAAAAATAAAGAAAAGTACTCAAATTTAATTTGCGCGCCCAAACCGTCACCCCAATACGGTTGACGCTGTCGAAAACAGTCTAGAATAGCCCCTGTTAGTGCTATAGACATAAGATATGTAAAATTAAAAACTACGATAAGTTTTTTTGATAAAATCTTAAAATCAAAATAAAAAATTTCATTTTTTATTCGGATTTAGTAAGAAAATAGAGCAAATAAATTTGATTTCAAGGTAAATGAAAACAAAATGTTTTAATGAAATAAAAATGAAGCAAAGTAGAAAAGCAGTACTCTTTGTTTAATTACAATTTTTATTTTTTTTATTGATTTTTATTCTTATGGTCATGTAATTTCACTGCTCTATCACATTAAATATCAGGAATTATTTTTTCCGGATATTTTGTGAATTCCGAATATTTCTATAAATTGTTTTTTTTCTTCTGGATATTTAAATAGTTTTCTGGAAAATTTTTTTTTTTTAATTATCTTCGCTTCCAACAAGGTTGCAAGCAACCACTAATTAGTGTTGGAAGTTACTGGAAGAGAGAAGATGAAGATTGTAGAGCAAGATAACGATTGACAGACGACTTAAAATATTGCAAATTATATGAATCAGGTAAGCAAGATGAAGTAAGCGAATTCCAAAGAACTGATGTTCGAATTTTAAAGAACTGATGACAGAGCAGTGAGCATATACATATACCTTAAAAAAATTTATGTATCAAAATTAAGGACTAAAATATAGAGCGCTCAAACACCTAAAAATACTCAAGATTTCAAAATTATGATTATTTCTCCTTGTTGCTAATCATACTGAGAACACTCATAGGGGTTAATTAAATTAATTGTTCAACCCATTCAAAAGCCATTTTATTTTTAATGTTTATCTCACTTAACATCAATGTCGTCTCTTTACAAAAAAATTATTTGTTATATTTAGTATATTTATTTTAGCATTTAAAAATACAACTTGTGACAATTTTTCAACAATTAAAGATTGTTATACAAAATGTTATAATAATAAAAAAAACAACGTGTGACTTTTGTCAATAATTAGCAAAGCTAACTATTGATAAATATTGATGCACATTAAAATCACATCTCCCCTAGCTCAAGAAGAGCTCATACATAATCGCTATACTTCCGGTTAGGAAAAACTCTTCTTCTGTAGTGAGTGAACCGAACAGGCTGTAAATCTGTTTCAAAATCTGCTGGATAGTTTTGATTAGCGCTGTCCATACTTGTCAGCTTTGCCTTCATTCAGAAAATTTATTTGAAACTCTTCATTCAGAAAATTTATTTGAAAACTCAGACCTTCATAGACAACATGTTTTAAGTTTGTTTCTGGAAGTTTAAATAGTGTCAGATTGTAATCGTCGTCAGCTGTTAAATTTCTTCTATTTTTGTTTATATGACGAAGTTGCACATGAGAAAAATGTTGTGGCAATGTATGTCTGTTGACTTCAACTTCATCTATTAAACCTTTATGCAGTGCAACTATACATCTTTTAAACCATTGTTGTGTACACTGCGTCATTTGCTTGGGTTTCATCCACACTTTATCGCCAACTTTCATCCTTGAAACTAAGTCAAAGACTTTTGTGTTGATTCGAATTTATTGATTCCATTAGAAAGTACAAAAAAAAAAAGTGCCAGGTTATGATGGAATGTTGTTGATTAAGAATACAGACACAAGAATACCACATTTTGCTCTCGCATTTGTTCTTTTTACCACCTGATAAACTCTTTCAACAATTCCGTTTCCCAATAGTTTTTCAGCAGCTCGAAAAATAAGTCTTACTTTCCATTTCGGCGCCATCGCTTGCATAATCAGAGATCTAAATGACTTAGAATCATCTAGAAATATTTCAGAGAGAGGTCTAAGCGATGACCAAATTGTTTTCAACGATTGTACAACCATTGCTGCACTTTTGTTGCTTGATGATGTCCATAACGTATATCTGCTTGGGCCACAATCATCACAGGTGAGATATAGCAATCAATCGACATGAGTAACATCGCAGGCTACCCTTTTCCATACTTTAATGACATCAAAATTTCCTTTATCCCACTTAATTACATTAGGATCAATCGAATTACAATCATGACATTCAGCAACAACTTGTTTCACTGTGTCTTTTAACATGGATACCAGCACGTGTACATAACTCCATACGTGTACATAACTTCATACTCTTGGAAACTCCTACGTATGCTATTGAATAAATTTATTGAATCTGCTGATTATTGTAGTTATAAATGATATTATATTCTTGTGTTGCAACTATGTTTTTTCCATTTTGTGCAATATTTCATGTTTGTTGTTTTTTATTGTTTGGGCAATGTTTTCGATACCCATGTAACATTTATATTTAAGGCATAATACTTGACCAATTTTCCAAATATTTGAAGCATTCGTCGAATTAAAATTTCAAATTGCTTAGCATTTTTTATTGATTTGTCGCAAGTTAGTTATGAATTTAATCAACTATGAGAATCAGTTATAATAAAGACTTACTTTGGTTCCATTTCAATGCCATATTGAGACCCTCAGTACATGAATCCAATTTAGCAACTTTGATATGCATTGCATCAGACTTTAGTTGGAGCCATGTCGCATCTTCTATTTTCTGTCACCTTGAGTTATCACAACTCTTTGGGCCATCAAGCTTACATCACACCATACAGTTAGAGATGCATTTGGTTGCAAAAATTTTTCTTTTAATTTGACTCTTGACTCTAATGACCATACTCTTCCTTCCATTCTAGTTAAAAAGATTAACTCTGTATTAGATATCCAAATCATTCCGGCTACCATTGCAATACTCATTTCTCAATAAAACTCTTATATGGCTTGTGGTCCAGACAACAATATTATAGTCTTACCTAAGTCTTATCCAGAAATCTTTTTAATTCTCTCTAAACAATTCAATATGAGCTTGATTTAATCTTGTTTTCTTGACTGCTGGAAAACAGCACTTGTGGTTTTAATTTTTAAAAACTCTAGAGAACACTCTGACCCCTCTTATTATTGCCAGATCAGTCTCCTGGTTTTTTTATTTCTAAACTTCTTTTATTATGAGCAAGGTTATTAAAGTTCTTTGATCAACAATTTCCTACCTCAGTCCTCCAAATTAGGGTCAGCATTTATTTTTCAGAGGTTTTAAAGGGACTACCAAGTCCCTAGACATGTTGTGTTCATATTAAAGAGAATGTTAAAAAAAAACGTCTGAGCAAATTTTTTTTTGATTAAAACTAATTAATAAATGTATACCAAGAAAAACAAACCTTGTTGTTTTAGTCGAAGCTCGTCTTCTCCGTTTTCTCTGGTATTTTGAGTATGTAAAATAAACGCGATTTTCCAGGCGCATTATACAGACTTGATAATTTATTCAAGCTTGTTTTAATTTATAGGAGTTTTAGAGCATGACATCATTGGAAACATTCTAGAAATTCTTTAAAAATTTTACTATTAAATTTTACTCAAATAGCTAACTATAGTTACTTATTTTATTGAAAGCTTATTTTATTAATTGTTTGTTAGTTTTTTACAAATCTAACGAACAATTAATTAAATCAAGCATTAAGAAAAGATATAAAAATTAAGAATATACTAATAAAATATATAATTTGTAATTAACTTTCAAAATTTTGACAATTTAAAAAATATATACTATAAAACATTTATTTTTGTAAACAAATGATAATAGTTTAAAAGTTTTACGGCTTTACAGATGTGGCTCCGAGAATGAGCCATAATATTAAAGTAATAGTTCATTTGATAATATATTCTTAAAAAAATTTATGCTAGATATCTCAAAACGCAATAAATCGTAAATAATACAATTCCTAAAACATTTCAACAGAATTCTCTAGAACTTTATTTCGCTTAGTCAGCGTGTTTTTCGAACCAATAGAATTAGTTATTTCGCAAATTTGGCTGGTTTTTAGTGTTCGCGAATATTCTTTTTATTCTTCCGCAAGATATTTTAAGAACATTAAAGTTAATTATGTTTCCATGTATGTCTGTAAAATAAAAATTATTATATATTAATTTTTTAATTTTTAAGCCCCCGCCGTAATATGTATTGGATGTTATAATGGAAATATAAATAATGAAATCAGAAGATCACCTCAATACCAAAAAATACATTTTTGAAAATCAGAGAAAAAATGCGTTAATATTTTTTTTTTTAATATTTACAAAGTAAATTAATAAAAGTGCATTATTATTTAGGTTAAAAACTATTTTATCTAATATTTTGAAAGAAAAACTTATAACAAAAGAAATCAAAATACACGTGGTCTAGGCGATTATTTAAAAAAAGTTGCGCAAATAAAATACTATTTTGTTTTTTATTTTATTTTCATTTTTAATTTTATTTTGTTTTTAATTTTGTTTTACAAACACATTTTAGAACTTTAAAATATAATAAAAATGAATATGATTTGGAAATTGTTTTAAACAAACAAAAAAAAAAAATCTATGACGTCATGCACTAAAACTTCTATGAATAAAACGCGCTTGAATAAATTATCAAGTCTGTATATTGCGCCTGGAAAATCACGTTTATTTTACATACTCAAAATACCAGAGAAAACGGAGAAGACGAGCTTCGACTAAAACAACAAGATTTGTTTTTCTTGGTATACATTTATTAATTAGTTTTAATCCAAAAAAATTTGCTCAGACGTTTTTTTGTAACATTCCCTTTAATATGAACACAACATGTCTCGGGACTTGGTAGTCCCTTTAAGCAAACGTCGAACAGTTTTAGGTTTTTTTTTATCTTTCCTAATTTGAAGGGCTGCTATCTTGCATCTAACACACTCTGAAAACAAACATGGTTTTTGTTCTTATCGTTATATGGCTGACTTACTAATTGCTGTGACTGTAAATTCTATTATGCATTAGATGGTGACAGCAAGGCAAGGGCTATTGCACTAGACATATCTAAAGTATTCAATAAAGTTTGGCATACTTGTTTTCTACATTAGTTTGCTTTATTTTGTGTATCTGGTAAATGAGATGTATTTTAAATTATCATAGATGGTATGTCTCTTTTATGAAGCCTTTAGTTCAGCATATATACCAGCAGTATGAAACAAAAGATTTACATATCATACCTGCAACTATAAGTAGTGATCATTCAGGTCATATTTTTAAAATACATAAATATAAATGCATTTTGTGTAAATAGTAAAATATATATAAATAATAAAATATTATAAATAAGAATCTCATTTGTTTGAAATTTTTTTTATTGATATGTTAGCTTTATTTAGCAAAAGCTAATTGAAGAAATAATTTGATTTAAAAAATAACATTTTTATAAAAATGCAATATGTGATATACTTAAAATGAGTACTGCAAAGTAAACAGAAAATTATACGAGTTGTTGAAAATTTTTTAAATATTTAAATTTTATTTCAGGCAATTTGCTGAGGTAGCGCTCTTGGTGTTGTCGCACAAGAGTCGCAGCTGAAAAGTTTCAGGTTTGAACTCTTATAAGGAAACTTTATTTTAATTTCAAAATTTTATTACGAAATAATAAAACTTTAAAACTAAGTAAACTTTATACTTTTAGCTATAGTTTTTGTTTATTTATAGTGTTTATTAATTATTTTAACTTTTTAAAAGTTTCATAGAATAAGTTCATCAATGCACGCATAAATTGACTGATATAAATGTAGTTGCAGAGAGTACATACAAAACTGAGGGTTTAAGTTTTGCCATGTATTCTTTGAATAAAAAGAAAAGTATTTTAACATTTATTTATAAAGTTTACGCTAGATTTTTAGGTGAAACAGTCAAAAGAAATAATAACTTATGTTTAAATAGGTGCATACAAATAATACAAAATTAATTACACAGGCATACAAATTAGTTTACAAATAATTATAATTAAATTAAATAATCACAAATAATGTCATCATAACTAAACATAGAATTATATAATTTCTT
The DNA here is from genome assembly GCF_022113875.1 of Hydra vulgaris. Lineage (NCBI taxonomy): Eukaryota > Metazoa > Cnidaria > Hydrozoa > Anthoathecata > Hydridae > Hydra > Hydra vulgaris. Next base: position 32,788,173 of record NC_061163.1, read on the forward strand.
CCTTCTTAAACTAAACCAAGACAAAAATCTTTTCTTAAACTAAACTAAACAATTCTTTGCAAGAAAACAACTAGAATGATAGATGAATATTTTAAACAACAGAAGCTGTTGTTTAAAATTGTGCATTAATAGAAGAATATGCTAAACCCGCCAGTTTATTAGAACAATAATATTTAAGCTAATAGATTTAATTGTTTTGTTTAACGATAATTTAAAAGTTCCTTCTCATGTATGTTATCTTATTTAACAAAGAATGTATTTACTTTAGCAACACATAAAAGCACTTTAATCAGGCTTGGTCGGGAAGCGGGAGCGATCGCTCTTGATTGCTGACCATGTAAATAATATTTAGTTGCAAAAAGCTGGCAAGATTTTTTAGTTGCTTTGAGAACATTTTAAAAAGCAAAAAAAGAATACTTTTTATTTCGCTTAATCAGCGTATTTTTTGAACCAATAGAATTAGTTTGTTCGTTAATTTGGCGGGTTTTTAGTGTTTGTGAATATTCTTTTTACTATTTTGCACAAAGATGTTTTGAGAACATTCAAGTTTTTTATGTTTCCATGTATGTCCGCAATACAAAAATATTTTGTTTCGTACATAAACTTAAATTTTCTCAAAACAACTAAACTACCTGGCCAGTTTTTCGCAACTAAATATAATTACTGTGGTCAGTATTCGAGAGCAATCGCTCCCGCTTCCCGACCAAGCCTGTTTAGTGTGTCTAAAAAGAACTTTTAATATACTGCACTTTTTTTACTTTTACTTAAGTAATTTTGGTCTAACAGTACTTTTTCCATTGCAAAGATATTATATATTTAAGCTACTTTTCAACTGCATGAAAATTTCAATACAATAATAAACTCTCACTATTAATAATAATCTAACAATATTAATAATAATCTCACTATTAATAATAATCTCACAATAATAAATGCTCACTATTAAAATAAAATAATAATCTATTTCGATAATAATACAAGTAGTCTAAAGTAGTTTAAAAACAAACTAGACATTATGTAAAAAAAGTTTGTAAAAGTAAAAAATAATCATTTAATATAAGGTTTACAAATTGGATTTGTGTAGGCATGAATGCATGCCAACCTGTCATACAAATATATTTTATGCACACAAATATGTATGTATGTACACAAATATATTATGTATGTATGCACACCATAGACCATGAAATTCTTCTCTTAAAGCTTAACTATTATGGTGTACGTGGCATACCCTTGCAGTGGTTTAGATCATACCTTTCTGATTGTCAACAATTTGTAACTATAAATGGAACCAGCTCAGATATTGAAAATGGTTCAATTGGTATACCTCAGGGATTCATATTAGGTCCTCTTCTCTTTATTATCTATAATAATGATCTCAATCTTTCTATCAAACATTCAAAAACGTATCATTTTGCTGATGATACTAATCTACAATTAATAACAAACTCTCTCAAAAAACTTAATAAATATATTAATCAGGATATGCCCAGTCTTGTTCAATGGCTTAGAGCAAATAAAATCTCATTGAATACTAAAAAAATCAGAAATAATTATATTTAAGACTCAAAATACTAACTTTTCTAAAAAAAACACCCTAAAATCAGGTCTCATCCTTAGGTTCAAGAATCTGTTCTTAAAATCACTCCATCATTTCTACCTAGAAGGTTACGCTTAACTTTACTTTTGAATTTTTTACTTTCTATCTTTTGACTTATTTTTATTATATATTTTAATTTTATTTTTAATATTTTATTTTTATTATAACTTAGTTATTTAATTATAATTCTTGTTTAAGTATATGTGCATATATAAATGTACATTATATTAATTGTTATATATATATATTAAAAAACTGATTTTTTTGGTATAATTTAATAAACTTTTATGCAATTTTACTTTTATTAGTTATTATTATGTTTATACTTATTTAACTTAACTTTCTTTTATAAACTACTTTTTTATGTGGTTTTACTTATTACATATTATTATTATTATTATTTCTTTTTATTTTATTTAGGTCATTGCGCTTTATTAGTGAATCACTGTTTGCAATGACCTGTGTTTTTGTAACATCTGTAACACGAAATATATTGTTATTGTTGTTTGTTTGTATGTGATATATTTTCTAATCTTTAATCATAATTCATTTATGATTAAAGATTAGAAAATATATCACATATACATTCACATATGCATTCATGCCTACACAAATCCAGTTTGTAAAACTTATAAAACAATAACAAATATATAAAAATAATGCTAAAAATATTGTGTTATATTTGAACTAACTATGAAACAAAGTCATCTTGTGTAATGTTACATTTCTCAAATATAAAATGCACAACAATTTCATATATTATTAAATTTGAAATTAAAGACTACTTTAAATATAAAAGTGATGTGTAAAACAGTAATATTAAATATGCTAATATAATTTTATATAAAGTACAAGAAACTTTAATTATGTAAATAATGAAAATTCTAGTTTTTGTTTAGCAATAATATTAAAGATGCTAATATAACTCTCAAAACTTACCATCGTAATCTTTTTATAATATAATTTTTACCTTTAGCAACGATTCTGTGAAAAATCAACATAAAAAAATTGCAGCGTGGTCTGCTGGTAAATATTTGCGTAAATAGAACATATATAAAAGGCATATATGTTTTATATTAAGCAAGTTAAAATATATCCGGCTAACGAGAAACAATTTTTCGGACCTAGCGCTAGTCAAATTTTTCGTCCAATCAAAATAGGGATCTGATCTCAGGAAATAGCCGCTTTTAAGTTTTTATTACAGAAAAATAACAACAAAACTTTGAAGGTAAAATATGTTATTGTTCACATTATATATGTATATATATGTATATATATATGTATATATATGTATATATATGTATATATATATATATATATATATATATATATATATATATATATATATATATATATATATATATATATATATATATATATATATATATATGTATGTATACTTTTTTTGTTTTTGTTTCAGAAACTGATCTGACTGTTCTTGGCTATCATAATGATACACCTGAAATAACAACAGCTCGGGGAAAAAAATAGAAAACGAAAGTCAGCACCTAAAACTTAGGCACAGAATGTGAGAAAGCAGCTAAGACAATCTGGTCAGCCGTATAAAAATAGAAAGGGAGAAAATGTTCCATGCAAGTCTGTAATTAAAAAGAAAGACTGTCTAAATTCTTGTAAATTCAGATGCGCACAAAATATTAGTGATGAAGAAAGAACACGTATATTTGCTGATTTTTGGTCTATGGACGACATGCAAAAGAGACATTTCTACAGTCGAACCACTGAACGACTTCAGAAGAAACGTCATCGAACTATCAATGAAAATTCGCGAAAAGCGTATTCATTTTATTATAGCTTTTTTGTTGGTGATTTGCAAACTTGAGTTTGTAAATAATTTTACCTCACAACTTTAATTTATAAGTAGTAGAAGAGTTTATTATCATCATGAAAAAAAAAATGATACTACTGGAAGCCCAGCCCTTTCAAAATGGGGGAAACACACCAAAAAGGTTATAGATCAATCATCAAAACAAAGGGTTACAGATCATATCAATGCATTTCCACGTGTTCCATCACACTACTGTCGTCAAAGAACAGAAAAAGAGTATTTTGAAGCTTTTTTAAATTCTAATAAGATGTATGAACTTTACTTAACCTATTGTGAAGAAAAGAATATTGCCCCTGTTAAGAAGCATTTGTATAGATTCATATTTGATCATCACTTTAACATTGAATTTCAGAAGCCAAAAACTGATTTATGTGATACATGCTATGAATACCGCAATCTAGTAAATCCAACTGAGGAACAAGCCCAAAAGTTTACCAAACACATTATTTCTAAGAATGAAACTAAAGCAGAACGAGATAAAGACCGCAAAATTATAGATAAAAATGTGGCTGTAGTATGTATTTACCTTGAAAATGTAATAAGTTTACCAAAATCAAATGTAGGAGCAATTTTTTACAAACGAAAACTTTCAGCTTATAATTTAACTGGGCATTGCTCCATAAATAAAAAAGGTTATTGTATGCTTTGGCATGAAGGTGTTTCGGGTCGTGCAGGCAATGACCTTGCAAGTAGTGTAACATGCTTGCTAGAAAAGATAATTGCAGACCACTCTGATGTTAATAAACTCATACTATGGCTCGATTCCTGTGTGCCTCAAAACAGAAATAGTTACATGTCCATTGCCTTGCGTCAGTTTTTGATATGTTACCCAAAAATTAGAGTAATTGAGCAAAAGTTTTGTGAACCAGGACATTCTAGTATACAAGAGGTTGACAATATCCACAGTCAAATTGACAGAGCACTTGCTCTTCTTGAAATATTTAGTCCTTTAGGTTTAACCAGAGCAATTTCTGCTGTTCAAAGAAGAAATTCTTTTTTTGTCTACCAAATGAAAAGATTGGATTTCAAACATTTTCCAGCTATTGCAAGCTATTTCAATTTTAAGCTTGTTCCCTATAGCCAGATAAAGCATCTGGTTTACAGAGCAGAGTTTTCAGATCATGTATATTACAGAAAGTCGTTTTCAGATGTTTGTTCAGAAGCACGAATTAGGCGTCTTCCTAACAATCCGCGCTCTTTATCATCTGTGATAACAAGACCTCTGGCAGTTGTACCAATGGCTTCTACCTTGAATCAGTGTGCTCAAATTTCAAGTGATAAAACCAAGGACCTTAAAAGTATGTTCAAGTATATGTCTGCTGTAGACGTTGCATTTTATAAAAGTATTTTAAAATAATTTATTTTATTGTCTAAATATTTGTATTATATGTTATGTTGTTAAATGGACTTCTTTCTGAAATGTTATATTTTTAATGGATTAACCAGATATGCTTGATTTGCCTAATTTGAGATATCATTTTACTGTGCAATGTACTTTAGATGTTATGTTATTGGAATTTATAACTTAAGTTTTATTTCATTGTAAAGATCTTAAGATAATATATTATTTATCTTCTCTGTTTTGACAAAATAACGTATTCATGTAGTTTGTTCACTTGTGTAAAATAATTTTTTTTTTTAAATAAAGCAAATATGTACCTTAGAGTACTTTTATTGCCAAAATATAAATTCATCTTGCAACAATATATTAATTTGTAATATGTTTTTTTACACAAAATGGAGATAGAACAAAATAATACTGTGTTTTACAAAAAAAGTGTGTATTACATTGTTCTATCTCCAAATCAAGGTGTAGTAAATAAGACACCTGCAATTTAAATATTTTAAAACAAATTCTTTTAAACTGTGGTAGCCTATATGGGAAATTGATAAAAATCGGTTTTGTTTGCGTTTTTTATGTTATTTGGTCTGGAGGTTCATTTAAAACTTTGAATTTAATTTTCTCAATTCGGAAAAACATGAAGATAGAACAAAATAATTCTAACCTCGCGATAATATTTAATGTATATATATATATATATATATATATATATATATATATATATATATATATATATATATATATATATATATATATATATATTATATATATATATATATATATATATATATATATATATATATATATATATATATATATATATATATATATATATATATATACGTAATACATTACGCAATTCCTAATTTCTGATTCTGAAAACAGAATTTCTGAGTATACGTAGTATAGGAGTAGGTTTATAGGAGTATAGGTTTCAGATATATTTAAAAATTTGGATTGAAGCCCGGTGGAAAATCGGCTAGCAAATAGCTAGCTATAATGACAGCGATTTGGGCATGAGGACAATGACAGCGATTTGGGCATGAGGATCGCTAGCTTTTTTAAGTTAGCGAAAAACTATCGATATTTGTAAAGATAAAGACAGACATTTGGCTAAGAAAACAGCCAGCTTAATAAGCTAAAGACCCACTGGCTATTGTAGCTAGCGCCATACCGTGATAAAACTGCTGTCTAAAAAATTTTGACATCTAGTTATCAACCAGCTACAGATTTGTAAATATTTCAAAGCTAGCTACAAAGCTACGATATGTAGCTAGCGATAATTACAATAAACTTAACATTAAAAATCGAATTTTTAAAGATGTAAATGACATTAGGAAAAAATAAAATAAGAAAATAAAATTGCTATAAAGCTAGCTACCTACCGCGAGTTGAAATCGAAACAGAGCACTGCGGAAGAGCATTTAATTGGAAGTTCATGCCTCCTTCTTAACCAATGTCACAAAACTTGTCCAGAGGTACGGTTTAAACCATCGATTGTTTGTTTCTTGGGCAAGTGCATTACCATTCCACCACGGCTGCTCAAAGATCTTACGATCTTACGGTCACATCTCGTAAGATGTATAGGGCTTAAAGATTTGCACCATCACGTTATTTTCCTTTTATAAATATAAAACTTAAACACAGATGTGTCTTTAATGGTTTTCTAGTAATAGAAAGGCCGGTTTCTTTTTTTTAGGCATTACATGCTCCGTAAAATATGTTTTGTATTTTTAATGTTAAAAACTGTATCAAATTGACCGCGATCCGTGATATAAAAATGTTATCAGTTTTTGACCTCCCTCTCAAAACTACTTCATTTTCTCCAAATTTCCGTTTTAAAGCATACTGATTCGGAATTTGTAAAGTTCCCAAGTTTTCCTCTTGCTGTTTGTGAGAAATATACGAATTAATTTTATATTATTGAGTGAATCGATTTTTATCGTATAAGATAAAATAGTGATCTAAAAACTGTTCTAAGCAGCTGTAACTACATAAATACTAAATTGTATATAAATACATGAAATATTTTTAATATATAATTAACTATACATTCATTTACATCGGTATATAAGAGTGAATTGATTTTTATCGTGTAAGTCTAAAAGTTAATTTGAAATATCGTTTTAACAACTGATAAAACATTGTTCATTTAACTTTTTTAAATTTATTTTTATTATCTTACAAACATAAAAATTTACAATGGTTGATCATCTATATCAGAATCAGAATTACTTGAAATTATTCTATTGTAAGTATGATCTGCACTCCGACATAAGCATCGTTTTGTATTACAACCAGTCGCGAATCTACAATTAATAAAATTTAATACGTTATTGGAAGCAGTTTCATTTGACAGTCATTTTATCTTCTATTCGCCGCCATTCATCGCCCAACAATGTTCGAAAACACTTGGCATATTCAATAGAGGTATAGTAGCATGTTTCCAGATATAAGCTTAATAATTACATCTCAGTATATGTTGTACTAATGCATCTGAAGTTGGAGGCAATTGCTCTTCACTGTATTTGCCACTCTTGAAGAGCTCATATCTCAACTCGTTAACTGAAAAGCCGTAAGACCTTAAGTACTGAAGCTTTTCCTTTACCATAAAATGAACTTGTAGTATCGCATCCTAAAAGGAAAACACATAATACAATTTTACAGTGTTTTAAATGTTTGTATTACGGAAGTGAAACTTACAAAAAAGAATCGGAAACCATGTCATAAAAGGTAGAGATAAATCAAGTTAAACAATTAACCTGTAAAAGAATGAAAGCCAATTGCAGTATTTACAAAAGATCTACCCCAATGATCAGCTCTTTTTCTTACATTAATTATACATTTATTGTTTTGATTTTCGGCTGCAAATAATAAATTAAAAGTAAAATGTTTGATAGGATGTAAAGCAATGACAAATACATTAGTGTCAGTACTCCAAGTTACAATCTATTTTGGTGAGATGAAGCTGTATGATAACATTGAGCCATTAATCGAGTACACTCTTACGAAAATTGGTTTTTCATTGATTATCTAGAAAACCGATCGGTTTCACAGAAAACCCAAAGGTTTTATGGCGTATCCAAAAAATGATTTGGTTTTTTGCAAGAGAAACAAAAATAAATTGGTTTTCCAACAATTCATATTTGAAAAACTATTGGTTTTTTAGAAAATAAATGCGTGGGTTTTAATTTATTTTGGTTTTCCAAATATTCATCTATTATCTTTAAATTTGATTGGTTGTTTACTTGCAGCCTCCATATTAGCTTTAAACAAGCGCGATATTTAATAACTGTCATTTATTCGTTACTTATAAAATTAGAATTGCTGTTATCTATTTTAAATTTTACTCTCTAAGAAGTCGTTCAATTATTTTAGTAAATTAATGGCATCAAATACCTTTTTACCTGTTAGTATTTGTTATATCTATTTAAAATATATCTCTAATGTTTTTATTTCCAAAGTTATTGCTTAGCATTACTATTAGTAATGCTAAGCAATAACTTTGAATATATGAATTTGCTATATAAAATTATTGCTTATTGCTAAGCCTTAGTAATTCCAAGGCTTAGCAATAAGCAATAATTTTATATACCAAATATATTGTTATAAGCAATATATACGATATATTGCTAATAGCAATATGTCGTATATATTGCTTATAACAATATATAGTATATGATCGCTAAGCTATAATTTAAAAAAAGTAGTAGCAATATTATTACTACTAATTATGCATATTTAATAATAATAATACCATTACTGTAACTATAACTAATATATATAGTATAACTTTTTTTATCATATGATATATCATTATGATTACAATATTTATACTATAACTATTAGTAATAGTTATAGTAACTTTAACTATTAGTTGATAGTAATTTTAATAATATAACTATATATATATATATTATATATATATATATATATATATATATATATATATATATATATATGTATATGTATAATATAACTATTAATATAATGATATGAATATCCTATATTATGATAATACTATGTTTTGCTAAGCAATAATTTCCTTATCACCTTTTACATTATTACCTGTTTGTGACAATAACGAGGCACCAACTATTTCTGAATCTTTGTAAGTTATGTTTTGTTTGTTTGTAAACATTTATAACTTTGTTTATTTTCTTTTAAATTTTATCTTATTTAAAATGTTATATTATTAAACAAAACAAAAAAATAATTAAATTGATACAATATATTTAGCTAAGATTGTGTGCACGCATTTTACACTATTAGGACTGTATAACATAAAAAGTTGTTTCATAATTCATGTCTTGAATTTATTTTTTAGTATTCAGTCAGATAAACTAACATTGCCCCCTATTCTCCTTGCTGCTGTGGAAAAAAAGAAATAGACTTTAGTATTCCAAAAAGGTCAAAACTAAAGGAGTATGTTAAGGATTTTTTTTTTGATGTCATGAAGCAACAGTACAGGTTGTAAGTATTTTGATTACTGAGTAAATTATAATTTAAAATAGTATAATTTTTTAATTTTTAAAGTAAACATTTATTATCAGTATCAAAGTTGGTAAAATAATGGTATTTTATATTTCTTAACATAGCTGTCAATAATGATAAAATATGTTATTGCTTTTCACTAAAATAAATGTTTTATAGATTTCCAAGTACAAGTAACTTCTATGAAATAGCAAATGAGCTTTTCCTAAGGTATCCTTCTCTAAAACCTCGTCACTGCAATGGCTCTGTGAGTATTTAACTGTATAATTAAAACTAATAATATCAATGGTGTTACAAAGTTATATAGCTAAAGAAGCTTTTTCTTTTATTCTATTGTCAGGAACTTCTTGTGCATTTGTTGAAGGCAAAATTTAAGCGAGTTAGGCGTCCTCTTCTAAATGATGAGCAAGTTGCACAGTTTAAAATAAAGTAGTCTAGAATTAATTCTGGTCGTAAGCGAAATTCTGTCTTGCTGAATGAGTCTGTTAATCTTTGCTCAGCAAAACGTCACTGCCATCATTCAAGTGATAAGGTAAGCACGATTTCACAGCATTTATAATACATATTTATGTGAGAAAATGCATAGTGTATTTGATTTGATAGCATAAAAAAAATTAGTTACATATTTTAATTATTATATAATAGAATGTGGATGATGGTATAACTCAAGATATTATAAAAAGTATAAAGAATGAGTGTCAGAAACTGCGCCCAGATATAGAATTTTTGGCTCACCAGATTATCTTGTCTATTGAGGCATTAAAATATACATGCCGAAATGAAAGAACTTTAGATGTCCTCAATAAATTCCCAGCACTTTACTATGAAAAAGTTGTAAGTGGTTTATGTAGTATTTTTTTGTATCAATATTGCTCTTTTAATGTTGTCTTAAAACTGCAGCATTCCTGAATATGAGCAATAAGTCGCCCATTTAATGAACTTGATAGCGGCTTAATGCAATAACTTAAATAACAATTTTTCAGTTGTTTTATTACTTTTATAAGGAAATTTACTTTCAATCAACATAAACTATATATAAAAATACATATAAAAATTAAAATTATAAAACTAAATAAAGTAGGGTTTGTACTGTACATGGAAAACCTGGAAAATTTGTTAATTTTGGCTAAAGTCATGGAAAACCTGGAAAAGTCAGGGTTTTTTTTTTTCTTCTTTAGATAGTTTGAAAAGTCAGAGAATTCAGATTAAGTTACCCGTTTTACAATTCAGCTATTATGTTTTTGTTGATGCTACCTTTTTACTTTTTTTGAAATTTTATTTTTCTTAGTGTTTTAGTAAATTTTGTTTTTCATCCTTAATAGTAAGATCCATACTAATATCCAGCTTAACTAATAGCCAAGTTTTATACGTTTTGTCATTTAAAGCATGTACAATTTTAGCATTTCCATTAAATTACATTAGATAGTAGTTTCAAACATTTTACAAAAACTATTGTTGAAAATAGTCAAGGAAATGTGTCTGATTTTTTAAAAAAGTTAAGAAAAATTCATAGAATTTTATATAAATATTTGGCTACGAATCCTGTAAGACAATTAGTTGTATCTTTAAAGATATATTTACTGCCTTGGCCTGGGAAGTTCAAAATTAATTTTTCTGTGTTTATTAAACTTTTTTATTGTCTGTGTTGTTTTTTTAAAAGTCTGCAAATATTATTTTTGGTTAGCTAAATAACATATGCTGCTCCAGGGTACCACTTCCCAAATTTTTTAGAAAAGTCCTTGTAATATTAGGGTGGAATTCAAGGATATTTTTTTATTTAATGGTTTTGAAGTCATTTTTTTATTTAATGGTAGTGAAGTCGTTTTCTTTATTTGATTTTTAGCTTTTTGCAGCAGCAAGAGTTATAACAAATACAGATATTGACAATAACTGCTTGTTATTATTGGGTAGAATGAAGGAGGGAATGAAGAAGTTAATAGATTTAAAAAAACCTTTGTCAGCTAGATGGCAAACATTATGCAATGGGGTACTTGATGAGATTAGTGATGGTAATAATTGTTAATTTAACATAAAAATTATTTAATTACTACTCTAATTTTGTAATTTTTATTTCATTTTTCTATTTTTAGCAACAATAAAAAACCTTCATTGTTTAATTCTTCCAAGCATTTTTTGTGACGAAGAAGCACTTTTGTTCACCATGACGCTAGTAAATTTTATTGATCGTTTAAATGATTGTATATCATTATATCATATAAGTCATTTTAATATTCCTTTATTTGAATAAAAATTGATGGAAAAAATTATTCAGTTCAATATTTATTACTTAAAAACTCAATGCTTATTTTAATGCAATATTTATTTTAATATTCTTAACATTTATATATTTTTATTCTAATTATTTGCATATATATTATTTATATATTTATTTATTTAAATATACTAATAAAGTTGATTAATGCAATTTTTAATATTTATTAATTATATGCTTCTTTTTATTAGGATCCAATCTATCCAACCCTTGCTCTGAAAATTGAAGGAGATGCTATAAATCCAACACGAATAAGTCTTGTAGTTGACGGGCTGACACTAAGCAATTCTGTTCCTGATGTAACTTGTGGTTTGGGTCTCGTCATCTGCTCATATTATATTTTTGATATTGCGTATCCAAAGAAATTACAAAAAACCCTGTCTTTTCTAGAACATTACGTTTTTGAGCGAAGGAGTAAACTTCCTGCCAACATTCAAAACATTGCTAGTTTTTTGAACTTATAATATTAAATTATAAAACTTAATAACATATTAATGTTATTAATTTGTTTCAAAATCTTTATTTAAATCAAGTTTATTTTTTTTGAACTCTCCACTTTTTAGTTGTTTTATATATATATATATATATATATATATATATATATATATATATATATATATATATATATATATATATATATATATATATATATATATATATATATATATATATATATATATATATATATATATATATATATATATATATATATATAGATATAGATATGAAAAGCGTATATAAATATGGTAAAAAATTAATAAACTTCATTTTTTGTAATAAATTGTAATTTCTGGCCGATTATTTCTATTCTATGAAACAAAACTCATGGAGCTAAGTTTAGTAAAATAATCATAAATGTTTCGTTTTAAAAATTATGACATAACTTTAATTAAATCGTTATTGCTGGAAAACCAGTTTTTGGTTTTACGGCTTGTCCCAATAAACGAACCAATTTTGATTATCCAGAAAACCAAAAAGCGTCGGTTTTCTAGAAAACCAACTTAGTTTGATTTTCTGGATATTCAAATTGGTTTTCTAGAAATCCAAATTACTTTGGTTTTCTAAAAAACCGAAATAAATTGGTTTTCTAGATATTCAAATTTGGTTCGTTTATTGGGACAAGCCGTAAAACCAAATTTGGTTTTTTGAAAAACCGATTTTTTTAAGAGTGTATCTGCTTCTTCATGGTCACTTTTAAAAGAGATTATATCAGATACTACCACATTATTTGCTGATAAATTGATATACATAAATTGATAATATTTATCTTCATTGGTTAAATAAACACTCTTATTTGAGAAATAAAATGTAGTCAATGAACTCCAATAAATAAACAAAAAATTTATTAATTCTTCTTTATTTTTGAAAATATGTCTGTCTATGTCTTTGCAATATCTGCAAAGCAGGTATGCAAACTATAGAACAAACATACCCTGTCTTTTAACGGTCCAGTTCTCTCTTATTTCATGACAAATATCTGTCAAACATAAAAAATGAAATTATTCTAGGTTGAAATCAAACATATAAGATTATTCTATAGTGTTTTAAAAACACAAAAAACAATAATCTTGTAAGTAAACTATATATTGTTGTAAAGCAAATTGTTTTAGTTAATTTTAACACTTCAAAACAAAAGAAAAAATAGGCAATACCTTTATGAGTTTGTTAAGTACGTTAATTTCTAACCAATAACAAGATGCATATCTGCTGCAGTTGATTCAATCTGTAACAAAAAACCATCCCAACATAGAGTTAACTGTAGATAGACGCAGATCCCAGTTTCCAATACGAACTGCTCCTAAATGAAGCAGCATTAATTGTACCATTTCTAAGTAGACACTCCAGAATGAAAACAACTGGGACTTTGTACATTGGTGATTAACATAAGTCTGATAGCTTATAATAATATCTTGGAACAATCGACTTTGAATATAGTGATCAAAGTCTGGATCTTCGTAACATTGTTTCATACCACAAACAAAATTTAAAATGTCAGCTTCTTCTTCTCTGGCCATTGAAGCAAGAAACAACTGAAACCTCAGACGACTAAGGGCTTCATACATCAATTAATGAGCTTTAATACCACAATTATGAATTAAATCACTCCATTGCATGAGCCACATCTATTACATCACTCCATTGCATGAGCCACAAGCAATAACACTAGACTCAATGAGTATACCCTTATGAAACAAAAATTATATATTTGTATAGATTTAACAGTATGCAAAAACAAAAGTAAAAGTGTTTTTAAAGACAAAAAACCTTGAAATGTTATTGCAGATATAAATAAAAAAATTGTTTTACCTGTAAACCAGCATCTTTAAATGGTTTAGCTATAGCTGACATTAAGGACATAACCATGTGGAAATCCCCAAGTCTTATAACAATTCTATCAATAAACTCTGCGTTTTTCCATTTTACCATCTGTATTTTTGCATAAACCGTCTCGTCGAAAACCATTACAGTTTGATGAAGTGAAACTTTGTTAGCTATGTTAATGCCAGTATTTATAATTTCATGAATGGTGGATATATCAGTAACTGAAGCATTTATAATTGGTAAGTATGTAATTGTTGAAACATTTCCTTCATTTGAACTGTATAATGAGCATATTGCATTAAAACCTGTCAAACATGCCGATATTTCTGCAGCATCTAACTGAGATAATTTGCAAATGATGTATGCTAAATCAAGATGTCTGTATTATTCCTGACAATTGTCAGTAGCATTTATGACTACATTTTAGTGTTCAAATAATTGTGTTAAGTTAAGAAATATTCTTTTTCCCAGAAAATAAACTGATATTTCACTCATATTTCACTAAAGATATTTTGTTGAATATTCTTTGGTACAACTAAATATTCACAATTAGAGTTTAAAGTTACAATTGCACTTTCAAACCCCCTCAAAGTCATTAAAGAACAACAATGTCCAAAGTTATTTAAAACTCTTACAAGTTTACAGGAACCAGATATTTTCTTGATAGTAGCAGCTAATGCTAAAGACTTATATGTTATTGCTTTACTTTTTGAAAAAATAAACAATAAATCTTGTAATTAACTTCATCTGTATAACCAAGAATTATTGACAGAAAATTAAAAAGAGTAGATGGAATTCCACTTTCAATATTTTCAAACTAAAATCCAAATCTGGTGGTAGCCAACCATTTTTAACCCCAATTCCACATCTAAGGGATTCTCTAATTTTCATAAAAACTTAATGAAACGCAGAATGACATTAAATAAATTGTTTTCTTGTTTACTTTTAGTTTCATTATTTTCTGAAAGACCAGACTCTTTTGAATTTTGAGAATCAAGCTCATCAGTTTCTTCATTTAAAACAACTGCACCTATATCCCCATAAAAAACAAATTCACTTTGACTGCGATAAAACGGCTGATAAAATACCAAATCAGGATAACAATTCATTAATCTTTTTTTTAAGTGACAGCTTTTATAATTGCTAGCATACAAATTTTCTACTCTTTTAACAATTTTTATCAAATATTTAGTAAGAAAACCAAGGCAATAAACTTTTTTTAACTTGATAATTTTAGTGTCAATAAATTGTCTACAAAATGATTCAAAGAATAACTTATACATTAAGCTGCTGGTAGATGTCTCTGATAGTGGTATCTAAAATTTATAAAGTTTTGTATATTTATTGTAACATGTTTTATGATATCTCACCTCAACAGCAATGCAATCATTGTCTTTATAGTGTAACAAAGTACTTTCATCATTTTTTTTGAATACTATAATGTTATATATCATTAGAAAGAGAATTATTACAATATTTTAAAGGCGAAAAAATATCAAAATATCAAAAGATAAGTGTAAGAGTGGGCTACAACTTTATATTAAACTCTAACCACTGTAAGTATGTGCTCCGAGATGAAGATCTTAATTAAAACTATATTTACGTTATTGTAACTTTATGAAGGCATTATATAGAAAATAAGCGATAAGAAATGTTGTAGTTTATCATAAAATTCGCGACGAAGATAAAAGAAAATAAATTTAAAATTAAAAAAAAAATTAACGAAGATTTTAGTAAAAAGCGTATTTATCCATGGCTATAAAAAACCTTAATTACCAAACTTTCCACCGTTTTCATATACTGAAGAAGCAAGTAAGTTATTTTCAAAATACTTATGTGTATTTGTTGAACTAGTTCATTAAAGTTTATTTTATTTTTTCAAGGTTCTCGATAAAAAGACTATTTTAGTTTTCTGCGAGTTTCCTTACAACAAAGAAAAATATTTTTTAAGAATAATTTTATATAGTAGCCCTGTTGTACGACGGACTTGCATATATTTTTAAATGCATGGGTTAATAGCCAGCACTTTATATTATAAACAACGAATAGTTACCTTATTTTGTACACTGTACAACGCGCATGCGCTAAACAGAATTTTGAATTTCTTTTGTCTTGTAAAAAAAAAAAAGAAAGACGTCCAATAGAATTATGGAGGAAGTATTAAAACATCAAGGGTTGAATTAAGGCATCGCGATTTGCGATATCTGTTAAATTATCTGGTCTTCAAAGTTTCAGTTTATGAAAAACCAATTTTAGTCAGGATGTATAAAATGGGAGGAGGACATAATAAAAAAAAGCGGGAAAATTTACAATGAAAGTTTTATTATTTATCGGTTACCAATATATATTTTTTTTAATTTTAAGGCCAATTTTCACTGAATTTTTGTTTTGAGATATAGTTTTTTTTTTAAAACAAGTGACTTGCTATAAACAAATAATACGATTTTCAAAATGAGCCCCATATCGCCCATGCAACCTAAAATTAGTTTAAAATCAGGACACTTTTTGTCTGTTAACCCCCCCCCTCCCCCGCAGTTTCGCCACTGAGAGTAGTACTGACATTTACTTAAAACTAAAAACAGAGGTGTTCAATTTAATAAATTTTAGTTATAAAGAAGTATATTTAGAAATATACTTTTTTGTCTTTACTTTTATTATGATTTAATTGATTAAATAATAAAACAAAATTTAAGTTTTTAGCCTCCCCTCCCCCTCCCCTTCTAATATAGATTTCTCCTAAGAAGTAAATTACCAGTGTTTTTATTGGTTGATTTTAAAGTGAACGCGCGTTTTTTCCGGACCGTTTGAAAGATGTTTAGAAATGCTAAACTGTTTATAAAAATATGTATTCGTAAAAGTTGTTGAGGTTTTTAACATTGTTTAAATATCCATTATATTTTTTCTAGACGCATTACTACTTTAATTAAAGTTTGGAATTACTTAACTAAATCATTTTTATTTATAATATCTTGATTATGTGTTGTTTGATCAAACAATAAACTATAAATGTAACATAAAAGAGTGTTATAAAAGTAACAACACTGTAGTATTATTACTTTTGTAGTCACAAATTTATTGTTTTGTTTTTCATAACATTTTCACTAACAAATTAAAGTTTATTCGCCTATTCCGTAAACTTCGTGGTTTTTCATAAACTGAAACTTTGAAGACCAGATAATTTAACAGATATCGCAAATCGCGATGCGTTAATTCAACCCTTGAATGTAACATTATAAAACACAAACAGTAAAACATTTCATTTACAGAAGAAGGGGAAGATGTAAGAATGTGCTCCATACGTTATTGTAACTTTATGAAGGCATTATATAGAAAATAAGCGATAAGAAATGTTGTAGTTTATCATTAAAACCACCGGGCGTATCGGATAGACAGAGGGGGCACCAAACCACCACTTTGCCCGTATGAAACTGAACACTTTTTTCAGAAAAAAATTTTTTTTAAGACATAAGCAATATAAATATAAAAAAAAGTTGTTTTAAATTTATACTAAACCACCAAAATATATGAGAGGTGTATGTTGACAATGGAGGTGGGTGTAGTGATGATTTAATACACCCTAGTATCAAAAATGACTTGATTTAATAAATATTTATATCTTTACTAAAATAAGTAAAACTAGTATACAATATAAAATTATGTTATAAAGATCTTACGTATACAAGTGGTGTTTCTATTTGGGAAGAGGCGTATCCCCCCTCCCCTCCTTGACCTAAAAAAAAAATTAAAAAAAAATGCAATTACTGTTTTTAAAATTTTAATAATAAATTAAAAAAAAAATTATGAAATTAGAAATAATTTAAAAATAAATTCATAGCAGACAACCACCAAATATGGGAGATAAATGTAAAACTCATAGTAGTTATGATGATGATGTTTTTGTACTATAATATCAAAAAATGTTTCAGTTCTTGAAATATTTGATTGAATATTTAAAGTACAACAACAAAGAAGTAAAAGACATATTCCGCTAGATTAAAAGATACCTTAGTGGTGCACCCATAGTCATAAGAGAGTGAAGAATAAGGGAGGGCATATCCAAATAGGTCATAAGGGAAGGGGCATTCTAATGCTTTTTCTCCCTCTTACAAAAATTATTATTTAATCGGATATATATTATTAAAAAATTATACAACTACTATTGTGGGGCTATAATTATAAGTCAATTCGCTGTAAAAAAGATATGTCATCTTTATAACCAAGTATAGCAAATGCCTATATTAAAGTCTTTCATGTGATTAGACCGTATGGTTTATGAAGTAAGACAGTATGGTTAACGAGCTAGTCATTTTGTTTGGTTAACAAACAAATTTTCTGTTTCAAAATAAATAATAAATAAAATGTTAACACAAATAAAAAAAAATTATTATTTTAAAGATAATATAATATATTCTTGTCTTAGCTTTTAGTGAATAAATAAAATTATTAATTCCAGTAATGAAACTATATTTTAATCATTTTTAACGATAGACATCATGTGAAGGTTAGCCAGAACCGTCTATCAAAAAGTTTAACAAGTCACAACACTCGCTATATAATTTAGGCACTAGCTGTATTACTTATGCAAGTCACAACACTTGCAATACATTTTTGGCAAGTCACAAAACTTATTGAATTATTAATGCAAGTCATAACACTTGAAATTCATTTTTGGCAAGTCACAAAACTTGCTGGATTATTTAGGCAAGTCACAATACTTGCTATATAATTTATGCAAGTCACAACACTTGCTGTATTATTTGTCCAATTCACAACACTTGCAATACATTTTCGGCAAGTCACAAAACTTGCTGTATTATTTAGGCAAGTCACAATACTTGCTATATAATTTATGCAAGTCACAACACTTGCTGTATTATTTATCCAATTCAAAATACTTGCAATACATTTTTGGCAAGTCACAAAATTTGCTGTATTATTTAGGCAAGTCACAACACTTGCTATATAATTTATGCAAGTCACAACACTTGCAATACATTTTTGGCAAGTCACAACACTTGTAGTGTTATTAAATTAATTAAATTGTAACTCACCGGAAACAACACCAGCAGCAAGTGGTATCTCTTTCATGCAATAGTCAACAGCTTCAACATCAGTGTTTCATCATCTTTCCAGTAAGAAATGGTGTAAATGAAGTCTTTTTTTTTTATTATTAACTTTTTCTACTCTGCCGCTATATAAAACATTTTTGCATGTTTTTGAATCGTTCCATTCATGTTCTAGTTTCTTCCCAACAATTCTATCTGACATAACATCTTCTAAATCAAATAGTTAGTCATTGGACAAGTGCTTATATGAATTAATAATTTCGTCAAAGTTTAATTTGGATAGCTCGCGCTCTAACTTCCTTTTTCATCCATTTTTTGGCGCTTGTTTTTTTGTTTTTGGCAAATCTTATCTCTTACTTTGCATCGATGCAGTCGATTTGTAAATCTGTTTTTACGTGCTACACTAATTGACCATTTAACAATCTTTTCTTTTTAATTTAAATCTAGAGTGCTTAGATTGTCGACAGTCCAATTCTTTTTTGATCTTAATTTGCAAGAGATATAGCAAATTGTTGTATTAGGAGCCCGTACTTTTGCACCACTAAACATACCCATTAATTCCTCACTATCTATATTGTGAACCTCTTTAAATGTCTCCGTCACACTAAGTGAAGCTAATAATAAATAACTAAATACTAAAATACTAAATCATATAATAAGGATATATATATATATATATATATATATATATATATATATATATATATATATATATATATATATATATATATATATATATATATTTCGTCAATAAACAATCATTTTACAATATTTTTGTAAAAATTAAAAATTAAATCTTTATATTCTGACAGGAGCAAGTAGAAGACAATGCGTCTTATCACCCTGCTCCTAAATTCGTGAAAATATCAAATAAGATTTACGTATTAAGTTCCTAAAATATACGTTATATAAGTTTTATACATATTACAAGTTTTGTACATACTATAACATATTACAGCTTATAAAATATATAAGTTATAAGATGCATATATACGTGTTAACAAATCGATATATAAATGTTTTTAAAAATATAAAAGAATGTTTTTATTATTTAAATCTAATAAGTATCGTTTAACTGCTCTTTTAAATATTTCAATTGAAGTCGTGTTTTTCATGTCTCTATTAAGGAAATAGTTCCACAAACGTGGTCCTCGACATGTAATTGAGAAGTCTGTTTTTCTAAGGGATGTTGTAGGGATGAGAAAGTTGCCAATGGAATGTCGTGTAGAGTATTTATGATTAATTAAGGTAAAATGCGGTTGAAAATATGTTGGAAGCATGTTGTTATGAATTTTAAACATAAATAACAGATTTTGATTGATGTTTAGTTTATAAATATTTCAAACATTAATTTTTTTAAGTAAAGGCTCGGCGCATGCATATCTACCTGCATTCAAAATTAACCGGCTAGCTTGCTTTTGTTTGGTATTAATTTTTTTTAAAGAAGATGAATAATTACTTGCCCACACTATATTGCAATAACTAATGTGATTATGAATTAATGAAAAATACAAGCTTTTTAAGCACATTATATTCAAAAGGTGCTTCGTTTTGAAAAGGATCCCAAATGCTTTTGAAATGCTGTTTTCCATTAATTGGATTTGATTTTTCTAGTTTAAATGATCATCAAATATTATATCTAGGATTTTCATTGAATGAACTCTTTTTTACTTTAATGTTGTTTATAAATAAATCAGGAAGTTTTAGGGGTATGTTATCAGTTTTTGAAGGTTTCGTGAACAGAATGTATTTAGTTTTATCAATGTTTACGGACAGTTTATTGGCTTTAAACCATTCATTGAGGTTAATTAGCTCTGTGTTTACAGTAGAAAAAACAAATTTTAAATTAGACCCCGAAAAAAAAAAATTAGTATCATCAGCAAAAAGAACAAAATTAAGGAATTTAGAACATAAGTGGATGTCATTAATATATAAGAGAAACAGCAGAGGACCAAGTATTGAGCCCTGAGGGACACCGCAACTAATAACTTCTAACTGCGTACAAGTTAAATCATACGTCACACATTGTTTACGATTTTGTAGATAAGACTCGATCTATTTTAGATTAGTATTTTGAATTCCATTTTTTTTTTTTTTATAGAGAAGGATTTCGTGGTCGACAGTGTCGAACGCCTTCGATAAATCAACAAAAACTCCAAGTGTATAATTATTGTCATCAAATCCTTTCAAAATATTGCTAGCCAAATCCATCACAGCATGCTCAGTGCAATGATTTCTCCGAAATCCAAACTGTTTAGGATATAAAATATTGTTTTTATAAATGAAGTTATATATTCTATTATACATAATACATTCGAGAACCTTTGAAAAACAGGAGAGAATTGAGATGGGTCTGTAGTTTGATTCTAAAGAATCGTCGCCGTTTTTATATATTGGAATTATTTAAGCAAGTTTTAATTGATCAGGAAAGTTCCCGTTTTTTAATGAAAGTTTAAAAATAATGAAAAGAGGCAATTCAATAATGTCAAAAACACTTTTCAAAACATTTGCATTAATTTCATCAAGACCTGCACTTTTATTTGTCTGAAGCATGTCAAAAGCTGAACGAAGTTCATCAATGGAAAGTTCCGAATTGTCCATAATAAAATCTGATTTTTTCAAAAAAGACTGGAATATAACTGGATATAACTGACTTATACTGAATATAACTGACTGATCCTCTCTAAAGCAACTTCATCAAAACAAAAATTAAATATACTTTATTTTTACAAAGTAATATAAAATTTGCATATAGTAAATCATTTATATATATATATATATATATATATATATATATATATATATATATATATATATATATATATATATATATATATATATATATATATATATATATATATATATATATTTGTGTGTGTGTGTGTGTGTGTGTGTGTGTGTGTGTGTGTGTGTGTGTGTGTGTGTGTGTGTGTGTGTGTGTGTGGGGCATAATATATTAGGGTGGGGCATAAAACGCCTAAGTCATATATTAGTGTGGGGCATAAAACACCTAAGTCAATTCAGTGTTCCGAGTTACATCATTAACTTATGATAATTATGCGAAACTATTTACGGCTGTCATGTTGGTTCACAAACAAATAAACAAAGCATAGTCATGTCTTTAGCCAAAAGCAAATATTTTACTTGTCTTTCTGTTGAAAGCAAGCAAAGATATCTTCATAAAATTTCTCAAATAAATAATTTAGATCCTTACAGTTTAGTGCAATCTGACTTGGTTTTTTCAGTAGATTTTTATCCTAAAATAGGTTACCCTGATATTGTAAGTTATTTAATGTTTGCTCCATCTCCTATATCCGCTAATGAACTAAAGTGCTATAAAAGTTTGGAGTCATATAATTTTTTCCTCTCTGGTTGGGTCAAGGAAATCGGTTTAAAGTTATTTGATGAAAAATGTTTGGTTATTGGAAAGGTAACAAATTTTTATATTTGTTTTTTATTAAAAAAAAGTTTAACGTTAAATTAAACATAGTTTTATTTTATCATATTGCAGGTTTATCATTCTCAAAAGCATAAAAAAACGGCAGCTTCTACATGGATTATTTCTGAAATGGATGGTAAAGTAATATATGCTCATTGTAACTGCATGGCTGGTCTCGGAGAGGCATGTTCTCACATTGGAGCAGTTTTATTTTATATTAATGCTGCTGTCAGAATTCGTGATTCTAAGACAATTACAGAAAAAAAAGCATATTGGAAGCTTCCATCTTCAATCAAAGATATTCCATATGCAGAATGCATTAATATAGATTTTACCTCCCCAAATACTTTAAAACGAAAATTTGATGAAGAAATATTAAACGAATCTACCTGTAGTGGATTTCTAAATGATAAAAAAAGCGATGCATTATCAAGTAGTTATAATTGCACTCCTCCAACTCAGAATGAACTTGATGCATTTTTCAATGATCTGAGCCTCTGCAAGTCAAAGCCAGCTATTTTGTCGATTATATCCCCTTACAGTGTAGATTACCAACCCTCATCGTTGAAATTGCAATTTCCAAAAATGTTGCGGGAACTTTATGATTCTTCAGCTTTATCTCTTAGTTACCTAGATTTATGTAAACAATGTGAAACTTTAAGTTTGTCTGTATCGGAGGTTGAGCAGTTTAATGTTGAGAAAGCTACAAGAGAGCAAGTTTTTTCAAAAAAATGGTTTTATTTTCGAGCAGGGAGAATTACAGCATCAAACATGTACAGCATCAAACATCAAACGCTTGAAGCCATGCCTGCCTTATCATTAATTTAAAAAATTTGTTACCCTGAAAGTTACAAAGTTAGTTCATGTCAAACTAAATGTTGAATAGACAATGAAAAGATTGCTTTAGCAAAATATTTTGATATTGTAAAACATTATCATGTTAATTTCAAAATTATAAAGTGTGGTTTTTTTTATATCGACAGAGTATCCTTTCATAGGTGCTTCTCCAGATGCTTTAATATCTTGTGAATGCTGTGGTGAAGGATGTGTTGAAATTAAAAATCCTGCTAACCATAAAGACAATTTTATATTAGAAGCTATTGGTAAAGATAAGACATTTTGTATACAAATAATGAACACTGAAAAAAAGCTCAAACAAACACACTCATATTACTTTCAAATTCAAACTCAGTTGCATACATGTAAAAAAAAGTTTTGTGATTTTTTTGTAAATACATCTAAAGATTATCACTTAGAAAGAGTTTATCCAGATAATTCTATATGGACAGCCTGCGTTACTAAGTGTCAGCAAGTATTTAGCAGTTCTATCTTGCCAGAATTAGTTGGTAAATTTTTTACAAGAGATACCAAAAATATGGATTTTGACTTTATTGATGATCACAATTTATATTGTTATTGTAATGGAAATGAAAATGGTGAGTTATTTCCTTGTGCAGGAAAGAGTTGCAAAATTAAACTTTTTCACTTGGTATGCCTAAAATTGAATAATAAAAAAAGAATTGGCTGTGTCCTGATTGTCATAAAAAAAATATTTAGTATCTAAATGTGAGCATCGATTTAAATACTTGTAATAAAATACTTTATTTAATTATTTTAAATTTTTTTAATATGATGTTTCAGTCTGATTAACTCAGACGATCATCAAGCGTAATAATTTATAAATAAAAAAATAATTTTTTTAATTTTATGTCTGATGATGGTATGAACTAATTAGTCTGAAATATTACGTGAATAAATTAAAAATTAGTACTTAGCTGTGTTTTATATTATTATATATTATAAAGAGTATGTAGTTCAATTTAAACTAAAAAATTTTTTAGTGTTCAATGGTTTTGACTATTTAAGGTTTTCAACATCCCCAAATCGAGGGAGTTGTAAATTTTACATAGTCATAACTTTAGAACATTAAAAGATTAATAAATGAAAATTAAAAACTGTGTGTGAATTCAAATTTAGTGTAAGATAGTATATTAAAATAGTATCTTAATTCATTTCTCTTATGATTGGGGTAGGATAGTGGATATCTTTTATGGTACTTTTGTTCCTAGACTCACCTACAATTTTTTGCAAAACTTATGTGTTATATCTAAAATATCAATAAATCCCACCCCTCCTGGTTTTATTTGTTAACTGTTCCAATACTATTTTTCGTACCCGTTCTTAAGTTTTTTTATGCAATGTGGTTTTTATAAATAAACATTTTGACACAGCATTTACTTAATAACAGTGCCATTTAAGCACAATGCAGTCTCGCCTTGTTTATTACTCAAACCTCTATATATATGTGGGAAAAGATATCTAGTTAGCAAGGAGACAGCCACTCGACTCTTAATTAGATCTTTATTAGCAACCCTATTCGTTAATTAAAATTTTTTTTTCAATTCCTACCCAGGGCATTTTTTCCTCCCAAAACTATCGTAAAACAGGGCTTGAAATATGGAGATGGTTCAAGGGGCATTGCTATTTAACATCTGACGAACCCTAGCTAGAGAAAGTGTTATATAAACTTGAAATAAAAAATAGACTTGCGTTGCTAAATATATAAATACCAGTTAAATGTTTTTATATAATAGGGCTACTCAAACCGTTAGCCTTCAAAATTAGGATAACAGTAGCGGGCCCCGCATTAATAGGTGGTCTTTTCTTTATTTATTTTAGATGCCCTAAGAATTCCGTACGGTCTTATAACAGAGCACCGCGGAAGAGCAATTGAAAGGAAGTTCACGCCTCCTTTCAAGCAATGTTACAAAACTAGAGTTGAACCACAGAACTTTAGCTTCCTAGGCAAGCGCACTAACCACTGCGCTACAGCTTCTTTGAAAGAATCTGCTCTGGTCTTGCATCATTACGCGCTAACCAATGATTTATTTTTTCATTCATTATTTTAACTTTTTGCAAAGTTTTTTACATTTATGAAAATATAACGAGGTCTAACCACAGTGGACCAATGTATGATTAACTCTATTCATCCCGTGTTCAGAAATGATTCTCAATGCTGTGTAAATACCGTAAATACTATGATAGTCGTATATATATATATATATATATATATATATATATATATATATATATATATATATATATATATATATATATATATATATATATATATATATATATATATATATATATATATATATATATATATATACACACACACGCACGCACACATAGTATAGCATAATAAATATGTTAAATGAATTACAACGAAGTAAGGATTTGTCAATATCGGCTTATTCCAATTTGGATTTTTTGGTGATGTAGATTTCACACTTTCAAGCATCGCACGAAATCCTAACATAAGTATGTTAATAATTTTGTCAAATGTTTTACAAAAAAATTACTGTAAATAGTGTCTGGGAATAAAAATATTCCAAAACCTTGACCCCTTACCGCAGATGTGAGGGAACTAAGTTATAAAATAAATCTCTTACTAAATAAAAGTTCATAGCGAGACAGTAAATTTCATCTAATAATCTTTTAGATTTCGAAAGTTATGACCATGTAAAGTTTCTACCAACCCAAAAATGAAGGAGTTGTAAAATTACAATGGTTATAACAGCTTAACTTTAAAACATTATTCCATAGAATATAAAAGCTGCCAATTATATTAAGTTTAGTATAAAAAGTTGTTGGTGCAAACCAACCATTTTTTAAATGTACCTTTAATTACTTTTATATACTTTATTATATCTTCCATTTCGAATTAATATCTAAAGTTTGCATTTTGTTGTGCTTAATTAAACCTTTAATTATTAAAACTTAAGTCCCATCTTCGACATTTGAAGGTTTATACATAAGTACAACCTTCGACGTATAAAGGTTTTCTAAAGTATAACCTTAGACGTATGAAGATTTTCTTAGATACCACCTACGAAGTATGAAGGTTTTCTGAAATAAGGTTTTGCGCGAATTGCAAGGTTCTTAAATTTCTCAATAAGCAAAAAAGTAAAAAGGAGTAAACAAATTTAAAACAGTATGTTACTGTATGTAACAAAAAGAATACACAATCTTTTTAAAGAAAAAAGTAGTAAAATAGTAAAAAAAATTCTGCTGGTGATCCTACTGATGGAGCTGAAAGTGACAGTGAGTTATGTTAGTGTATTCTGCAAAAAGAGTGCTAAATAATCTTAAAGAACAGAGTAATAATAAATTAGTAAAAACACTTATCTAAATTTCCTCTACTGTTGGTTTTGCCATCAGCAGGTTGATCAAGATGTATCCTGACGAACCTGCTGAAGGCGAAGAAGACTGTAGGAGAAACTTAGATAAGTGTATATACTACTTTATATATATATATATATATATATATATGTATATTTATATTATATTTATATTATATATATTATATAATTTTATATATGTAATTTATAAACATATATATATATATATATATATATATATATATATATATATATATATATATATATATATATATATATATATATATATATATATATATATATATATATATATACACACTTAAAGCCATATATATTCTACTCATAAAAAAAACTCTTGTTTTGCTGCATTTCTTAAAAATAAAATTTTATATTTATTTCGAATATTACCTATAACTCTCTCTACATGAACTCGTACTGAGCCTATTTTTTTAGTCTGCTTAATGTCCCAAGAACTGAGTTGGCGTTTTCCTTTGGTAAATGATAGTAATTTTACCTCTGCACAATATAAAGCAATGCTGTCTTCAATACTGAATCCTCTATCAGCCAGAACATCATCACCAGGTAACAACTTTGATAAAAAACCACAATTTTAAGTTAGATATTTATCACTAACACGACCACCCCATGATTTAGAAATAAAACTTACAACACCTTGAGGAGCAATACCAATTAAAAACTTGACAGTGTTGTGGTGTTTATAGGAAGAAAATGTTTGTGCACGTGCTAGTGCATTTTTCGGTTTGTCTATAAATACCTCAAAGCAGTCTATAACGACTCCCCCTCTTGTTCCAAAATGTTGTCGGAAACACATTGGGGTAGTCTTACATAACTGCTCTCTATCAGGCCATTTTATAAGTTCTTTAAGTCTCACATATAAAACATCGATTGTTTTGAGAAACACAGAAGAGGCTGTTGTGCTACTGACATTATAACGATAAGCTAAATCATTTAATGTTAAATTAAGCCGAAGACGCATCAAAGTCAGTGAAAGATGTTGAAAATCTGAAAGTTTTGATCTTTTACACAGAAGGAAAGATCTTATAAATTTAAAAAGAGTAAAAAAACATCCATGTTTGGAAGACCTGTATAAAAAAGGACTTTTTCTTCTGATACAAACCATTCTATTGTACCAACATTTAAAATAGACAACTCTGACATCAAATTACAAATTTTGGATTTACTTGAAGATAATTCTTCATCCATGAAATAATGTGTTTGTTTGTTAAGCTTGTTTGACATGAAGAATCTTTGAAACTATTTTTACAAAGAACATCACCAACCACTTCAAAATCAATATCATGTAATTTTGAATCATTCAAAATTGCATGATGTTGATTTTGAATCACATTTATGGAATGTAAAATTGAATCTTTAAAATCGACGGAAGATGGTGCTGCAACAACTTGCAACTCTTCTTTTCTCTGAATGATATCTGTAACACCTCTCACAAGTTGACGGTCAATAGCACGTTTGTGTCAGGAAATGTCTGTTAGTTTTTTTTCATAACCCATAGATTGATTCGGTATCCAATCTGGGTGAGATTTCTCGAATAATTTAGCAGGTTTCCCTGTAATATATAAAACACAAATATATGCCTAATCATATATACTATAAGAAGTAAAAAATATTGTATTCCTTAAAAAGAAGTTAAAAAGTTTACCATATTTGAATTGTTAATGCAACTAAATAAATTTGTTGGAAACCTCAATTTAGCTGTATTTTATAGAAAACTGATAAGTTTAAAATGTTATTTTTCAAAAAAAAAGAAAAAAAAAAGAGAAAAACTAAAAAAAAAAATCTGTAATGAAATGATCAGAACAAACTCTATAGTGAGATGCATCGAAATTCATGTCTTCACGTTTTATTGCACAAAACCATTTATTTTTCCTTTCTGTTGAGAGTTGCTTAGTTTCCTCGTCGTGGTGTAAAAGTATGGTTGGAATGCGAAAAAAAGACTTTGTACAATTTTCAGAACGATTAGTGCAATTAAACACACAACAAAAAACCATGGTTTTAAATGTTTTCAAAATTATATAAACAAATATATCAATACAAAAGTGCAATAAGTATACGGTAACTCGTTGTTTGTTTGTGAACCATCATGGCGGCTTATTTACAATTTAGTTTTAGCTGAAGCTAGTGAGGCCAGGTCGGAACACCGAATAAAAAAAATACCATAGTTTTTCTGGTTCCTTTTGATATCTGTATTAAAAATATATAATTTTTTTTTATGGGTACTCCTATGGTCCCAGCAGTCCGAAATTTTGAAAATTTCTACTTTTTAATTTAAATTTAATTTAAAAAACTTTATTTTTGTTGATGGTTACAATAGTTTTAACAAAAATAAAACTAATTAAAATCAACACATTTAACAATTATAGACAATACACACTCACATGAAAATCGTTAAAAAATAAATAAATAAATAAATAAATCAAAAAAAAAAAAAAAAAAAAAATTTTTCAAAATTATAATATAAATTACAAATAACATTAAAATATTCAAATTCAAATTTAAATTACAACCGTTTCATTACAGAAAAATGAGTAAATATTGTATTATAATGTCAGGATAAATAAAAATAGAAATTAAAAACGACAGATTTTACAATAACAATTTTTTGCATACCAATTTTTAATATGTTTTTTGAACACCTCAGAACTTTTAGAGGACATGGTCTTGTTATCTAGAGTGTTCCATAACGAGATGGCTCTAAATATAGTACAACATTGATCCTTATATTGGGAGCCATTTGAAAGTAGAATCATTTTTTTGCCACAACTAGGTTTAAAAGGAAGGTTTTTTGTATTGAATAAATCCTTCATAAATTGTGGATTTAGACAATTAATTGATTTAAAAACCTCTATCATAAGAAAGCGCAAATTTCTTAAGTGGATCCTCGGACTATTATCAAAACTTAACAATTCATCAAAACATAAGTCAAACCTTTTATGGCCAATACAAAGAGCTTTTTTATGAATTTTATTTATAAGGTTGTCATAGTATTTAGAACAAAACATCCATATTAGGGGACAATAAGAACAATTTGACATTATGAAGGCGTTAAACAAAAATGTAGCTTTATTACGGGATAAAAAACTTCTTATGCGTGAAAGAGCAAAACATTTACTATTAGCTTTACTGCATAAGTATTTAATGTGTTCTCAAAAAAATTTAGATTCTTATCAATTGTAACACCAAGTAGTTTCACCCTATCAGAGGCAAAAACAGTTATATTACCTATTTTTAGGTATTGATTTTTTGTGTTTTTTAAACCAACTAAAAGTAATTGGAATTTATCAAGGTTGGCAACCATCGAGTTAAACTTAAACCAGGCAATGGTATTAGTTGCTTCTTTTTGCAAACGAAAAATAACCTTTTCTAAGCTGTAATCACAGGCATACAGCGTATTATCATCTGCAAAGTTGCACAATTCAGTATCTTTAATAAAGAAGAATATATCATTTATAAAAATATTAAAGAGGATGGGGCCAAGAATGGAACCTTGAGGCACTCCCGACAAAATATCAACCCAATTAGAAACAGAAGGTCCTATCCTTACCCTTTGTTTACGACCACTAATATACGATATAAGAAATTTAAAACTTTCTTTAGAGAAACCATACGCCTCTAATTTAGCAATAAGTAAGTCATGCGGAATGAAATCATACGCTTTAGATAGATCCATTAATAATGTTCCAACAATACCTCCATTGTTAATGCATTCATGCCACTTATTAAGTAAAAAAATAAGTGTATGCTGAGTACTATAACCTCTACAAAAACCACACAAAAGTTTGTCAAATTTTGGCTCCATAAATAACAAAATCTATTTATATACGATCATTTCAAAAACTTTGGAGAGCGCAGGTAGAATACTTATAGGGCGATAGTTAGTCTTATCTGTTGGGTCATTTTTTTTTAAACACAGTAAAACATCCGCCATTTTTAGAAATGACGGAAATATTCCATCTAAGATGCTATTATTGATACAATCTGTAAGACTATCCCTAAAGTATATTAAGTAAGATTTTAACATAAAAGTTGGTATTTCACCACTTGTTTTTTTTTTTTTATTCATAGACCCTATAATTTTTGTAATATCATCAGGTGTAATACAATGGAACTTGAAATTATGTGCATTCATTTTGAATTTATTTTTAATGTTTCTTATACTAGGATGGTCAACATACTTTTTAATAGCTGACTCAACTGGGTCTGAAGTGCAAGGAGAAAAAGACCATTTAATATGGTCGGCCATACTTGATGGCAATGCAACATTTATGAAATATTTATTAAAAATATTAGTCAACAAAGAACTGTCTGAGATAATGTTGCCTTTTTCAGTCAAAGTGATACGCTCGTTAGAGTTTGTAGATTTGTCCGAAAAGAAAGGCTTAGTTAGCTTCCAGAGAATTGTATTTGAATTCGAAAGTGTATTGATTTCCTCAAAGTACTTCTTCTTATTTTTTCGGTTAAGCTTAACCACCAAATTCCTTTGTTTTTTGTACATTAGAGCTGAAAAATCTGATTTATCAACTAAAAATTTTTTATATAATGAACAGCGGAGCATAATTGCTTTTCGTAAGTCTTTAGTTATAAAAGGTTTATTGTTACCTCTTAGAATTTTTGATTTAAGAGGGGCATGAATATTAAGCTAATTGCTGAATATCTCATTAAAAGTACTAATATCATAACAAGATTTTAAGTTGAAACGGAGTATTTTTGCAAAAATCTCACTTGAGAAATTTTTGAACGATCTATATATAAGTTTTTTAGGTAGTAACTTACAAAAAGTGGATCTTTGCATAGTGTATATTAAACGGTGATGATCACTCACACCCGTACCAAAGGTATTTGAATGTTGGAAGCTCAGCTTTCTGTTAGTAAGGATAAGGTCTATACAGGAAGAGTTATTGACCGATTTTAAACAAGTCGATTGTTTAATTAAATTAATACATTGATAAAGTTGAAGGAATTCCTTCATTTTTTTTTTCTGAAGGTTGTATATTAAAGTCTCCTATTAGAACAAAATCAAGATATGATTGCAAATAAAAGTCAAGCACTCCTTTAAGGTGATTGAAGAAATAGTCACAATTCTGATTTGGGGGTTTATAAGTGGCTATTATGAGCCATTTCCGCATTCTTAATTTAATTTCAAAAGTGATAATTTGAATGTCTCTGGGGAAATCCTTTTTAGCTAATCTTTTAGAAATGATATTTTCATTTATGTATACAAGAAGACCTCCACTATGTTGAGAGATATCAAGCCGATAAGGCGTTTTATAACCTGGATATAAAAATTGATTTATTGAAAAGGAGTCATCTAACTTGGTTTCACCTAATATAAGTATATCAACAGTTTTATTTATATAGGTAACAATATCTGAAAATTTATTACGAATTGAATTAATATTTAAGAATGCTAAACTGATATTTTTGGGATATTTGGCCCTTAGATTATCCAAATCAGAATTTAGACTAATTTCTTCAATAGTACTTGGTAAGGTAGATTGGTGATAAGAATCTATAGGGGAATGTCTATCAAATAGACTTCAGATATGCAATAAAGTTCATGGCAAGTCTACCTGATCCTCGTGTGTTTAGGTGAAGACCACGTAGCCCAAGGTGACAAATTAGACAAATTAGAGTTATCAATAATATTAAATTTAGTTAGTTTTAATTTTTTAACTAAGTGTAGCGACGTTAATTGAGCTTTAGCATTATCGAAACGACGAATTGGTGTAGATAAAATTATTGAACATGAAGGGTTAGATTTTGAAATGAAAGAAACAAGATCTTTTAATTTTGCCAAAGCAGATTCAGACGAATCATTTGTACAATTATTTGTTCCAACATGCAGGATAATTTTTGAAGGTTCTTTTTTCAAAATTGGAACTATGTTATAATGCATGTCTTCAATAGTAGCACCACTAAATACTCTTACTTTTACTTTTCCAAGCTTATGCTTTTTTTTTTCGTTAATCCCCATCAAAATGGAGTCTCCACATATTAGCGTCGTTCCTACTGGCCATTTATATTCATCCGTTTGGTTATTACGAGGATTGATTATTTTAGTGTCATTGTTTACTTTTTTTATTTGATTTTTGTATTTTTTACATTTCCAACCGCTTTTGTACTAAGCGAACTTGAAGTCGAAACAACACCATTTGATGAAAGATTTTTATACTTTAAAAAGCCTAACTGATAATTTTTTCAGAGACTGAGACGAGTTGATTTGTTACATTTTCAAAATTATTTATTGAATTACGCATTGTTTTATTATTGTTTGAGTTTGAGGATACAGCTAGTTCAGGAATATTATATTTTTTAAAATTTAAATATTTAATGTTTAATTGACGGCGAACATCTGTTAAGTCATTATTTAAACGGTCTTTAATCTCTTTACTTTTACTATCAATAATTTTAATACCACATTCTTGTTGCCGGAAGGCTTTAATGGATTCAGCTTTTGGTGAATTAATTGAGTTTTGGTTTAATGGGCTATTAAAATCAAAATCGTTTAAAAAGTTTAAGTTTTGAGTTGATTTTAAATCAGTCACGGTTGATTTGACTTTTAGCTTATCGATTAAAACAGCAATAATTTTCCTTAACTCCGATAACTCCTCTTTTAGAAATAAATTTTCATCTTTTAAAATTGAAAGACTAATTTTACTGCTTTTTAAGTTTTTTAATTCGTAATTCAAAATTTTAATTTCAGATTCTAAGGTTTTAACTTCTTTGTGATTAATTATACAAAGATTAGGTTCTAATTTTGTTTCGGGAACTATAAGTACTTTATACGACTCCTTACCATTTTTTATTGAGCAACTTAAAAGGATTTTTGATACAAGTAAATTAAGAAACTCACTTACATGTAATTTTTCAAGCCGATTTTCAAAATGTTTCAACACTTCGTAAATACTTTCCGTATCTGCTCTTTTTTTTCTTTTATGGATATTGTTTATGGCATTCATAAAGATTTTTGAGTGTTCCATTCTCAAGTTTGCTTGTGGTTCGGCGAAATCTAGTAAAAAGCTTTCAAAATCATTTAGGTAACTAATAGTCTCTGTTTGATTTGCATTATTGTTGTTCTTAGTTTTACTTTCTTGTCCTCCGTAAATTTAGCTGCCATCTTTTTTTTTTGATATCAAATTAACAACCGTAAATTTTTGTAAATAATGAGGGGGGGGGGGGGCTGAGTCACTTAGAAATATTTCAAAGATATCTTTAAGGTTATTTTTGTAGCCTGATAAATCTTATTTAAGATTATATTTTGTTTTATTGCAAAAAATGAAATGAAATGGTCAACTCTACCCATTTAAAGACATGCTGTGTATATTTGGGAGTTAGGGGAAGAGGGGTACAGTTAAAAAAAATCCGTAATTTTTAAAATTTTCATTTAAGTGTAAATAAAAACAATGTCAACAAGCAATGGTTATGGTAAAAAATCTTATCGTTTTTCTTGTTGGAAAAAGAATCGGAATCTTTTTCCAACAAGAAGTTTTTCTTGTTAGAAAAAGAATCGGAACAATACCTATCACACAATTGCCAACTGTATTGCAATATTACCATTACAGAGATCTTATGCTGATTTTTCAAACATTTCATCTGTTAGTATAGCTTCATGTCCACTTGGTGATTTCTTTACTGCACAATGTGCTGAAATAGGTGGTTGTCTCCAAAAATGTTTACCATGCGTCCTTTACGAGGTGAAGAAAATTTGGCAAAAAGCAGGAATTCCTTTTGTTAATACTGACAAGCATATCAGGTTTTTATTATATTAAAATGCTTTTTAATTTTTAGTTTTATCCAGTTTAAAATTGATATTATACAAGTAACAATTATAAAGTCATAACATTTTATATATTTATAATAAATTACAACAGTTTTAATGCATTCTTTTACTTTTGTTTTAGAGACAAGATTGTTGACTTAGAAAAGAAGAGAAAAGATTTAAACAAACACAGGAACCGTTTAAGTAAAAATTTAGTTTTAAAAAGAGAAACTTTTTCAAGAATGCTAGAGGAAGTATTCGCTGTAAGTCAAAACAATTGTGAACATACTATTATGAAAGATAAAACTAAAGATTTAAAAACTAGAAGAGAGGATGTAGATTTTCTTAACAACCAGAAAAGAGCGCGTGTTCAGAAAATGTTGGGTAAAGATAAAATTTCACAAAATATTGTAAAAAAGAAAAGAAAAAGAGAAATGAAAAAAAAAAATCAAAGTATAAAAGAGTCCATAAGAAAACAGAAAGAGTTGGTTACTGAGAAATTTGATGACACAATGAAAAATTTAGATATTTTAGATAATGACCAAGATGAACAGTATCTACAGCCTTCTATAAAAATTAAAAAATCTAATGCTGTTCCTTTTATAGTTCCTAAAAATATAGGAAAAGATTTAGCTCCAACAGCATCACAATATGGAATAAGTTTGACTGCACTGAGTACAACTCTTGCTTCTCTTATAAATAACAGTTCTGGAACAACAGATGATTTTTCTATTTCTAACCGAAGTATTTTGAGGCAGAAAAAATCAAGTATAAGTACAACTGCCTGTAAAATTAAAGACAACTTTATTATATTGGCTAAGGGTAAAAGTCTTACCGTGCATTTTGACTCCAAAATTATGGTAGAATTGAGAGATATTGGTAAAGAAAAAGTTGAAAGATTAGCTGTGCTAATCAGTTCACCAGATCTTTCAGAATCCCAACTTTTGGGTATTTTAATTGTAAAAGATGGCACTGCTGAGTCTCTTGGGAAAGCAATCAAAAAAACTTTACAAGACTGGGAGCTATTTGACTATGTTGATTGTCTGTCCTTTGACACCACAGTCACAAATACTGGTTGGCTAAAAGGAGTCTGTACTCTTATTGAGCAGTGGAGAGGAAAAGCTTTGATTTGGATGGCTTGTCGTCATCATGTCTATGAATTACATATAAAGGTAAATATTGAAAAGAAGTCATAAAATATTTTTATATTTATTTATTTATTTAATATTTCTCGATGAATTTAATAACGATTCACCTTATTATTAAAATTTAGTTAAATGATTTGAAATAAATATATTTTAGCACTTTTCAAGTGTTCTTACTGGAGGTAAAACAAGTGGACCAAAAACTAAGTTATTTGAAAGGCTAAAGTGTAATTGGAAATCGATTCTTGAAAAGAAAATAAATTATGATAACCTAAAGAGATTTGACTCAGAAAAAAAAATTAAATCTTTTTTGGAAAAGCAGGTTGGTTTGATTATCCTAATTAGATTAATCTGTTTGATTATAAGTTTTAATAATACTTAACTTTCTTTATTTTTTACTTTAGGCTTCTGAATCATTAACATTCCTTCAAAATTGCCTCGATAATGATATATTTCCAAGAAATGACTACAAGTATTTTATACAGTTAGCAGTTCTTTGGTTAGGTGGCAAAGTAAAAGATTTTCACTTTAGATTTCCAATGGCTTCACGTCATGCCAGGTTTATGACACAGGGCGTTTATTATTTAACATACAACATTCTACAGCCACAATTCAGTAACTTATGTCCTGATATAATATCATTACGATAGGGAAAGCTGATTCATGAAATTGGTTCATTTACATCATTATTTTATGTTCCATGGTTTATTAAAGCTTTTATCCCTGCCATAGCACCTTCTTTAAATTTAAAAGCCATTAATGAAATGATACAATATTCTAAATTATGT
This sequence comes from Hydra vulgaris, assembly GCF_022113875.1. Lineage (NCBI taxonomy): Eukaryota > Metazoa > Cnidaria > Hydrozoa > Anthoathecata > Hydridae > Hydra > Hydra vulgaris. The sequence goes on from NC_061163.1 coordinate 32,824,469, forward strand.
CTTAAACCAGCAGAGGCCGTACTAAAGTCACTTGAAAAACACAATTGGTATTTAAATGAAAGATTTGTGGTTATGTGTCTTGCTGATAAATGCTCATCTGTAGATCAGCTACATAAATTAGCTCTTAAATTAGCTCAAACAGCAAAGCCTACCAGTTATAAAATGGGAAAACTAAGTTCAGAAATTTTTTCTGACAATGAAAAAAAAAATAACAAAAAGAATTGAAGATTTTATTGGTCCTGAAAGCTGGTTTTTCTTTGATTTACTTAAAATGACATTACATGACAGAATGGCTAAAAATCAGTTCATCAAACTGGGAAACATGTTCAGGTTATATTAGATTTAAAAATTATATCACTGGTCTTCTTGTTGTAAATGACAGTGCAGAACGTGCAATTAAACTTGGTCACGACTTTATTGAAACTTTCCGAAACGAAGAAGACAACAAAGCTAATTTACTGGTTGTTGCAGATCATCGTCTAAAATTTCAGACAACAGAAAAAAAATCTTGATTGAAAGCTTCAAAATAACTTTTCTTTAGAAAATAAATACAAATGTAAAAAAAATTTTTATTTAAAATTGTAAGAAGAAAATTTTACAAAATATAATCTTAAATAAGATTTATCAGGCTACAAAAATAACCTTAAAGATATCTTTAAAATATTTGTAAGTGACCCAGCCCCCCTCATTATTTACAAAGAGTAGAATTTTTCAAAATTTCGGACTGCTGGGACCGACCATAGGAGTACCCATAAAAAAAAATAATTATATATTTTTAATACAAAGGAACCAGAAAAACTCAAAAGGAATCAGAAAAACTATTATGGTATTTTTTTTATTGATTTAGGTGTTTTATGCCCCACCCAAATATATATATATATATATATATATATATATATATATATATATATATATATATATATATATATATATATATATATATATATATATATATATGTATATATATATATATATATATATATATATATATATATATATATATATATATATATATATATATATATATATATATATATATATTTACCGGGGTGTGGAGTCGTAAAAAAAAAGTAACGACTCCGACTCCAGTTGTTGAAATTTTTTGAGCACAACTCCGACTCCGGCTCCAACTCCAAAGCAAAATTTTTGAAAAGTTCTTTGAATTCTTAAAAAAATATTACGTGTAATACCGGGAAATTTTACTATTGGAGTCGGAATCGCGGTTTTGTTTAGCGACTCCGACTGCGCTAAAAATGTCGCAACTCCGACTCCACAGCCCTGTATGTATATATATATATATATATATATATATATATATATATATATATATATATATATATATATATATATATATATATATATATATATATATATATATATATATATATATATATATATATATATATATATATATATATATATATATATATATATATCATACATATATTCTGAAAAATAATTTCATGGACATTTACAAATAGTAATCCTGCTAATATCAAGTAAACACCAAAAATATAGATCTTTATATATATAATTAGTAATAATTATAAAAATTATAAATATAATAATAAAAATAATATTTATAGTAACAAACATAAGAACCCCAATAATAATAAATCAAACAAAAACAATAACAATTATAATAATAATTAAATTAAAAAAATAATCAAATAATAAGTCACTTGTTTTTATAAACACAATACTTAAATGTACATATAAGTTAGTTACTAACAATTGACTGATAAAACGTAACAACTAACAAGAACATAAAATATTTGTTTTATTTGAAAATAATAAAATATGAATAAAAATAGTTAAGTTAAAAATAGTAATAATTGTGGCTACGATAAATATTTAAAACTAAAAGAAATAAAACTATAACAAAAAACATGATAAAATTTAAAAATAAAATAAAGAAAAACAAAAAAGCATTAAAAAAAATGATAAAGTTTATAATTGTTACATGCACACACAAACACAAATATAAAGATATATACACATACTTACTCACATGCATAGATACACATATACTTGCACATAAATACACACGCGCGCGTACATGCACTCACATAGCTATGTATACATACACATTAAGCCACTACCAAGTTAAAGTCAATACTCGGCTCACTTTGGGAAATGTTCTATTTATATTCAATAAAATTATTATCAATTTAAAAAATTTCAAAAATTTGTCATTTTTTTGGGAAAAACAAAACAAGTGACATTTTTATGGTTCCATTCAATTATTGCGAAATTGGACAGAACGACACATAAAATGTTAATTTCGCGTCATAAATTGGTACAAAAACAACAAGTTTGCCATTTTTAAATGCGTTTTCATTTTTTCTGTTGGGAAAAAGTTACTTTTTACAATGTTTTAAGATATAAAATATTATATATAATCTAACATAGATAAAGTATAGAAATATTAGCAATATATTTAGCTTCTGTATTTTATAGTATTTTCACTTGATATTATCTTATATAACAAGTTTATAAAAAATCTTTTTCAGACTGAATTTAAATATTAAAAATGAATAACAAATGTGGATCTGGGCGACCACTAAGAAAAAGAACACATAATATTATAACTAGACATCAAAGCCAAAGATATGCTGGACAACCAAATGAACTACCTGTTAGTGACCTCCCAACATATAAACAGATTATTCAATATGCCTATAAGGTCGAAAATGAAATAACTACAACTGAAAAAATTGACTCTCCAGCCGTAGTTTTAAAAGTGAGTGAAGAAATTTTAAAAATTTGGAAAAACGTTAATCCAAATCTTCCACTAGTGAAAGAGAAACCTCTAAGAAATAAGGTACATAGAACATTTCAAAAAGTAATTGCAGCTGAACGATCTAAAGCTTCAAAACATAAAAATAGTGTTTGTTGGTTGGAAAATAACCTTTTAAAGTTATTTGATATATCAGCATGTTGATGTGAACTTCCTCTTTTAATTTGTGATGACAGGTTTGAAGTTATACATTTTTAAAAAACCACAATATTAAACAATTTTGTTTAAACAAATTTGTGACTAAACTGCCATATATTTTACTGTATATATTACTGTATATTACCCTTTAGAAATGTTCGATGCAAGGGTTGCTCTAACAAGCACTATGTATGTCTCTGTGAAAAAAGTAAACAGGTTAAATTTGAATTTTTTTTTTGTATTATTATTTTTTTAATTTATGCTTAATAATATTTTAAACTTTCTACAAGTTATTAAACGTATATTTTTTTAAAATTAAGGTTCCAGTTCTAGAACAAGAGTATTTAAAGGACCAGAAAGTTAAGCAAGGGCCCTTTGGAACCTGGCAGATAGGCCGAATTGATAAGAAAGAAACAGCCATGACTGCAAGAAAAAGAAATAAGGAGAAAATTAATATGAAGTGACACCACTCCATTCAGATAATGATTATATTAGTGAAACTGATATGGAAATAGATAACGATGATGATTATAAAAAGCAGAATCGTGAGTTTTTTGCAAAACCACTGTGTGAAAAAAATTACACAGATTTAACTAACATTGCCAAAGCTGCCATTAGGTTCCAAGTTAGTGATGCTGCAACATCTGCCATAGCAACTGCTACCTTGATAGACTATCAAATTATAACTCAGAATGACAGATCACAAATTATCACTGAAAAAAAGATATTTTACACTAAAAAGCGTGTTTCAACCATGTTTAGTGAAAAACACTGTTCAGAAGTTTTCCATTTGAAAGTCATTGGAGTAGATAGTAAAAAAGACAAAAATACATTAGCACATATATTAGGATATGATCATAATGCTGAACCTATTGTTAATAGAACAGTAAAGGATGAACATCACTTAACTTTTACTGCAGAAAGTGGACCTTTTTCTAAGAAATATTTAACTCATATTGAAATAAAAAATGGAACAGGAATTACAATGGCAACCGAAACACTAAAAATACTTGAAAAATACAACAGCATTAGTAGTTTGGAAGCCATTGTTCTTGATAATACTTCTGCTAATACCGGTGCAGATAATGGCTTAGTTGTGACATTAGAAAAGCTTTTAAATCGAGGAATCCATTTTATAGGATGTGTACTTCATCAAAACGAGTTACCACTTCGCCATGTTATAGCTGAAGTAGATGGTAAAAGTAACAATCCAAAGAAATATAAGGGCCCTATTGGTCAAAAAGCTTCTGCAGATGATTTGCATGATTTACCAATAGTTGATTTTATTCCAATTCAATCAGAGATTGATTCATATGTAAACTCTAATATTTTATCTGATCTTAGCACAGATCAACGTAATCTTTACGAATACTGTATTGGAATATCTAGAGGTTTTATATCCCCAAAATATTCAATGAAAAAACCAGGACCTGTTTACCATGCCAGATGGCTAACTCTAGCTTTAAGGATAATGATGGTTTATGCGAGAGTGAAGAATCCTACAGATGAGTTGTGCATAATTACAAAGTATATTGTCCAAGTATATTGCCCCGTGTGGTTTGCCCATAAAAAGTCTGGTCTTTATAAAGATGCTCCAAGACTTCTTCATAAAACAATAGAGTTTGTTAAAAATCAAACAGACAATGTACAACAAATTGTTTTTCAAAATCTTCAAGGAAACTCTTATTGCTGTCTTCAAGAAAACTTTTTATATTCTATGTTGCAAGATGATGAAAAAGATATAAGAGCTCAAGCTATTAAGCAAATTTTGTCAGGCATTCAAGAGAAGTAAATCCTGAAGTTAAACCAAAAATCAAAGCAAAATCAATTATGCCTATTAACTTTAACGCTGATACATGGAGTGGTTTAGTTGATGTTTCTTTAATTGAGGTCAAACCTCCAACTTCTATCCTAATTTCATCATTTGAATTAGAGAATGCTTTGCAAACTTCTAAAAAGCCTATTCTTACAGATTTACCCAACAATTCACAATCAGTGGAAAGGTCTGTGAAACTTTTATCAGAGGCATCAAAGATAGTTTATGGTCAAATAAAGAGACACAACTTTATCTTAACTAAAAATCAAAGCAGAGCAGAAAATAAATGTAATTTATCTAAAACTGATTACTTTATACCTTTTTCTTGAAAAATGTTTTTTTTTTTTAATTTTAAATTTGGTTTACATCCCTATGTCCAAAGGCATCCTTGACTTGACTACTGTCAAGAGTTATTTTAATTGCAAGACTCTTAACCCTTAACTCCGGAATTACCTTTTCGCAGAGAAACATGTTGAACGCGGTAATTCCAGAAGCATCAGGTTGGCTTGAGCCAGAAGCTTTACTTATAAGGCGAGCGCTTTACCACAAGTCTATTACAGAACGTTTATTACTGTGTTATTAAAGTAAATTACGACGCATAAAATATTTAAGATCAGTCGCGTAGGAAGGTCAAGAAAGTTGGGGGTTGAAACGGATAGAAAGAGGGGCTAAGGCAGCCGTAATCGGAATTTGAGTAGGTCTTTACATAGTTGGGGGGGGGGGTGTTGCTTTCTCCTCCCCCTGTTCCTACACTAGTGTTTAAGATTATGTGGTAAATACTCATTCCATTATATTCAAGTATTCTAATGGAAAGAATATTTGTATTAAAGTTAGTAATAAAGTATACAAATATTAAAAATGCCAGAAAAATGAATGTTTCATGAAAAACGAGAAAATACTTTAAAACTTTAAAACCGTTTCCCAAAACTACCCTTACTCAAATCGATCTGAAATTTTAAGGATAGTCTTAAAATGGTATGTACAACAAATCCCAAAGTGAGCCAATATGATCTGAGAAAAAAAGTATATTTTGGTAGTGGCTTAATACACATATAGATACATATACATATACAGCTTTAAAAATATATACATTTTTTTAAATGTCCAACAAACATAAAATTAAAAACATTTAAATTAAAAAACATACGATGCAAACAAAATGAATTATACAATACAATGCCCAATTAACAATACACAAGAATACAAAAACAAAAAACAACAACAAAAAAGACAAACGTCCAAAATTAATAAAATTTAAAAAATATTCTTTTACGTTTCTTCAAAAACGGAGCAATTTTTATATTTTATTTTAATTGCATTTAATTACTTTTCATTTTCGAATGTTTTTTCTTTTACTTTGGATTTTTTTCTTTTTTTTTTTCTTTTCTCGTTTCTTTTTATGTTGTTTTTTTTTTTTTTGTTAGTTTGTTTGATTTGTTTTTTTTTTTTGTTTTTTGCTTTTTCATTTCCTTCTTTTTCTTTTCTTCACTCTATATTTATTTTTCTTATTTTTTCTTTATCTTTCTTTCTTTTTTTTTCTTTTTTTTGTTTTTTCAAAAAAAAAAAAAAAAAAATAAAAAATATATATATATATATATATATATATATATATATTAGTCAGAAAACATCAATTAATACGAATTCTCTTAATACAATTACTAATTTATTATTAGAAATTTTCGCTGGATTATGGTTACCTTTCTTGCTTACGTAAAAATGGAGTCCAAAATTTAGTTTTCACAAACTGCTCGTTATCTAATTTAATTCAGCCATGTATAGGTGAACATTGGAAGCTCTGTATTTCTAGGGCTTCGCGCACTTTTCGATCAAATTTTTTTGTTTCAACTTTAATTGTTTTTACGTTTTCCCACTTTATTTCTTGTGAGCAAAACTTATTATGGGTGGCTATTGCAGATTGATACTGTTTCCCCTCGTTTAAACTTTTTAGATGTTGTTGAGTCCGAGTCCTAATTTGAAGTTTAGTTTCGCCTACGTATCTCTTTGAGCATTTGCATTCAATCAAATAAGTTCCGGGTTGACTATTTTGTGGTAATTTAGTTTTGTTTTTTGACGTCAGTAATGTTTTTAAATCTGGATTTGATTTGAAGACTACTCTATAGCCAGCTTTCCGAAATATTTTCCTTAGTTTTGGGGATAGCGATGGTATCCACGGCAACGATTAACCAGGGATGTTAGAGAGTCTGATTGAATTTTATTGACTTTTAGAGACCGTTTATTTCCAATTAATTTAGCAATCCGTTTAAGCTGGTATATGTTGTACCCATTTTCGTTAAACATTTGAATAAGGAAATTAATCTCATCCTGTAAATATAAATGATTGCATAAAGAATAAGCCCTGTGAACGTAACCTTTAAATATTGCGTTTAGAACCTCAGGGTCATGATTTGAGTGATGTTTAATTTGGATATTAGTTATGGCTTTCTTTCTGTAAACTTTAAACTCGTATTTTCCTTTGTTGTTGTTTATTATGGTTAAATTGAGGAAGTTTAGAGTTCTATTTTCGCTTTCAGTTTCAATGGTATATTGTATTGCAGGGTGTTGTTTGTTTAAGATAGTTAGGAATTGTTCTGCTTCTTGAGTGTTGGAAAATCTAGCGTGACTATCGTAGACATATCTTAGATAGGTAATTTAGGTCAAGAGGAGGATTTACTGCCATTGAAATTTTGAAAGCGTTTTGTTCATGATGTTGTAAAAATGATTCTGCAATTACGACCATGAATGAAAGACCAATAGGACCAGAATTCTCAAGTTCATGGATTTTATTGTTCCAAAGGAAATAACAACGATGTAAACAAAGCTCTATGAGTTGTTTTGTTTCAGATATAGTAAGTTTGGTAGAACATTTGTAGGAATCATCTTTATTTAATTGGTCTATGAGAACTAAAGTGGCTTCCTTTAGTGGTATTGATGGATACAAGTTTATTACAACAAATAAAACTTGAACCTCGTTTTTGTCAATCTCCCATGAATTCGCTTTACAAATAAAATCAAAAGAATTTTTCAGACGTGTTTGGTTTTTGTTTAAGACACGTTGTATTTTTTTTACTAAATAGTTCGATATTCCATAATTAGGAGTGCCGATAGTTACTAACTATTCTCATAGTAGATAGTTACAACTATTCTCATAGGATAGGATTTTTCAGGTTTGAGAGCTTTAATTAGACCATACATACGAGGCGGGGTGGGATCACTCGGATATATACTATCATATTCCGTTTTTGAAAATCGTTGCTTTTTATTAAGTTGTGAGAGATAAGTCTTAATTTTAATAGCATAACTAGATGTGGGATCTTCACTTAAAGTTCTTGTAGGGCCAATTTGTTCCAAAAGCTTTATCGTGTTCTATCTTTACAAAACTATTACCCTCATCAAACGGATATATATCAATAATTTTGTTTTTCTTAATTTCCATAAGAGCTTTTCTTTGTTCTCTTGGTTATATTTTGATTTATTTTTTTACCCATTTTAAGTTCATTAAAAACATTTTTTCTCAAATCCTGCGCATCCTCAATCTTGTTGCTATATTCCAACTTCAAAGCTGAGGTCTCTGTTGTTGCAATAATATCCTTATAAGGTATATATTTCAACGAAGGTATCAAGATTAAGAAGATTATTTTGATTTTTTGGAATATCATCATTGCATAAGTTTAAAACAGCGTTCTTTGAATGGGTTGTTAACTTACAAATTTTATTACTGTGATTATTTTCAAATTCGTTTTGAAGAATTTTAAACTTTTTAAATAATCTCTCTTTTGATTTCAGAAACATTATTTCGCGAGCTTTTTCAGTAATATTAACATCCCTACTTAACATCCCTAGTGTATCGCTGCCATGGATACCATCGCTATCCTTAAAACTAAGGAAAATATTTCGGAAAGCTGGCTATAGAGTAGTCTTCAAATCAAATCCAGATTTAAAAACATTACTGACGTCAAAAAACAAAACTAAATTACCACAAAATAGTCAACCCGGAACTTATTTGATTGAATGCAAATGCTCAAAGAGATACGTAGGCGAAACTAAACTTCAAATTAGGACTCGGACTCAACAACATCTAAAAAGTTTAAACGAGGGGAAACAGTATCAATCTGCAATAGCTACCCATAATAAGTTTTGCTCACAAGAAATAAAGTGGGAAAACGTAAAAACAATTAAAGTTGAAACAAAAAAATTTGATCGAAAAGTGCGCGAAGCCCTAGAAATACAGAGCTTCCAATGTTCACCTATACATGGCTGAATTAAATTAGATAACGGGCAGTTTGTGAAAACTAAATTTTGGACTCCAATTTTTACATTTTTACGTAAGCAAGAAAGAAGCCATTCAACTGCTGACGTCAGTTAATTTTAAAGTGTTTCTAACGTTACAAAAAAATTTTGTTGTATAATTTTTACGAACGGATAATGCTGGCAACCATAATCCAGCGAAAATTTCTAATAATAGATTAGTAATTGTATTAAGAGAATTTGTATTATTTGATGTTTTCTGACTAGTATAACATATACTCTTAAGGTGAGTTTCCACTCATCCATTTTTTTCACGGGAACGGGAAAGGGACGGGAAAAATAATCACGTGGGCATGCATAGTATAAGTTTTAATATGTCTGATGGAAAACTACACATGCTCACGTTATTATTTTTTCTTTCCTATTCTATTCCCGTGAAAAAAAGGATGAGTGGAAACTCACCTTTATACACGATGTCAACACTAAATATATAACAATTTATATAATCAATTGTTCCCTCTGTCTCCCGCGCTAACATTAGGGAAAATGTAAATTAGGTAACAAAAGTGCAGCAAGAAATAGAGTGACTGCTACAAAATATTTTTCAACAAATTTTGGCAGGAGCATAGATAAATGAATAACTTAAATAAAAAAATTGGATAGAAAAAAAAAAGACGTATATCCTGAACATTAATTTAACCACAGAAGTACGAACAAAATTTTGACATCAATAAATTTCTTAATAAATCAAATGAGTATAATTAAAACCAAATCGAACTAATGCTTTAACTATTCTTCTTTCTTAAAATAATCTATAATAATAACGAATACTAAAAATTTATTCCACAAGGCCTTCCTCAAGCACGCTAACTTTGAAGAGACTACGCAAAAATGCGTCACAAAATTTTAGCACAAAATTTAGGTTCCATAAAACGCGATAGTCGCGTACTTAATAAGAGTTTTTATCAAAATTTTCAGGGCAACCATTAACTTTGTGATAAAATAAATTCTTCATAAGTTAAATTAATAAAATTTCTTAATTGTTCAACTTCACAATTTGGAAAATGAATATGACATGAGAGCTTACCGGACTCGGCCGCGGCCATGTTTTTATTTTGTTTTGATTATTAAGAAGACGGAAAATTACTTAATGAAAAAATTTGATTATTTTTTCACAAAGTAATTTTCCACATGCACTTATTTGAAACGAGATAGAGAAAAATTATTCAAAAATATGTTCTGTTTTTTATTGATAATTTTGAACGAAACGAAACGACAGTCGTATAAATCGATTTTTATAGGGGGTTCTAACACCTTTATCTCAAAAACTGCAGAAGAAAAACTTGGAAACTTTTTCTATAATGTTATTACATATTATAAAGTACTACTTCTGAAAAAAATTACTTGGTTCTGAGAGAGAGGTCACAGACCGATGCGATTAGCATGCACGGATCGTAGTCTAAAACAGCAATTAGCTAATATAATGAAGTTTTTTTTTTTTAGTAAGATAAACTATTTATTTTTTCACAAAGCAACCATGCATTGTTGTTTTATACAGTTTTTACAATAACAATTTAAAATAAGTTTAAAAAAAGAAGTGTTTTAATCTTTATTAATTTAACGATTAAGGAGGAAAGCCTCTCAAAAAATAATTTGATTTTTGATTTTTGTTTTCAGATATTTTAAAAGTAAATTTATTAAAAAATCAAACGGTGAAAATCTTATTCAAAAATCGCTTTTTCTTTATATTAATAAATGACATTTTTGTACAACCTTCTGAGTTCAAAATTACCTAACAAGGCCCCTAGTTACAGAAAAACTGTCATATAAAACACTTCTAGTAACGGGTTTTTTTGCAGTTTAGTTTGAAATGCTTTCTAATATTTTTTTTTTTTTTTTTTTTTTTTTTTTGTATGTATGTTAGGTGCTCCCAGAAGTTCTTACGGTCTTATCATAGAGCACCGCGGGAGAGCATTTAACAGGAAGTTCACGCCTCCTTCCGTACCAATTTCACTTGTTGGGCTAGAGCTGGCGTCGAACCTGGGACCTCTGGGTTCTGAGTCAGAACTCTAACCATTGCGCCACGGCTGCTCAATATCTGTAAAGCCATATTTTAAAACCATATCTTTGACACATTGTGCTAAAATTAGTCATCTTTTCAAGCTTCTAAATAACTAACTCAAGCTTTAATTAAAGAAAATGGACAAGTCTAAAACAAAATATAATAGTAATAGAGTTAAATTTTGTACTAAACGTCTTTGAAAACGTAAATGTATCTTTTATGGTTTAAGAAAGCAAAAAAAAATGTGTAAATATTTGTGTAAATAATATAAATAGTAATGATGTAAATATGGTAGACTCTGTAAATATTGAAAGTAAAAGTGTATTTGAAAGTGGATAAAAAAAAAAGTGAAGCAAGTTATGGTATCAAGTGGAAACTCAAAATATGTAATTGGCTACAAGTTTATTGATTTAGAAGTTTTTGCTTCCATTTTTGATAAACTTGGGTGTCCAGAATGTTTGCGATCATCACAGTTGTCGTTAGGGCGGAAATAAAATGTCTTGCAAAAGATATGCATCAAATTTATCTTTAAATTGTGATTGTGGTTTCAAGTTAGACTTTGACACATCAAAAAATGTAGCAGGGTTTTATATTAATAAAAATTTAGTGTATGCCATGACAACACTTGGTCAAGGCCGAGCTGGTCTACATCGGCTCATGAATATACCAAAAGGATTATACGATAAAAGCTATAATGTTATTGTTCAAAAATTAACATCTGCAGCACAAACTGTTGCTATTGAAACTATGAATGAAGCTGTATAAGAACTCAGAGAAATAATTCCATTAACAGAAACTCCAGTTTCTACAATCCTAATGAGATCGTAGATACTAGAGTTTCTGTTGATGGAACATGGCAAAAAAAAGGGATATAATTCAATGGGGTGACCGTAGCATTATCAATTAAAAATGGGAAGGTTTTAAATGTTAAAGCATTATCTAGAAAAAGTAAAATATGTGACAAAAATTAAGATTTTGTTAATTCAAAGGAGCAGCAAACAGCAGAAAAAAACCCACACATTTGTAATAAAAACTATTAAGGATCAGCCGGTAGAATGGAAACAGCTAGGGCAATAAAGATATTTAATCGCTCTTTGCAGAAATTTAACAGAATACCAGGGTGATGGTGATAGCAAATGCTACACTACTGTCAAAAACACATACAAGGGTATTGAATTAATTAAACTGGATTGTATCAAACATTTTCAAAAGCGCATTGGATCTCATTGTAGATAATTAAAAAAATAAGTCAAGGGCTTAAATGGTAAAGACGGTTTAACAAATGCTACAATTGATTAATTGCAAAATTATTTTGGTATTTGCATCAGGCAAAATTGTGACAACCTTGAAGGTATGAGATCTTCAGCCTTGGCAAGCTTATTTCGTGTAGCGTCATCAAGCAAAAATAATTGGCATTACTCGTACTGTCCCACTGGTAAAGATAGTTGGTGTAAATTCAATCAAGATAAAACTAATGAAATCAATGAGTATAAACCGGGACCAAGTCTTCCTATTGAAATCGTACTTAAGTTAAAGCCCATTTATGTAGAACTAACATTAGATGTTTACTTAAACCGTTTGCTTCATGGAAGAACACAGAACCAAAATGAAAATTTTAATGCAATGATGTGGTCCAGAATACCTAAGTAAAAGTATGTTTTGCTTACGCAATTGAAATTCGGACTCTATAATGCTATTGGTGCTTTTAATATAGGATTAAAGTCTATTATCTTTATATTTGAAAGACTTGATATGATACCAGGACAACATACGATTTCTGGATGCAATTACTTGAACCAGAGACAAGTTAGGATGTCGGAGAATAAAAATCAAAACACCATCAAGAAACAAAGGAAGATTTTAAGAAGCCGCAAGCATAAAAATCTGACAAATTTGAACAAAAAGAAGGGAATATGTATGAAGTTGGTGTTCATGATTAAAAAATACTATCAATATGCTCTTTCTATACTATATTTTTTGTATTTTTGTTATTTTATAATACTTTTCATCACAATTTTAACTTATTTGGTATTTTTCTCAGAACGTGTGTTTTTAAAAAATGATTTTATCTTTAAATAAAAAACTCTCAATTCTCTATTTCTTACCGCGGCCCTTATTTATATAACAAACTAATTCCGAATTATACCTCAATTTCTCTTGCTGACAATATAACTTCTTTAAAGTTAAAACTAAAAAATCATGTTTTCAATACAGATAATTACTAAAAAATGTTTTAGTTCCAATGATAAATTAGTATTTACGCTCACATTCAAATAATCAGCAATCAATTACAAATGAAAATGATTTTTTTTTTTAATTAAAAAATAAAGATAATATTATTATTATAAACCACAACACTAACACCATGCATAGTATAATAAAAAGAAAAGAAAAGTCTACCTCAATGACATTTAAAATATTTGTTTTATGAGAATCATAATGTTTATATGTTTTTTTTACGCAACACCCCAAGGTTCTCGATGATAAGACTAAACTCAGTCTTCTACGAGTTCCCTACAACAGTCAAAACCCTTATCAAGTCATAGCATATTTAATTATTGCTTCCTATGTTTATCTTAACGGTATTTTGTAAAATATTAATTTTTTTTTTATAACTTTTTTATTTAAAGATAAAATCATTAAATAAAAAAAGTATTATTAATCTAAATTTAGTGAATTTAAGTGGAAATACACTTCATTTTTGATAAACTTGTGTCACCAGGCTCGATTTCACTTTGAGTGAAATGGTCATAGTATTTAAATACTATAAGGTGAAACGGCTGAGTATATCTTGTCGCAAAATACGAATTAAATTCGGACTGTAACGGACTATATCAAGTTCCGTAGCAACAACATAAACTGGTCATATTATTCCATTCAAAAGGGTCATAATTGTAAGTATCACTGCAAAGGAGGTTATATTTAAAAGTATTATTATATAAATGACCAATAGCGAAACCTATGAAGACGATGAAGAAAACAGTGCTCCAAGAAGTTCGTATAGCACGTATTTAGCTGAAGGTGCAATTCTATTTAAACAAGGTGAATTTAAAAAAGCGATTGAAAGCTATAGTTTGGTAAGAACTTTCAGTTGTAGTAAAGTTTTATTTTATATAAAAATAATAAACTTGATAAATATTAAAACATTTTTATTAATTTGTAGGCACTTGAAATAAAAGAAAATGACCCAACTTGTCTAGTTGCTAGATCTAAGTGTTATTTAAAGCTTGGGGATCCTCAAAAAGCATTACAAGATGCAGAAACAGTTCTTTCCCAAAATAAAGATTCAATCAAGGTATTTTATTACTATGTAATTTATTACTATGTCTTTTGTCAACTTTTTTTGAGCTCAAGAGTTTTAGTTTACTTTTTGTTAGTTAATTTTTTTTCAACCATAAAATTATAAGTAATGAAATAACAACAGCAGCAACAACAACAACAACAACAACAACAATAATAATAATAATAATAATAATAATAATAATAATAATAATAATAATAATGATAATAAAAACAACAACAACAACTAATAATAATAATAATATTATAATAATAATAAATGAATAATAAATAAAATAATAAAATTGAAAAAAAAAATAATAATAATAATAAAAAGGATTTTTTATTAGTTAAAAATGATATTATTAAAAAATAAAACTGAAACATTAAGTTCATTAAATGTAAAATAACAACAAAAAAATAAAATTAAATAAAGAACTTTTTTTTTAATTTTACCTATAAAAACTAAAATAAATTCTAAAAACAAAATTAAGTATCCATAAGAATAAAATAAATGAATTTAAAAGAAAATAAATAAAGATTTTTTTCATTTTTTATTAATTCAAAGTTTTGAACTTCATATATATTTTTTTGCTTACTAGGGTCTTTGTCAAAAAGCAGAGGCTTTGTACTGTATAGGAGACTTTGAGTATGCTCTTGTTTACTACCATAGAGGGCATAAACTATGTCCTGAACTTGACGAGTTCCGCTTAGGGATACAAAAAGCTCAAGAAGCAATTGAAAATTCAATTGGAAGTAAGTCATTTTTTTAATTCTATGTATGTTAAAAAAAACTACATATTAAATTTGCAATATTTCATTAATTATATAAGTTTTTTTATACATATACTCAAATACATATTTAGAAGCAGCAAAAATAAAACTAGAAGCAAAAGGTGATCTTTCTTTTTTCTCCAAACAGGATGACTTTGTAAGTTTTAATTTTTTAAACTTTTGTACTTTTTGTTGTTGTTGTTGTTACTCCAGTTAGTGAGTTTCCAGGGTTTAAACTTTATCATGTTACTTGATATTATTAAGAAGTGTGGTTCTTTTTTTGAAATAAAACATTTAAAAATATGTAAAATAATCTTAAATTATAAAGTTTTTAGATATTCAGCTAATCAAAATATAAGCATTAGTTTTTCAAAAATAAGTTCAATAAAGTTAAGAACCAATCATTGTTTTCAGTTTTACTATTTAATATTTAATATTTTAATACTTTAATTTTAAATTTCAACTATTTAATGCTTTATATTTTATTCAAATAAACTCATTATTTGATCAATGAGTTTGTTTGAATAAAAATAATTTTAAAATTATTGCTTAATAATTTTCCAATAAATAAATTAATTAAATATGATGTTAAAACTGTATAAACTAATTATGGTTTTAAAGTATTTCACTTTAATTTTTTATATTGATTTAGTAGCATAGTGTTACTGTTGTAATATTTAATGAAATAAATTTGAATCTTATTTTTTGCAAATAAAATCTATAAACATAAAAAACTTTGTGTATTTTATGTTTACTTTTTAAATTTTGTGAATAAACATCGTGAGGTGTATTTACTTTTATATTTTTTATATTTATAAGTCTGTTTCCTAAAGGTTTAAAGAATAAACATTGGAAAGTGTATTATTTTTTTTATATATTTGAAGTCTTTCCTAAAGTCCTTTTTTATTTTTTAAAATCTCTTTATTTTTGCCTTTTTTTAATTATTTTTAGGTTCCCAATGTCAAGTCAATATAGTCAAGGAGGGTTCTTCTTAACTGTAGTGACATTTTTTTTCCTTTTACAACCCTTTCTCAACCTTTTAACTTCAAAACGCAGCAACTTTGTTTATCAAAGAAACAAATTTAATGTGGTACACAGACATGGTTACAAAGCTTACAAAAGAGATTTTTTAAGTTTTTATATTTTTTAAGTTTTTTTTTAAGTTTGCTATTTAAATTTTAAATGTCACACTTGCTAAAGTTATTTTTTAATAGTCAATTTACTTAGAAAACATGCTGTTTCTATTAAATATCACACATGCTAAAATTACTTTTTAATGGTTGATTTGCTTAAAACATGCTGTTTCTTTTAAATGTCACACTTGCTAAAATTACTTTTTAATGATACATTTGCTTTTAAAATGCTGTTTCTACTAAATCTCACACTTAATAAAATAATTTTTTATTGTAGATTTACTAAGAAAACATGGTTAATAGATAGTAGGCATAAATTAAGCAATGATGCAGTCAGTTTTTTTAGTGCAACCTAGATTGGGTTTATATTGAATATTGGAATTATGACTTCTATAATCACAAGATCTCCAGTTTTTTTGAAAGTTTAAAAATGACTTAAGTACCTTTAGTTTAAAAACCTGCATCACTAGTCCATCTAAACAATATGTGCTCATCATGATAAGGTTTTGATATTTTTTGGATTTATAAAGGTTGGAACTTTAAATAGTAATTGATAATATATATTGAAAACTTGCTGTCTTTATATGCAGCCACTAAGAATTTTTTCATTGTTCATATTAGTTTCATACCAAATCTGTTCACTATCTGAGTGAGCTAACTGATTCTTAGTTGATTAAATATAATTTCTAACATACAGAATGACATCACCTCCTTTTGTTTGCTCTAGGATTTGTGACATATAATTTAGTTATGTTGTGTTTGATTAAGGTTAAACTATGTTTTATATCAATTAAATATGGATTTACTCTACTGATTCTCGTGATAAATTCATTTGTTGATGAGATAGGTAGCATTAGTAAAAAAAATACATTTGAAAAAATAACAGGTGCTTTGTTTTTCTATTGGCTTTTTTATTTCATTGAGAATATGAGAGCAAAAAATAAAATAAAAGTTACCTTTTATTTTATTTTTTGCCACTTAAAGCACAGGAATTATTTATGTTTAACAAGTATTGTCGAAGGATTTTGATTCTTATTTTTCAATGATAGTTCTTCAGAATTATTAGTGAAAATGAACTTAAGATTCATTTTCATTATTAATTCCGATTGCTTTACTAGCACCAGATTTAATAAATTTTCTTTTTTTTTTTTGGTCTAGTTCTTTTTTTTTAATTTTTCTTCAACATTTCATTAATGATAATAATAATTAATTAAATTAAATTTTTCTTTCAATTTCTTTAATGATACTTATTAAAAGTAAAACAGATATGGTATGAATGGTACTTTGTGTTAAGTTCAAAATTAAGAAAAAGAGCTATTTATTTACAAATGAAAATTTGTAAATAAATAGCTAAAAGAGATAAATAAATAGCTAAAAGAATTTTGTTTATTTTGAATTTTATGTTAATTTTGAAAGCGTTAAGAAAAAAACAAACATTAAGAATGAAGCCAGTTAAAATAAAATGAAATGATTGTTTGCTAAATTAGTTAATAAAAACAAGCAAAGTATAATATATATAAAATGTTATAAAATGAGTGAGTAGGAAAACAAAAAATTTGTCACTGGTGTGTCAAATCAACTTTGTCATGATGAAAATATAAGATAATGAGTAGAGCTAGTATAAAAAAAAGGTAATTATTTTTTTAGAGTACAAAAAAACGCGGATTGCTAAAACAAACACCTTTAATCCAAATAAAGCCTCCAATTGCAAATCGTAACAAAGATGTAAAATTACTAACTCCATCAAAAAAGACTGTTAAACAACTTCTTGGTGAACTTTATGCTGATAAGGAATATCTTGAAAGACTCATAAATGATGATCGTATGTTAATATATTTTTTTCTGATTTATAAAAAATGAGTATCATATTCATAGCAAATGTCATAATGCATCACTATGTATGATACATGTACATCAGTATGCCTATATATATGTATATATATATATATATATATATGTATATATATATATATATATATATATATATATATATGTACGTATGTATGTATATATATATATATATATATATATATATATATATATATATATATATATATATATATATGTATATATATGTATATATATATATATATATATATATATATATATATATATATATATATATATATATATATATATATACATACATACATATATTATGGGGTGTCCCACTTTTTTTTTTATTATATTTGGAACTCGTTATATTTTCAAGGGTTTTAATGGGACTCCTAAAAAAGTATTTTTTATTCAAATATTTTTTAAAGCCAGTTTTTTTTAATCTTATAAAACATATTTAGGGGGTGGCAGCATATATTTTTTAAAAAAGTTGTTTTTTGGGATATATATATATATATGTATGTATGTATGTATGTATGTATGTATGTATGTATGTATGTATATATATATATATATATATAATATATACATATATATATATATATATATATATATATATATATATATATATATATATATATATATATATATATATATATATATATATGTATATATATATATATATATATATATATATATATATATATATATATATATATATATATATATATATATATATATCTGTATATATTAGGGGTGTTCAAAAAAAAAAAAATTTTTTAAAACGAATACACAATAAGCCAAATTTGGTGCAAATTTGACATTTACCTTGTGCTCAAGCGGCAAAATACCCCGAAAAATGCCCCAAATAGTTCATAAGTAATTTGGCTTTGAGCGCTAGGTAAATCTCAATATTTTGTAATTTTTTTTTTTATATTTTGCTCATAATGGTCCAAACTTTTTTTTTAATTTGTTGTGTATACTGGTTTTTTCATAATTGTTGTTTAAATAAAAAAAAGATTTTGCAAAAAAATACGCAAAAAAAAAGTTTTAATGCGCTTTTAACAAAATAATGCATAATAATTCTGCATTTATATGACTTATATCACATTGTTTAACGTCTCAAAAAGAAATTTAATTTTATTTTAATTAATCTTTTTAGAATAAAATAAAAGTTGATTGAATGATACAAACTTTTTTAATTTTTTGTAACTTGTTTCAATTTATTTTGTAATAAGTCTATTTTGTTTTTCTTCCTCATCTCTGTAGCGGTGAACAAATTGTTGCATCATTTCAATAGCCCTCTTGGCATGGTCATTTACACAAACAATACTTTTTGCAAATTTTAGAAATAATCTAAACGATAATTGCGTGTCCCAATACTGAGGTGGTAAGGTAAGCCAGTCCTCAATTCACTGTTCATCTATTCCAACCATCTCAAACATTAACCAGGAGAATTCGTCAACCAAAGGAGCTAAGCTAGGAGGCTGCTGATGAATGTCTAGTTCAAGTGTTAACATTTTTTTTATGTCTTTGTTCTGTTTATTTTTCGTTTTAAAATAGCATGGCATAGGTTTTGGATATGATAATATTGCAGCAGCAATTTTTTTCTTCTCTTCAAGTGTAACGTCATCATCCAGCAAAGCTAAAGGAATCATAGTTGAATCTAGATACCATGTATGTTTGAATAAAGAATTCAACACAGCATTTACGGCATCTGGTTCTGCACATACTGTTTTATATTGATGCATTTGATGAATGGCAGTAACATCCATGTAAGGAGCTTTGATTGTATCATTTGATTGCAGATACCACTTTGCATAAAAGCAAGCTATAAATTCTGTTATTATTTTAATATGTTCTTTACTTTTTAAAAGAAAATCAATCTGATTTAAAAGAATTTGCATTTTTAAATAGTATATAGATTTCCCTTAAAATCTCGCATGGTGAATAGCCCCAGTCTTTTTAATTTTAATGTTAGAAGCAGAGAGATAGCTGACCACTAGCTCTGCCAGCTCTTTTCTATCTTCCCTTGCAATATCATTTCTTGATAAGTAAAACCTACAATAGTCAAGAGATTCTATTGCAGCTTTTTTAACAACAGTTCCTTTAACTTCATCCCAAGAAAATTTAACTAGCAAAGATGGTTTATACTCAAAATTAGGCTGCTCAAACATGTTTTTGAATTGTTTAAACAGAAGATTATCAGGCGCTGTAGTTTTTTCATTTGTTACAGCTTCACTGAAGTGTGTGATTCTCAACGCAGAAACATGATGTCTGCAAGCTAAGAGAATTAGATACTTATTTAGCACAGTAGATATTCTTACTAGAGATCCTTTATGTATACCTGCATTGCTTGATGTTGTATCAAAGCAAAGTAATCCAATCTTTGATTCAAGATTGTACTCTTTTAGTAGTTTCATCACTCCATTGTTCTGATCTTCCCCAGATGAAGAGGCTAATGGCGTATAAAACACTGAGAAGATGTGATTCCTTATCGATGGTTGCCAGAACAGCTAGTCTGTCATTCTTAAGTTTTTTTCCATTATTGGTTTCAAAAAGTGTTTTTCCATCAAAATGAACAATGCATGGGTAGGGAGATGCTTGGATGCTAAGTATGACATCTTCTTTAGCAATAGCTGCCATTTCTTGAGCTGTTTGTTTCATTTTTCTAGATGCTGTCAAACTGCTGCAACTTACATTTGTAAGATCAACACTACAACTATCAAGGATTGCAGCCGTAACTTTTGTCAAAACATTGGGAGAAATATCAGTAACTGTAGCTATTAGGGCAGCATTACCAGAAAGAATATCTTTTGGAATCTCAGCTCTTATTATGCTATTAGACTCTGAAGAACGCCAATATCCTGGGTCATAATCTGAATCAAACGATGAATCTTTGCCTGGGTCTTGTGTTGGACTAAATTCCAACTCTGAATTCCTTACTTCCACTAATTTTGCAGCATCTTTTTTAGATAAATTTCTTTTTCTTGTATTCTCTAAAATCTAAACAACATGCACCATTATTAATATTATTGTTATTATTATTATTATTATTATTATTATTATTATTATTATTATTATTATTGTTATTATTATTATTTGATATTATTCTTTTTAAATTTCTTTATCAAAATTTTGTAAAATTAAAAAAAATGATAATGTAAAAAGTATTAAAGCAAAAATAAAGCTCAATAATAAAAAAGTAGCAAAAGGTAGTTTTTAAATTCAGGAAAAAAAGGTCATTAAATGAATTACCTTCTTCCTGTATTTCTTATCTTCTGGCCCTAGAAATAACTTTCTGTCATGTTCTTGATTGTATATAAATTCTAGGTCCTCTTTCTTATCTAGGTTGGATCTATCTATTTTTGTCCTTTTTTATCCAGCTTTGTAAGTCAGGTATTCCTGCCCAAAAGATTTTCCCCAGTTCTTATCTGAAGTCTTGTTGCTTTTTCAATTCTAAAGACGACATCCGGTACATTTTTTTTTTAAAAATTAACAATATTTTTAGATTATCTTCAACACTATTTACTGTCGTCAGTTTTTTCTTTTTATGACTTTTTAAAATGTTTATCATTTAAGAAAAATTAGCAATAGAAAAATGCAGTGAAGCAAAACAAAGCAAACAAAAATAAATTTTAAATAGCACTAAAGTGTTTTCACGCTTTTAACATTAAGTAAAAGTTTATTTCTTTTGTTAAATGCGCGTTAAAACTATTTTTTTTGCGTATTTTTTTGCAAAATCTTTTTTTAATTTAAACAATAATTATGAAAAAAACAGGAGACACAACAAACTAAAAAAAAAGCTTGGACCATTATGAGCAAAATATAAAAAAAAAAAATTACAAAATATTGAGATTTATCTAGCGCTCAAAGCCAAATTACTTGGGAACTATTTGGGGCATTTTTCGTGGTATTTTGCCGCTTGAGCACAAGGTAAATGTCAATATTTTTGAATTTTTTTTTTATCGTATTTTTTTTATATTTGCCCCAAATTTGGCTTATTGTGTATTCGCGTTTTGAAAATTTTTTTTTTGAACACCCCTAGTATATATATATATATATATATATATATATATATATATATATATATATATATATATATATATATATATATACATATATACATATATATATGTATATATATATATATATATATATATACATATATATATGTATATATATATATATATATATATATATATATATATATATATATACACACACACACACACACACACACACGCACAGACATATATATATATGTGTGTGTGTGTGTGTGTATATCATTGTGTATATATATAATATCATTGGACTAGAATTTGTTGAAGTGCATAGTAGGGATCGAATAGAGGATAGAGATGCAGGGAGTGCCAGTTTCCAGTCAGTTATTTCTAGTTCAAAACTTTGTAAAGCTAAGTTTATTGTTTTCATGATTGTAAAGTTTAGTCTTTCATATTGCCAGTTTCCTTGTGGTCGATATGGTGTTGTTCATGCCTTGCTGACACTGTTGCCTATAAGAAAGTTTCTTAGTTTTCTTCCTTCAAACAGAGTAACACGATTGGAGTGAATGCAGGCAGGGGTGCCAAAGAGAGAAAATATTTCTAAAAGATGTTTTATTGCTATATCAGAGGTGATTTGGGGGCAAGGGAATGCAAATGTGTATCTGGAATACTCATCAATATGACTAAAAGGTATATGTTCGCTGTTTTTGTGGGAAGAAGGCAAACAAAATCCATAGCGAGTCTTTCCCATGGTCTAGTAGAGGAGATCAGTTGACCATGCGGGGGTTGAAAAAACTTAATTTTGAGCTCACAGCATACCTGACAGTCAGAAATTATGTCTCTTATTTCACCGATAGTGTAGGGTAAATTCCGTGTCTTGCAGTAGTGGTTCAATTGTGTTATTCCTGGGTGGCATAGTTTAATATGTAGTTGTCGTAGTGTACTAAGATTGGTATTTATGGCAAGACATCTAGAGAGTGCATCTGCTGCAATATTTTCTGGTCCAGATCTATATGAAATATTGAAACGTTACTCAGATAGTTCTAATCACCATCTTGTAAGTTTGTTACTTTTTATTTTAGAAATTTGTCCTGGATTAAAAAGGAAGGAAACAACTTTTTGATTGGTTTAAATATTGAATTTTGGAGCGGAAATTAGTAGGTGTCTCCATCAATGACAACATTCCATAAATAGCCATGGCTTCTCGTTCTATGACAGATTGGCAACTTTCAGGCCTTGATAAGACTCTGGAGAAGAATGCAATAGGTTTTCCTTCTAGACTTAGTGTTCCACCAATAGCAGTTTGAGAAGCGTCAGTTTTGATTTTAAGTGGAATATTTGGGTAATGTGTCACTAAAGACACTGTGGATAGTTGGTCTTTTAGTTGTTTAATGGCAGTGGTAGCTTCCTCTGAAAGAGGGATATTTTTGCTATTGAGTCACAAGAATTAGTCAGAATGGTAGTTAGGTTGGTGCAGTTAGGGATCCATTTAGCATAGTATGCAAAGAAGCCTATCAAGCTGTTTAATTGTTTAATGTTAGTTGGAATAGGATAATGTTGTAAGGCCTGGAACCTTTCAGGATCTGGTTTCAACGTTCTGTTTTTTATTAGGTGTCCAAGAAAACAGAGTGAGGTTTGAGAAAACTTACACTTTTCCTTGTTCATTTTCATTCCAAAATCATTTGCTGCTATTTTAAATGCTGAGAGGTTTTTGTCGTGTTCTTCTTGATTAGAACCGCATATAATAACGTCATCTAGATAAGGGTAAGTTTTTTGTAAACAAACAGTTTTATTATATTATCTTATTAACACAATGAATCATGAAATATTCCAAAAAACTCTTCAAGATGAACCGTCAGAAGAAGAATACCTATATTGGAAAAGAATGCTACAAACATATATCTTAAAAGCTAAAGTATTAGATACAGATAAATTAGATGTTTTACTTGTTCTATGTGGTGCTAAATCCTTCCTACTCATCGAGGATCAATTGAACTTTGAAGATGCATTAACTATTTTAGACAATAAATTTTTTCAAAAAAAAACTACACCTATAATGATGCGTCACAAGCTAAGATCAACAAAACAACTTGAATCAGAGTCTGTCGACCAATTCACGGAAAAAAATACAAAAAACTTTACATTGTATTTGTGTTAAAAAAATAATATAATAAAATTGTTGTTTGGATTATGTGATAATAATCAACACTTTTTAGATATGAGAATGATCAATTTAAAGTGAAATAATTACAAAATAGATCAATAAATAAATAAAAGGCTAGATGAAAAAAACTACTTTTTTAAGGTACTTAAAATTTCATTCCATTTTTGGCACTCATCAGCCATGTATTTAAATCAAGAAAAAACGTTTTTTAAGTAAGATGAAATTATTCAATTGCATTTTACTTAATTAATATTTCATTTGTAATATAGTCTGGTTTCATTTTGTTAATTGATTTTAAAATTTTGGGAAAATGATAGTTTTTTTTTTAAACATCACTTTCAACAAGTGATGATGTTAAAAAAACAAGTTACTGAATGATAAAATGTTACTGAATAAGAAGATTATAAAGCAAGATAACGATTAACAGGCGACTTAAAATATTGCAAATTAGATGAATCAGGAAAACAAGTTGAAGGGTGCGAGTTTTATTGAAACTGATGTTCAAGGAAAAAAACTAGATGAATAAGAGTTTTTAGAGCAGTTAGTAACAGTCACAGTAAAAGACGAGACTTGATACGTAATACGAGAATAAATTTTAGTAAATGGCACAAGAGACGCTAGCTCTTTAGAGAAGTACCTGTTATAATATTTATGGAAAAGATAAAGAGAAGCCACACAACAATATGACAATGTTTGATGCTTGGATGCAAGTTTACCAGCCACTAAGAGCCCCATGCTGTAGCAGCAGTAAGATACTTTTTAAGCTCAAGTACCTCCTACAAGCAATCAGAAAGTGTTGGCTTTTTATCAAGATAAGAATAAATGTAGTATCATCAGCAAACAATGTCACCTTAGATGTAAGAATTTTTTGGAGATCGTTAATGTAAATTTAAAAAAGTATAATGTCAGGCATAGAACCTTGAGGAACCCCTGAATTTGCAGGAAATGAAGAAGAGTGCTGTCCATCAAGGGCAACTTTTATACCACAATTGGTAAGAAAGGATTCTATAATTTTAAAGATCTTACCTGATATATCATAAGAAGAAAGCTTATAGAGAAGACCAGCATGCCAAAATTTGTCAAAGGCTTTAGAAATGTTGAATGTGATAGCGTTAGCCTCTCCACATCTATCTAATGCACAATAAAATTTATCAGTTAAAACATGGTGAGTGTCTCAGCTTGCAAGCAATTGTTTTGTTTGATAATCACAATAAACTGTAGGCTTCAATCTTGCCTTTATATCTATTAGAGAGTGTAATTTTTCTTGCCATTTGTTAAAATTTTTTGACCTACTGTAGCATATTTATATAAGCATTTACTTTCTAATTTCTATAGCATATACATATATATACACATATATACATTGTATTTTGTTTGTATAAATACAAATTATAGTTGTATATATATATACACAGGGCTCTCCGGGAAGCAAGAGCTTTAGCTCTCACTAACTCCCCTGAAATGTACTCGCTCACACTCCCCTAAAATGATTTACGGGAGCAATTTATGGCTCTCACAAAAGTATAATTTTTTCTTTCAAAAGTATATCTCGGTTCTTGTACTCGTGAGTGCTTAATCCAGCTACCAAATAACATTAAAAAAAAGTTACCACAATGTTCTTTTAGGTTTGCGTAATGTTCGCTGCAAGCATTACATAAACCAACTTTTGTGAACTCTATTTACAGTTCTTGAGCATTCAATACAAACATTCAAATAACAAACAGCGAATGTTTATTTAACATTTACTGCAAACATTATTTTGATATTTCTTAAACATTTACCTCAAACATGCAATAATGAACACGGAAGTTTACTAAACGTTTTTCTTTTTTTTAAATTTTTTAATTAAACATATAAATATATAGGATTAGATGGACTTTCTGTTTAAACTTACATTTGCTAGTTTTTATGTAATCTAATTCTTTTTTGAACTTACATAACCCTTTATTTATTAAACAATTATTGAATAAATACTAAAGTAAAAACTTATTTATACTCAAGTACAAATTCAATGTTTTACAACTGAATTACACCATACCAAGTTTATTTGAGAGTCCATAGTTTCATTATTACATTTTAACCATAAGGCACACAATTAGCTGAGCTGATAACAATTAACAAAAATTCATGCTAATACTTCTTGCATTGAAAAAGTTTATTTATTATTACTAGTTAGTGCTTTAAAGGGCAATAACAACAGTTTACACCAATTTAATTTAAATCTGTTTACAAAACAACATCAACATCATATAAAATATGTGTTGTTTGATTGAAAAAGTACCGCTAAAAACATAAAAAATATACACATGTGTTTTTTAAAATAGCACAATTTACAATACTTCTTCAAAAAATAAAAACTCTTTAAACTTTTATTTTTGATGAAGTATTTTCAAATGTTATTTAAATTTTTTAAACTAAAAAGCAAAAGCCCTTTGTGGTTTTGATAAAAAAGCTAGTTTTATTTATGAATGACTTAAGTGTATCATTTATAAAATACTCTTAAACTAAAAATAAACCGTCAATTCTATATAAAAACAGTTTTATAGATGAATTACTAAAATAGACACCACAAGCTACTAATAATTAATGCTCTTGTATGATTCATAAAACATCACTTTACATAGTTGAAACAGGAAACTATTTCCACTAAAAAAATAGCCCATTTTTATTCAGAGCAATTTCCCAGTCAAATAAATTCTCTGTAATGATAAACTGTTTCCATCAGAGGCATTATAATCTAAATCAGATTGAACATAAAACTCTTTTTCTGAGTTGTACTAACTTGAAAACAGCCATTGCTCAACATATATTCAGGGGTGTACTCTCATGGTCATCCAGTGGCAGGGGATGAGTCATTTCCTTCAAAGGCGACTGTAACTAAAAAAAAAAAGTCTGTTAGTAGCCTGGCAAGACAACCAGACAATTTGTTACTTACAAAAGTGTGTTTATTAAAAAATATATATTTTGATCTATGAAGATTTTATTCCTTGCATTTATTTTACACACATTGTTCACAGAATGTGCTCAAACATTCTCAATGTTCTTCGAATGTGCTTGAATGTTTTGAGTTAGCTGGGAATGTTTTAAAAAAAAACAGAGCAATAATAAGTTATTAAAAATTTACATCAAATTTTTTCATTTGAAACTGTATTTCATAGATATATCCTTATCAGAAATTTTTGATGATTGATTAGCATTTCTGATGAGTTTATAAATAAAAAAAAAATTGTTAAGTGAATTTTTACTAACTTATTATTTCTCTGTTCTTTTAAGAACATTAGGCATTCTATTTTGTTGAATACATGTATATATATATATATATATATATATCAGGGGCAGACCCAGGAAATTATTTGGGTACATCTGATTTTTTGGAAAAATTTTGAACCCCCTCCCCAGGGCTATCCCGAAGGATAGGGGGGTGTCTGGGTGTCAATCACCCCCTCCCCTTAAAGATTTCTTACAAGCATTTGAGTTAGCTCATTGAGCAAGTTTTGAACTGTAGTTGGCATATTGGAAATATTGAGGACCTTTTTTTTTTTTGGTGTCTCTAGTCGTTGAAAAGCAATACACCCCACCATGGAAGACCTCATCGGTTAATCTATCAAGATTAACTGAGGTCTATTATTAAAAGAGGTCTATTAAGTTAATCTAATAAGAGCCTTTTTTCAATCAAAAATATGCAAGGTTATCACTGGGGCATTTTACTTTTAGATTATAAAATTATATATTTACACATTATTTACAGATCTATTATTAAAAACTATATTTTCACATTATCATTAATAAAATAAATTGCGCAATGCAAAATTTTATATTTATATTTTAACAAATATATTATAAAATAACACAAATTATAATAAAATATTTGTCTATGCAATTTTATGTATAATGCAATCTATATGCAATTTTAAATTATATAAAGAGGTATTTAGAGATGCATTCTTAATGCCACATTTTGTTAAAAAAAAAAAATTAAGCATTCATTTTAATAAATCTTGCTGATAAATACATAAAAACTGAAAAAAATCAATTAAAAAACAAAAGCATTTGCCAATATAAAAAGCAAAAGCATTTGCCAATATAACTAATACGACTGGGTGTTATTACTGTTTGGCACTATACCAGGGTGCTTAACATATATATTTCAGTGCCAAAGTATGATACCACATTAAAGTGTGCCAAAAAAGATACTTATCATATTGCAAAACATGACATAGTGGTAAAAAGATACTTGACATATTGCACTTTGTATGAGGTACAAAAAACTAAATTAAGTCTATGACTGTTGCAATAAGCATGCAGCTTTTTCATTTAGATTTAAAATACAAGAGGACAAATCTATAGTGTGACCATCAATCGCTCTAGCACCACCATATCACAATTCATGATAATATAAAAAGGAATCCGAAATATTTTTTACCAAAAAATAAAATAATCCACACTAGTAACACCATTTGTGTTAATCTAAGAAACTGATAATGTCTCTTATTGAATTAATTAATTGTCAGAAGCTTCATCAGAGAAATATTTAAAATTTTCAAACTATTTTGTTATTAACTTCTCTGAAACACTTTGTTACCAGATATTATGGTGTCTTAGATATGTAAGAAGCGTTTTTTGTTGATAATATCTAAGCTGATCTTGAAGAATTTTAACACGAGCATAAACACGAAAATGTTACAAACACTTGATTTATTAAGAAAACTACGTATATTTACAAGATTCGAGAGATTTTAAATATCGCAATAAACTTTAAATATTTCAGGGTGAAAGTTTGAAGGTACGTCTGACAGTTTTTTTATAAATAAAATCGATTACTTAAAATTTGAATATTGAAAACTAAACTAAATAAAAAAAACTCAATCACAGAAAAAAATAATGTTAGGTACGTCCATTGTTTTATTTTGGTTTGTAATAACTATTAAAATATATTTCACCTCCTGATTATCGCTAAACGATGGATTTTGAATAAGAATTTACTTAGGGTGTGCTACTTTGGGTACGTCTAAAATTTGTAATAAGTAAAGAAATTAATATTTTGCTTTTATAACAAAAAAAACAAAAATTAA
This sequence comes from Hydra vulgaris, assembly GCF_022113875.1. Classification (NCBI taxonomy): domain Eukaryota; kingdom Metazoa; phylum Cnidaria; class Hydrozoa; order Anthoathecata; family Hydridae; genus Hydra; species Hydra vulgaris. The sequence continues at coordinate 32,853,792 of NC_061163.1, forward strand.
ATAACGTTTTTCATTGTTTAACAAAATAATATTGGGTACGTCTATTAACTCTTCTAATTAAATATTATTTATTTATTATTACTTTAACCTCCAGTTAAAAAAGGTTTTTTTATTTACCGCTCTAAACAAAAAGCAACTTTAATTACTCTAAACAAGAAGCGAAATTTTTTTTCAACTATAACTAAAACTTATAACTGTTAATATAAACTGTTAGTATAAACTTATAACTGTTTGTATAAAGGTAATAAAACTTAAATTTAATTCACTTTACAGTTAAACTAAATAAATTATTTTTATACGCAATATTGAAATAACATATTAACTTTTTTTTTTATTTAGTTTTATTTTTGGGTATGTCTACAGACGTACTAGACGTACCCTAGATCTGCCCCTGTATATATATATATATATATATATATATATATATATATATATATATATATATATATATATATATATATATATATATATATATATATATATATATATATATATATATATATATATATATATATATATATATATATATATATATATATATATATATATATATATATATATATATATATATATATATATATATATATATATATATATATATATATATATATATATATATATATATATATATATATATATATATATATATATATATATATATATATATATATATATGGAGGAGATATCGTGGAGATGTTCAAAATGTCTTTGTTTTCAAAAACATTTTGAACATCTCCACTATAGCGTTTTTTCCTTTTAGTGTATTGAATTTCCAGATCTTGACAGCAGGCCTTCTTAATATTTAAGAGTTGTGGTGGTTGTTGGACAACTACATCCATGATCCCATGAAATGTTTTACAGCTCTGTAGGCTTTTATCAGTTTAAATTTGGTTGTTAGAACACGGAATGTTGGTTCTCTTCATTCCAACCTTGTTTAATGTGATCACTGTAGTATATTCATTTTCAGGAGCCATAACATAAACACACCTAAAGTAAACAAACAAATAAATCTTTTTTTTAAGGAGAATTTAATATTATTATTAAAACTCACAAAATAGCATAATGACAATAAAAAAAATGCAAAATGATTTAAAGAAATAAAAATTGTATTGTTCAATTAAAATCAGAACACAAACTGCATACTAATAAGACATAAAATGTAAATAAAGTATGCTGTTTCTTCCTGTATCAGGAAGAGTTACAATATATTTATAGTTTTTATATTAAAGATAAAACTCTGAAAATTATTTGCACATGAAGTTAATGTTTTTGTTTAGGTTTTTTGAAAAAAAACACTAAAAGTCCCATATATGACCTTGTTCAAGGTGGTTTGAACTTTTTGGAGACAAGAACAGAGTTTTGGAGACAACAGAGGCCAATTTATGCTCGCAAAAAAGAAGTTAGGAAATTAAAATCCACAGTGAAAAAAAAAAGCAAGTCTGATGTTGGAAAATATGTGTTGCAACAATTAGAAGATATTGATCATGGTATTCAATTGAATTTATTTATTTATTTTTTTAAATTTTTTTAATAAAAAAAAAATTATTTTCAGTAGTTTATCGCTGCTTAAGTAAATAAAATGTTTATATTTATATAAACATATTTATATAGTATTTTTTAATTTTTTATTGTTTTTTTTTTTTCAGTTTTTTAAATGATTAATTGTTTTTAATAAAACCTGATATATATATATATACATATATATATACATATATATATATATATATATATATATATATATATATATATATATATATATATATATATATATATATATATATATACATATATATATATATATATATATATATATATATATATATATACATATATATATATATATATATATATATATATATATATATACAAATAGTATTGTGTACGAAGGTACGCCATCTGGCTTCATACTAAAATAGCCTGCTGCTGGGGGCTTCAGTACATACATCGACTGACAAATAGCCTGACTCGCAGTGGAGTGCTGCTACATCGACTGAGGGTTTGGGATGGGGCAGCAATCGTTTTATTCATCATTCTTCATTTTTTTTTTTTTTCGAAAAAAAACGGTAAAGCGTTAGGTAAGCAGAAAAAGTGAGCAAATGCTTATCAAAACATGCTTCAGTAAGTGTATATATATATATATATATATATATATATATATATATATATATATATATATATATAT
>NC_061163.1:32860973-32870973 GCF_022113875.1 Hydra vulgaris
AAAATTATCTTTTCTTATTTTAAAAATTTCGCATTCTGATTTGAGGCGCTGTAAATCAAATTTTTTTATTGCATTTTCTTCTTCTTGTGACATAGAATAGAAGTTGTCACTTCTAAATTTTTTAGGAATAAACAAAGGTTCTTGTTGCAAACAGTCATGATAAATGTTCAGAAGATTTGTACATCTGCTGTGTTTGTAGTAAAGATATTCATGTTTTTCTAAAGATTTAATAAAATACCTTTAATGCTGATTTTTAAACTTTCTGTATTCTTTTTCTAAATTGTAATTTAAGTTAGTTTTATGTTACTGGTATATTTAATAAATTGAAAAACACTTTACATTTAATTATAGATAATTTAAAACCTTTTATTAGAGAAGTTATAGAATCAACCATCCAAGTATCATTACAGTTAAAGTATAAAACATGATGACATACCTTTTAAAATGAAAATATAAATAAAAAATTATAAAAAATGGAAATAATTTTTTCATTTAAATCCCCCTCAAACACCCTGAACACACCCTATTTTTCCTTTTTTGAAGAACAATTTCTGAACAACTTTAGTCTTGAGGGGGACTTAAAAGTCATCCAATTGACCTAAAAAAAAATTTAAACAAAGTTTTAGCATATTTGCGCCAACTTTAGCTAGGTATGTACTTCGTTTTCAAAAATTCCCTCAAAATGACTACCCCTAAATACCTTTTCCGATTTGAGATTGATCAATATAAAGTGAAATAATCACAAAATAGATCAATAAATAAATAAATAAAAGGTTCGATGAAAAAAAAATAACTTTTTTACAGTACTTAAAGTTTCATGCCATTTGCGGCACTTATCAGCCACATATTTAAATCAAGAAAAAACTGTTCAAAAGTACAATTAAAAAACCGTTACAAAATTCAAAAAAAACAATGGAATGAGTTCTGATGTCAAATAATAATAATAATAATAATACCCATAGTAATAATAATAATAACAATAATAATAGTAATATGGAAAAACATCTTTTTTAATCGCCAGTGTCAAATTGGGTAAGAAGGAATCTGTTACTATATCTGCACTTAGAAACAATCTCACTCCTTTTATTCAAAAGGTTATTATTTTTATAATTTAGAATTTCATATTTTTCAGTGAGACGTAATTTACAAGGTTTGGATGTTGGGTTATATGCTTTACATTGCCTAAGAAGTTTTTACTTAACTATAGGAACTAAATTATGTCTTTTAACTTCCATATGTGTTTGAAGAGCTCAGTATCATTTTTGTATTTAGAAATGTTAAATGAAAGATGAGATGTTAAAAATTTACGTGATTGAAATGAAAGATGAGATGTTAAAATTTTCCGTGATTAGCGTATCTTAATTTAAAAGGAGTCTCACTTATATCTATGTAGGATTTTTCATTAGGAGACGAATCATAATTAGCAATGGTTACAGTTGCTTGATATACAATATTTGCTTGTTAAACAATTATTGAACAACGGACAGAGCTTTTTATTTAAGCAGTTACAATTTTCTTGATTACAGTTTGTATTGTTGCATAAAATGTATTTGTTGTACAAATTTTTAATAGATTTTACACTTGGCATACAAATGTAGCTAACTTTGACTGTGTTCCTGTTAAAGATTTTATGCAGTTTCTTATTATTAGAAAATTTTTGTCAATTAGTTTCAAAAAACATTTTCCCACATTGGTGCTAATATTTTTGCTAAATAGAGGGTTAAACCAAATGATGTTGCAGACTCTGTTCTGTTTTGGAGTTGATATTGCTTTAGGATTATATGTTAGACTACATTTATAATCAGACTTTAATAAAGTTTTATTATATAGAGAAATCGTATTTTGAAATATTTCTTTGTAAGAAGAGTTTGTAGACAATTTAAGTTTAACCGAATGTGGTATTTTTTTTAGTACACTTGGCGGGTGATTTGAATCAGCATGGATGTATTAATGTATTATCAGGTTTGAAATAAGGTTTAAAAGTGCAGTCACTAAGATTTAGAGTAATGTCGAGGGAGTTGACAATTTTCATTATATATAGGCAGGACAGGATTCAATAAATGGACAGTCTGATTGTTTTCAAAATTATCTTAAGGTGATAAAACAATTGGAAGCTGTATTAATTTCAATTTTGTTGAAAACTTCATAATTTTTCAAAAGACATTTACCTTCTAAATTTACTTTTTTTATTATGTCTGAGTTAGATAATTTGTAGCTTGAAGTGATGGCATTTCTTAACAAGTGGTTATAATCATTTTTAGATAAATTGTAAAGATTGGATGTTTTATTAGCAAATTATCTAACTCAAAGTTGTGCGTGTTAATGTATTTGTGTGTATGAAGTTTACAATTACTAAATTAAAGAAAAGTCTTTTTTAAGTCGGTTAACATTTTCCTTTTTTTTTTTTTTCTTTTCTTTTTTAAATCTGGAGTTAAGTGAAAAAAATAAATAAAAGTAAATCAAGCTTTAGTGTGAATGTAAAGTAACTCTCAATTTACTTTTACTTTATGCAATAAGTATATAAATATTTAAAAGAATATATATGTTTATCTAAAGCTTTAGGTAATTTTGATCCTGAACGAGGACTTCGTCTTGCAAAAAATCTTTTAAATTTCACAAAGGAAATAGATGAAAAAGAATTACCACACAAAACAGAAGTTATAGCTAATGCTCATTCGTGCATCGGGAATGCATTAATTGACCTTGATGAACTTCCAAAAGCTCTCAAGCATCACCAAAGAGATCTTCAAATTTCTAAAATAAGGTAAAAGGTTTAAATTTATTAGGTACAAGTTGATTTTTATCACATAAAATTTATTATATGAATACTTTTTTTGAAAAAAATATCTTTTTAATTGAAACTTTTAATATTTTGCTCAAAAATTTTTTGCTAGATATGTATATGTATAAACATCATATTAAGGGTTTAAGGGTATAATCTGTGAAGTCACATTTTTTTAGTTTTTAAGGCTCCCATATATGGTACTGAAGATGTGTTTTAGTTTTTTAAGATCACATGTGGCTTACTCTTTACTTTTAATTATGTTTCCAATGTCAAAATTGGTGGAGCCATGAATTTTTACTTGGTATACTAACTTATAACCTGAGTTTTAATCCTTTTTTTTTATTCATTTCATAAAATAGTAAAATGTGACTTCACAGGTATTCCCTATCAAATTATAAACGCTTTAACTTTTATAATTTGTTAGAGTAGGTTGATGCAGGAGGAACTGGAATCCTTCATATTTTGTCAGGGTAAGGGGGCAGGAGAAGTTTACATATAACAACAAGAAAGAAAAACTTTAACTTTATTATGACCAACCTTTTTACAACTTTAATTTTAAACATGGCAGAGGCAAAGGAGCTTTCCAATCATACCCAAATATAATTATATATTTATACATGTATTGCTCTCCCCAAACAGCCCATAAAACCAAGGTATTACTTATCTTACCTTATTGGAAGCCTAAATTTATTATTATTTTTTTAATTGTCTACAAAGAATAAAATGGAAATTGATATTAAAAAATCAAAATCATAGTCTTTTATGGAAATCTATTGTTAGTTCTTGTCTCTTTTTTTTATCATTCTTGTTAGTTCTTGTCTCTTTTTTTTTATCATTCTTAGGGTTTGTTATTTGTTTTATTTTATAATATTTGTTTTAACAAAACAAGTTGAGGTTATTAAGCTTTTGCTCAAAGAAAACAGAGAAGTTGCATACTTTTAGATTTATTATTGTTTTAGAATTTTTATTAATATTATTTTTTTAAAGTTTTAGTATCATTTATATTTGATCTAATGTTAGTTGGTATTTTTTCTTACATTTTTAATGGATAATGAAAATAAAATGCTATGCGGTACGGAAATTTAAGAATTAAAGTTTTATTTACATTTATGTGAAAATGAAAATGTTTGCAAAGAAAAAAATTTTTACATCTTGAGTTAATTGTGCAGTTGATGTTATATCAATTAAAACAGATGATGATGTGGAACATGGGATATTTAGTGACTACAAAAAACTTTTTATAAATGGTGTTGAGTACCTAACCCTTTCAATTTCAATGCTGGTTAGCAGAAATTTAGTTGTTGTTTCTTTTTCTATATCTTGATATTTATTTTTGTTTTACTAATCTATGTAATGCGTAATATAGGCTTTAATATTGTATGTAGTAGTGTATGTATATATTTTTTTATTTAAATTTGCCTTTATTTTTCTTTTTTTTATTTTTCTGCGAAAATTGTTTTCTGTCACTCTATCCTTCTGAACTTATGTGATAAAATTTTTGTTTTCTCTTACATATTTTCTCACTAATCTTATCTCATCCGTTCATTTTCTCCTTCTTTTTTTTTCATTTTTCGTAGCGTTACTCCTTTATATTTTTGTTCTAATTCCAACTATTTCAATATTATTGTTCCTTATACTTCTTTTTTTATTACTTTTATTAATGTAGTTTACTTTCTTTATTATTTCCTTGTTTTAATATTTTTTTATATTATTTATTTATTCTATCAAGGTGTCACTCCATTGACTAGTTTTTAGCTATATAAGTGACAACGAACCTAAATTTGTAAATTATAACTAAATTTGTAGTTTTTAATTCTATGGTTAAATAAATGGATAAAAAAAGAACTGGAAAACCATAGCTCAAAACCAAAAAGTCAAGTATTTTACCTAGAGCCAGAGCTAGACTTATCAGAGAACATTTTAGAAAAGTCAAAGCTGAAGCCATGAAAATTCTGTTAGCTCTAATAAATGGAGCCATGTAAATTCTCATAAATTCTGTTAGACTAACTTCTTTATCCTAAATTCTAATTATTTTTTACTTCTTTAAAGAAAAAATCAAGTGAGATACTGTGTTTTTAAAGGAAACAGTAATTTCAATGAATGAATTGCATGAGTTTTGGAAAATCAATCAAGATACTGTATTAAATTCAGTATTTAATACAGTATTAAGTTATCTACAATATTAATGCCTAAGCAAATGCTTGTATCTGCCTAATCTGACATAGAGCTTTTAGTTGAGAGCTTTTAATTGTATTGAATTTAATAAGGAATTTGATTGTATTAAATTATTATTGTATTTAAAGTAATAATTTTTTTAATAAACTCTTTTGTATTCTTTTTGCTGTTTCCTTATCAAATTGTTATATACACTGCACTGTTGTTGTTCTAAACTTTTGATTACAATAAAACGGGCTGTTATTTTTTATATTTTTTTGTTAAATATTGTATTAAACATATGTTTTCAAACATTTTTCTGATACATTTTTTATTATTTAATTTTATAAATATTTTCCTTAAATTTTAAGTTAAATAAACTTAACTTGAGATTTAAGGTATTCATAAAAAAGCTGTTTTTATCATCTTAAAAAAGCTGTGTTGACTAAATCTTGTGTTTTAAATGCATATAACACTCTGCTTCAAGCTTGCTTGCTATTCAATTTCGTGCTTTGCAGTTTCATAGTGTAATAAAGTCAAGCCTGCTTTATAAATGGTTTCTTTATTATTTTTTATTTTATTGATACCTATTTAGTTAGTTTAAACATTCATATTCTACAAGTTATAACCATGTTATTAAAATGATTGATTCTAAATATATTTATCTATAAAAAAAATATAGTAAGTTTTTAGTTTTGTAAACTATGGTTTATGATGTCAGAAAAAATTTTTTTTATTTATATGAAGAGATAAAGTATTTTTCTGTTTAAGCTCTGTGAAGACAAGTGTTTTCCTGAAAGATGTATTTGATTAGTTCATTGCAACTTTAATAATTGGGAAACAGCAATCAAATAGCTTAGTTACTTAGGCTAGGACAACATTTATTTTTATAGGTTAGCTTGAGGGATAGCATATAAAAAAATGTCTTTTTCAACTAATTTATATTTTTCTTTTTAGGCTATAAAATATGGTTATATAGTTTTTCTTAGGAACCCTAATATCTATTTAACAGGAATTTTTGTAAATAATTTCAGCAAAAATTAAATGGATGACAAGACCAAAGCAGCAGTATTTAAATATTCTTTTAAAAATGAGGATAAAATATAATAATAAAAATGGTGATGCCATCTGTATTTTTAAAAGCACAAAAAAATTTTAAAGTTTAGAAAAGAGACATATTGATACATAGAAATTTGTGAAAGATGAAGACAACAATAAAGTTAATCCAGTTTGAATTAAACCATTCAATTACAGATTTTCAACAACATAGTTTCTAATAAAAAGATGTTACAGATTCAAAAAATAGATCAGTGCAAAGTAGAGAATAAACTTTCCTAGACAATGATATACTACTAGCTGCAATGTATGTTAATTCAATGTATCATATTATGCTGAGTGAGAACCACTTGCATAGAGCAAAAACAGCATCATGTGGTATACCCATTCCAAAGCAACAAAGACTAATGACATTAGATAAGAAAGAATAACCATTCATTGTAAATCAACCCTTGTCAAACTCAACATCTGAAGATGAGTAAGACTTTGAGAAGTATCTTAATATTCAAACAAAGCACTGTCACATTGAAAGTTCACAAAGCTGAAATGAAATACTGTCCCTGATTTCTAATTTTAAATTACACTTCATTAATGCTTTGAGTGAAATGGAAAAAATTTATTGCTCATAAAAGTAAACTGTAATGGATACCACATTATCCAATAATAGTTATAAATCTAGCTTATACAGTAACTGCATTACCATCAACTATTTAACTAACATGTGGAACAATTATTTTTAGCTTTTTAAATTGTTCTGTCAGACCTTAAAGCATCAATGAAACAGGATACTTTCATAGAATCTCACGTACTATTTAATTTTTAGTTCACTTAGCTTTTTGAAGTTAGTCATACAATTTTTTGTTGTCTTTTTGTTATAACTTTTTTTATACTAAATAAAAAAATACAAACAGTGGGAATGACATTTTTTTATAAAAATTTGGTATAAAAGTTTGCATCTTGCATGCAAATTTTAAAAGTTTAAATGTTTGGAGCTGTTTATTCATCATCTTTCTATTAAAATTGTACAATTAAACAATAATAGAAGATTGTAAAATAGATAAAGAAGAGAGTATATTACTGTAAACATGAAGAAAAAAACATGAAGAAAAAAAAACAAGTATTCTTTTGTATAATTTTTGGAAGTAAGTTGTAACAGATTCAAAAGCTCATGATGCATGTTCTAAATAAAAAGTTAAAACTGATTAAAATTGGTTGCTACACATGAGTATTTCAACGTGTTTTCTTTTTATTTCTGCAAATCTTGATATACCTGGATTCTATGGAAGATATGGAAATTCAAAAGAGTAACGCAACTAATTAGTTTTTTTTAAAGTTATGAAATCTTTTTATCAACGTTTTCCCAAACTTTATATAGATTATTACCAGAAGTTAACATAGCTTGCCTTAAAATAGCTTTTTTAAGGCAACAGCCCTGAATTATCTAGTGTTGTGTTGCCCACCAGCTTGTTTATTAATAAAATCTCTACTTTCATACAATACCACAAGATTTTAATATATTACTTAATCATGTTTAAAAAAATATAAGTAAAAAGTTTTTGTTTTTTTAATAAAAAATACTAAGGTGAATACTAATAATTTTATGGTATGGACAGCTCATGGTTATATTAATAATAAAATTGTATTGATGGTTTGTTAACTATGAAAGTTGATTTTTTAAGTATAACATCAATCATTATTAAAAAAATGTCTTTGTAAAATTTCTATTAGTCAATTGTAAAAATAAAAATTTGTGGTTTAAACCATAATTTTTATTTTTATTTTTTCTGTCCTTCTTATTTTTAAAATAAAAGTTGCATGGAATGTTTTTTTTTTTTTTTGTTAAAACTGGCTTAAGTTATATATTGCTGCTCATGATAAGCTAAATATATGACATTAGAAAGTTGGGACCCGTAAAACAGGTCATGATAGGTCTAATTTATACCTCCCACTTATTTTTTACTTGTTTTCAATATGTTGCAGAAAATGGTAGAGAGTAATTATCTTAGCTTCATAAGAGATCTAATTTAATATTTTCTTTTGTGTTGTGCAAGCATTTTATGCATGTAGCATAGCCAAGCCGATATCAAAAGTTGAATTTTTTGACCTATAACATCAAAGGCTTTGTTTCCATGAGCGTTTGTGTTTTTTTTAACTATAACCTTTTAAACTTGGTTCTGCTCTATTATTTATCTTTATTTTATTTAATAATGCGGCAGAAATTAAAAAAAAAGCACAGTAAGTGAATATATCAACCTACCTTAGAGCTGTTAATGTATGCCAACCATATTTTTATTTCAGCATTCTTCAGAGTCATATTTTACTAATGCGGAAAATATTTAGCGGAATATATTTTGCTTTGACTTTGTCTAAATTTTGCGTTAAAATTATTAGCTTTAATCAAAAGAATTTATTAGCTCTAATCTAGAAAATTTGGACCCGTAAAACGGGTCATGAAAGGTCAGAATCATACCTCCCACTTATTTTTTACTCATTTTCAATAGGTTACAGAAAATGGTAGAAAATAATGATCTTAGGTTCTTTAGAGATCTAATTTAAGGTTTCGTTTAGCATTGCTGGAGCATTTTATGCATGTAGAATAAGTTGATATATAAATAAGTTGACTCAAATCTTTTGACTCCTATAACATCAAAGCCTAATATTTTTTTCATGCCATTTCCAAAATAACAACAATGCTACAAAAAAATCTATAAACCTAATAAACTAAAAAAATAAGCTTTATATGTATCAAAACATATATGTATACAAATATAAACAAAATCCTAGTTAAAATATAATAATTTAAAACAGTTTTAAAAGTCAAGAAGATGAGCGTAAGTTAAAGATCATGGTTTAGTTAAAGAAGCTACGCAGGAGAAGTTTAATGTGCTTAGTTACTGTTTAAGCTACGCATTAAACAGTAACTAAGCGCATTAAATTAATAGCTTACAAACAATTTATCTAAAAAAAAATATTTACGATGACTTATTTGTATAGATCGTCATCATATGTAAAATACCAATTTAAAAACCGTTACAAAATAAAATATTAAAAATTATAAAAAAGTCATTACAAAGGCGACATCAATAAAAATTTTTTTTTTTTAATGATTTTCTTAAATAATGATCTCCGACTATTTGAAGCAACGTTTACCCCGTTATCCCTGTTAGGTAGTACCAGGGATTGTTTAGCCTCTTTAGACGTTTGGGCATAATTAATTTAAGCATAAATAATTTCATTTCATTGATTTTTAAGTTATATTTACATATTACATGATTTGTTCACAAATAAACCATTAAATTTGATGTCAACCAACTGCCCAACAAATCTTAATTGTTATAACTAAGCGCAGTAAATTAAACTTTTCATAAATAGCCAATTACATGTCAGTAGATTCTATTTTAGCTGATTACATTCATTATAACCATTGTAACTTAGCGCATTAAGCAGTAACTAAGCCCAAATTACAGTATTAATATTAAGACAAACAGTTTATCTAAAAAAAAAAATAGCTTTGAGTTATAATTAAATTTAAAAATAGAATTATTATTTTAGATACGAAAAATACAATAAATATTAAATTTATTAAAATTTAATATTTATTCTATTTTTAAATTAGATAAAGAAAAATATTAATTTTGAGTTATATGTACCTGTTACTAGATTTGTTCACTTTAAAACAGTTAAATTTGGCGTCAGTAAACTGCTCAAGAGAAAAAAGCAAATTAAATTAGATTTTAATCTAATTTAACTTGTTAGCGAATTAAATTAGATTTTCATAAAAAGCCAATTACACATAAGCTTATTCTATTTTAGCCAATTACATTTGTAATAACCATTGTAAGTAAGTGCATTAAACAGTAACTATGGGAATTAAACATTAAATTTCAGTATTAATATTAAGATAAGGCTGTGACAAGGATATTTTGCATTGAGATAGGTAAAATAAATTTTAAAATTAAAAATTTTTTTATTTTTTCTTATGTGGATTCTTAAGTTAGCAACATC
>NC_061163.1:32873473-32993473 GCF_022113875.1 Hydra vulgaris
TTTAAAATCAGTTATGTCAACAAGAACAATCCAATCATTTTTACAGCCCCCAAAAGACAGTATACTTCATGAAAGAGTTTATGCTGCAGAAGGTGCATTAGCATTTCATACAGTAAGTCATCACCAGTCTTTCAGTTCGATGGATTGTGTCAGTAAGTTACACAAAACTTTATGTCCTGACTCAAAAATTGCCAAAGAAATTACTTGTGTCAAAACGAAATCAGAGGCAATAATTAAGTCAGTCTTGGCTCCCCACTCAATTGATGTGATTATAGAGGATCTGAAAGGCATTCCTTGTTTTGGATTTGCAAGTGACGGTAGTAACCATGGTTCTACCAAAATATTTCCTATTCTAATCCAGTACTTTAATCTGATCAAAGAAGGGGTCACAACAAAGGTCATCGAAATTAAAGCTACTCCTGATGAGACAGCTGAAACTATCTCTAGCTACATTGTTGATACTCTAAAAAACTTGAGCATACAAGATAAATATATTGCGTTTTCAGGGGATAACACTGACACAAACTTTGGAGGTATTAACAGGCGCCAGGACACAAATGTACATAGCTTTCTAAAAACAATTCTCAATCCTAAGATGTTAGGATCTGGATGTCCTGCTTATGTTTTGCACAATTGTATTCAAAATGGTTTGGACAGAGGACTTTCTATTGATGTAGAGTCAATTTTTTTGAAAATGTTCAATTATTTCTCAATATATACTGTAAAAACTGAAAAACTGAAAAGCTTTTGTAACTTTGTAGAAGTAGAATATAGGCAATTGTTATACCACTCAAAAACCAGGTGGTTGTCTTTGTTTCCTTGTGTAAATAGAATGTTACAAATGTACCCTAAACTCAAATCCTATTTTCAATCTCAGGAATCTATACCTGTTATTATTAAAAATTTCTTTGATGATGATTTAAATGAAGCTAGATTTTTTTTTTGTTCATAGCCTTATGTATGTATTCCATGAGAGAATTATATATCTAGAAAAAAAAAATAATAGTTTAGCTGAAAGTATATCCATCCTAGAGGAAGTTCTTGAAATTCTGACTGAAAGAAAAAATAATAATTTTGTACCTTTAAATGTTAAAAGCATTTTCAAGAAAATGAAAGATTGTGGATGTGGATATAAATGCAATACTGTATCTATTGAATTTTCAAAGGGTGATTTCCCCTTTATTTGCTGTGCATTGTAAAATATCCTCTTTTTTATTGATATATATATATATATATATATATATATATATATATATATATATATATATATATATATATATATATATATATATATATATATATATATATATATATATTGTAGGAATTATGTTAATATTTCCAGTAAGAGTGCTCAATACAGCGTTTTATATAATTAGTAGAGCAAATAATATATTGAAAACTAAATAATTATTAAGATATATTTCAATTACATAACTAAAAGTTTCACGCAATAGCGATCATCAGATGTAACAACAATAAAAAGTAACGACAAAAATTATATACAAAAAATGCTATGGAGTGTCCGCTTTGATGACATTAAAGTTTTTTATTAGAAATTTATTTTCATGGCGGCATTTTGACGCAAGCTCGGTTCTTTTGTTAAGCAAATTCAATGGCGACGTAATAATGTGGTGTTTTTCTGTCAAGCATAAATTGCAAAATTTACCACCAGGTTTGAATGGCTCCGCTTGATCGAGGATATTCCATTTTAAAATAGGTTCTATACCTTTATTTTTGCATTCCCACACAAATTTCGAAAGTTCAGTGGAGTTGGCCTTACTTTCATAAACAAAGGAGTTTTTATGTTTATACCACCTGTCTTTGAAAGTTTTCTCAGTAAGCCCAACGTAATAATATCCTTCTTCTTCTTGGTGAGTTTTTGCGTTGCAAATATAAATAAGATTTTTTGTAAGGCATTTTCCATTGAGTGGGCATAAGGTGGTTTGTCGACAATTGCATAATTGATTGGCATTTTCATGAGAATGAAATAATATCTTTTTATTATGAGAAGTAACAATACTCTTGATGTTTGGAAGGCAGCTATAACTAACCTTTAAGTTGTTTCGATTAAAAAGTTTGTGAAATTTGTGGCCTTTAGGGAAACATTTATCAATTGTACTCAAAAATGTTTTGGCTACGTTTGTTCTGACGTTGAGTGAATAAGGTGGGTTAAACCAGATAATGTTTCTTTTTCGAGATTTTTTATTATATTTCTGGATATTTGGAGTGAAATTGATCTTATCTTTGAATCCACAAGAATTGAGGGCATTATTATAAAATGGTGCGGCTCTATCAAAAGCTTCTTTGCTTGAAGATATATTACTGATGCGGTTAGAGATCATTTTTGGTATCGATTTAATAATGCTTGGTGGGTAGTTTGAATTGATGTTAATATATAAAGGATTATCTCCTGGTTTTCTATAAGGTTTAAAAGAGTTCTCAGAAAGGTTGAATGTGATATCAAGAAAATTTACGGTTTTTAAATTTGGTTTGATAGTGATGTTAAGATTAAAATTGTCTTTAAAAATTTTTATTAGATTTTTCTTTATTTTTTCCGATTGAGGACCACTGATATTATAGAAGCAGCAAAGACCATCATCTCTATATAGACCGGTAGTATTAAGACCATATTCTTTGGCAATAGTGTATAAGATATAGAGGCCAACTAGTTCGCATAATTCGGCTCCGTCAAAACTACCCATATATGTATATATATATATATATACATATATATATATATATATATATATATATATATATATATATATATATATATATATATATATATATATATATATATATATATATATATATATATATATATATATAGAGAGAGAGAGAGAGAGAGAGAGAGAGAGAAAAAGAGATCAAAAATGGTCCGAGGGGCGGCGGTGTCTGACCGTTAAATTGAATTGACCGTTAAATATGTTTATTTTTATATAGTCAATCAGATAGTATTGGCATTTCACGAGCATTGGGGAATATTGGTCGTGTAAAAGCAAGAATGGGAAAGTTTGAGGATGCCATTCAAAGGTTTTATTTTTATTTATTTTTTTTATCCTAATAAATATTTTTCAATATTTGTTACTTGAAAATGTAAGGTTAATTTTTATAATCTTTTAGTTAACAACATCCTATAATTAGTTTACTCTAAAATGTTGTAAAAGTAAGGAGACTGCTGATTGGTAGGGGCACATTGATTGGATGATTGGTAGGGCCAGTTGACTAGCGATAGATACTAAATTTTTATCAGTTTAAAAATAACAGGTTTCTATTGGACCACAAATTTTTTTTTTTTTAATTTAGTCAAAAAATAGTTGAAGAAAGTCTTTTCTATACTTGGTTACTAATGATCTTTAAAGTTATTATCATTTTAAAAAAATGAAAATGAAGTGACATTTTAAAAATTCAATCCCACAGATGGGTTATCTTCTAAGATATATAGTTTAAAATTTATTAATTAAAAAGTTATTCATTTATTTCAGTTGGGAGGAGAAGATGCAATATATAAAGACTCCCTTGGAAGCAACATGGCTGTACCATGAACTTGGTCGCTCTTACTTAGAATTAAATTCCCTTGACACAGCCTTAAGTTATGGATTAAAATCACTTGCAGCTGCTAAAGAAGGCAACGATGAATTTTGGCAGTTAAATGCAAACGTTCTTATTGCACAAGCATATGGTAAAATGAAATATCTTTAATTTATTGTCTCAATAATTATAATTAAATATCTTTAATATGTTGTCTTAATAATTATAATTAATTATCTTTAATATATTGTCTTTGTAATTAAAATTATAAAACAGTTCTACTGTTTTAAATTGCACAATCTTTTCTTGTTTTTGTTTTCAGATAATATAAACTATAAATATAATTAGTCATCAACAATATAGCACAGGGTTATGGTTGGTTACTTTAATTTTTACTTTAATGAAAACATCACCAACTACTGTAATAGAAGCCTCCATACAATAAAAAAAATTTTTGCCAATAAAATTAAAAATAATTTGATTTTTTTTTTAGTAAAATAAAGTAATATAAAATAAAATCTGGTGTTGACCTTAATGATGACCTTTTTTTAATTTTGTTTGATTTTAATGCAGTAAAATTTTAAAATTTTAATGCAGTAGCTACATCAGATTTTGATTGCATCAGCTGCATCAGATTTTGATTGCATTAGCTGCATCAGATTTTGATTGCATCAGCTGCATCAGATTTTAATTGCATCAGCTGCATCAGATTTTGATTGCATCAGCTGCATCAGATTTTGATTGTATCAGCTGCATCAGATTTTGATTGCATCAGCTGCATCAGATTTTGATTGCATCAGCTGCATCAGATTTTGATTGCATCAGCTGCATCAGATTTTGATTGCATCAGCTGCATCAGATTTTGATTGCATCAGCTGCATCAGATTTTGATTGCATCAGCTGCATCAGATTTTGATTGCATCAGCTGCATCAGATTTTGATTGCATCAGCTGCATCAGATTTTAATTGCATTAGTTGCATCAGATTTTGATTGCGTCAGCTGCATCAGATTTTAATTGGAGTAATTACATCAGATTTTAAACACTGTAACTACATCAGACTAATTTAAAATATTTTTTATTTATAATAGTTTTGTCAGAAAAGTAAATAGCTTTGACAACACAGAAACAAAATAATCCTAGTTTTAAACAGATTACATAAAACAACTTTGATATAAATGTTGAATAATGATGCAAAAAATAGTGTTATTATCATCAGTTTTAAAATTACATCTTGAATTTTGAAAACATTTGCCCTATACGCTTTTAATATTAGTAAATTTCAAGAAATTAAATGTAACATATGTTTTTTTTGAGAGTATATATTGTTGTTTTTTTATTTGTTATTTTATATCTCTATTTTTAATTTAGGTAACCAGAAAAATTTTGAAAGCAGCATTGCAGCTTTTGAAAAAGCTTTAAGTCTCGCCGATATAACAGGAGACAAAATAGCAAAAACAGCTATCACTAAAGCTATAAATGATACCAAAGCAAAATCTGAAATATACGGTAATAAACACACACAGTTATATATGTGAATATATGTATATATATACATATATATATATATATATATATATATATATATATATATATATATATATATATATATATATATATATATATATATATATATATATATATATATATATATATGTATATATATATATATATATATATATATATATATATATATATATATATATATATATATACACTGCATGTGTATATATATAATATATATATTTATATATACATATAAATATATGTATATAAGCATTTAAGTTGGCACATGGAGCAAGTTTTGAACTATAGTTGGCAAATTGCAAATATTGAGGCCCTTTTTTTTTTTTTTTTTTTAATTTGGTGTTTCTAGTTGGGAAAAAAATACATACACCCCGTATGAAAGACCTCTTTGGGATGGCTCTACTTGTGACATGTTATTTCATAATGCTTGCATTTAAGTCTTTCCGTACATCAAAACTTACAAGCTTTGCCATTTCCTATTGTGGCCCAATCCTATGAAACCATTCTACAAGCCTGAGTTGTAAACTTAAAGAAGCCAATACCTCTCAAAAATTTAAAAAGAACATAATCAAATTTATTGCCAATCAAGATTCTTTACATGATTTTTTCTAACAATACACTTTTATTTTCAATTTTTATTATCAAAGGTTACTGATGATAAGATTTTATCTTCTTCAGGTTCTCTGGTCTCGTAACTACTATAAATATAGTAAGGAAATGAGGAAAAATAAGGAAATGTACTTGTATTTAATATTGTTAAATATTTTATCGGAAATTACCTTTAATTGTAAATGGTTGCTTGACAAAAAAAAAAAAAAATTAAAAAAAATATAGCAGCACTAAGTAAGCTTGCTTTTTTACAATTTGCACTCCATCTAACGGAAAAGGTTCTCAATAGGATTCAAATCAGGTGAGCGAGCGGGTTAAGGCATCAGATTCAATTGATTTTCCTCCATGTATTGCTTGATTGAGCGTTTTTTGTTGAAATTGCCAAGTGGAGTCTGTTTGTCAAGTGGAGTTCTGAAAACGTCCATTAAAGGCTGTAAATAATCTTTTAATATCTCTCTATACCAATATTGATTGAGGCAATCAGTGTAAAGATGCATCAGACCAGTGCTTGATCCAGCAATGCAACCCTAAATGCTAATTGAGCCTCCTCCTCTTTCAAGTCTTGACAAGATAAAACAATAATTGTATTTTTTGTTTTTATATCTCTTCACTAAAATCCTTTTTTTGTGATTGATAAATTCAAAATTGTCTGAGAAAATTACTTTTCTCCATTGCTCTACAGTCCATGCAGCTCTTTCTTTGCACCATTGAGAGCAGACTTATATGCTTAGTAGTGGCTTTTTTGTTGCAAGGTATGAATTTCATTTATTTCAGCAATTTCAGCTATCCTCATGTATGGGTTACATGTAGCATTGTTGCTTTATTTTTGTCGTTTTCTGACATTTTTTAAGACGACCAGAGTGGCTTTTGCCTTTGATTGTGCCAAACTTATTATAGTTTTTTAGTGTTATTCTAACGCTGCATTTGCTGATCTTAAGCTAATTGATCTTAAAGTAATTTTAAGCTAATTAGCTTGGCGTCCAATTTCTCAATTGCTGAGACAACTTTTTGTGCATTCCAGCAACTCGCCTTTTTTTTTTAAATTGATATGTTTTTAAACCCATATTTTTGTTGTTTCAATTTTGAGTTTATAATGACATTTTCATCGCTTCATTTTATATTACCTCAATTTTTTATTGACTATTATTAATCAGCAAAGATTATTTAACAAAAATTAATCATAAAGAATCCAAAAAATTGTTTCTAAAAGGAATTGAATTAGTGTGCTGATGTTTTTTAAATAAGTTTGCTAATACTTTTGTACAATTATTTTCACTCATTTTTCAGAGCAGTCATTAAAACTCTAATCAATTCATGCACAAAAAAAATCAAGTTGATAAATAAATGGCATTATATTTATTTTATTCAGCCTCAATTTTTGTTTAAAAAAAAATTAGTTTAAAATTAAAATTAGTTTTCGATTAAAAAAAAATTACAAGTGTGCTATAACTTTCTGGTAGCACTGTATATATATAGAACTTGGTAAGTTATTACCCTCATACTTAGTGTTGGAAACACAAGTTTTAGGGTTTTTGTTGTTCCCAGGCTCTGATCACAGCAATTTTTTTTGAAGTAATTTAATTTGATATAAGCATAAAAGTACCATTTTAAATATATATATATATATATATATATATATATATATATATACATACATACATACATACATACATACATACATACATACATACATACATACATACATACATACATACATACATACATACATACATACATACATACATACATACATACACATATATACATTGAATTTTAATTGAATCATTTATATCAGAAACCTATTAGGTGCACTTTTTTTCAAATTTTTGGATAACTGAAAAAGATTCCAAATTTTCAAAAGGTTTCTGCAATAAACTTAAATTGCATGACAAAATCAATTAATCATATCAACCCACTGAAAGGCTTGAAATTTCACGTGTTACTGCATAAAAAGGTGTGACTAAAGTTGGTCATTCATAATCTATAATAATATTATTTTTCAAAATATATCACTTGATAGGTTTCTGAAATAAATAATTCTTTTAATGAATCTTTACCTTGCTTTTATATTTTTACACAATTTTTTTTTCAGCTTGTGATAATCTGGCTAACAGTAGCAATGAACAAATTAAACTTGACTGTCAAATTTCATCTAAAGATTTAGACGAAAATATGTTTAACTCAGGAGAATTATCCAATGACTACAAACAAAAAATTAATAACACCAAAAATGTTTATACTGAATGCAGTGTGACAGAGCAATTAAATGAATGTGATGAAACGGAGCAACTAAACGAAGTTGATTCTTTTTTTGATCATACTTATCAAGATGACATTCAGCACTGTGAAAGTTTGGACTGTACTACAAATATGTCAGGAAATAACAGCAATATTATTACTGAGTCACCATTAAATACAATAATAAGTGACCAAATGAGTTATGAATCACCAAGATCTGAAAAGGATATGAATTTGTCAAACAGCGATGCAAATGTGAGTTGTATATATGATGGAAATTCATTAGAGGAAGCAGAGAGGGACGAATCAAAGAATGAAAATTTTACAGGGAAATCAGATGATACATCCGAAAACATTTTCAAAAATGCCCCTGAAGTAAAAAGAATTGATGTTCAGTTAGAAGAAAATAATGCACTAGTTTTAAAAAGTGATTTAACTCCTTCTCTTGGTCTAATATTGGAAAATTTTTTACCTGGTAAAGAAATAGATTTTATAGAAACTCGAATTAATGCAACTCACACCGAGCATCTAATCAATGAAATTCATACTGAGCATCTAATCAATGTAACTTGCAATGAGCTTCAAATCAATGAAACTTGCACAGAGAATCTAGTTAATGAAATTCATACTGAGCATCTAGTTGATGAAGTTCACACTGAGCATAGAATCAATGAAACTTGCATAGAGCTTCAAATCAATGAAACTCACACTAAGCATAGTATTGATGAAACACACACAGAGCATAGAAACAACGAAACTTACGATGAGCTTCAAATTAATGAAACTTATATTGAGCACAAAGTCAATGAAACTCATACCGAACATCAAATCAATAAAGTTCTTAAAATAGAAGCTCATGCTGAGCCCCCACTTGGCGAAACTAACGTTGAGCCTTCACTTGGCGAAACTAACGCTGAGCAACGGATTATTACAACTGAAAAGAGTGAATTGTCTGACCAGGTTTTCAATTATGAAACATCATTTCAAACAAGTTACACTGTTACCAGCAATGAACCTAGTAATTTATTAGTTTTAGAAAGTTCAATTATGTCAGATGAAAATTTAAAAACAGTTAATTTAAATACCACAACACATTATGAAAACGAATCACTTTGCAATGAAAGTATAACGTTCACTGAAAATTTAACAGCAGTTAATGATATTTTAATAGCATGTAATGAAAACAAAGAGTTGGGTGATGAAAGTTTGTACAACGAGAATTCAACACCGTTTATTGAAAATGATATTGAATTTAATAAAAATGAAAGAAAATGCAGTTTAAACATAATAACATGCAATAAAAATGAAGCAACGCTCAATCAAAATGAAACTGCGCGCAATGAAAATGAAACTCCGCGCAATGAAAATGAAACTGCATGCAATGAAAATGAAACTGCGTGCAATGAAAATGAATCAGTAAACTTTAATAATATAAAAACACCCAGTGAGGATTTAATACAATGTAAAGATAATGAAACAGCTTCTAATGAAAGTTTGTTATTTTGCAATGAAAGTTCAATAGCATACAATGAAAGTTCAATAGCATACAATGAAAAAAGAAATGCTTCTGCTCTAGATCTACAGTCTGAAGTGGAAGATCAGCTGACAAATAAAAACAATAATGATCAAAGACTTGCAATAGCAAGCCATCATACTGCAAATTATGAACGGAACAGCATAACTAAAGAGTGCGAGATTGCAAACAATTATGAACGCAACAGTGCAACTGAAGATTGTGAGATTACAAAGAGTTATAAACGCAACAGCATAACTGAAGATTGTGAAATTACAAACAATTACGAACGCAACACGATAGCTGAAGGTTGTGAGATTGCGAAGAGTTATGAATGCAACAGCATAACTGAAGATTGTGAGATTGCAAACAATTATGAACGCAGCAACAAAACTGAAGATTGTGAGATTGCAAACAATTATGAGCGTAACAACATAAATGAAGATTTTGAGATGGCAACCAATTATGAGCATAACAGCACAACTAAAGATTGTGAGATTTCAAACAATTATAAACGCAACAGCATAGCTAAAGATTGTGAGATTGCAACCAAATATGAGCATAACAGTGCAACTAAAGATTGTGAAATTGCAAACAATTATGAACGCAACAGTATAACTGAAGATTATGAGATTGCAAACAATTATCAACATAGTAAAACTAATGAGATAACTATTGATAAAAGCAATTAATGAATTCATATAATCTAACTTTTTTTAAATATAATTACGCAAAATATAAGGTTATAAAAAATGAATCTTTCTATATAAGTATGTAGACACAAAACTAAAGAAAATGAATATCTATATAAAAAGATTAATTCACAATACTATTTTGACTTATAATACTTTTTTTATAATATTGTTTAATTTAATCCAAAAAAAGTTTGTGCTTATTGCATAAATGATGTAGTTGGATATTTTTCAAATATTTTTTCTTTCGCATTAATTCACATCTTTTTTATAAAAGCAATCTACTTAAATGTAACCCACCTAAATGCGCTATAACTGAAAAGCTATTTTATCTTAATAAATAAAAAATAAATTTTCTGAAAATTACGAAGTTACAATCTTTTGAAATGAACATCATAAAATCCGCCTGGTTTCCTTATTTTAAGTGTAGTATCGATCGACCTCTTTATTAAAATTAATAAGAAATAAAAAAAATTATAAATAATAATCTAATTTATTAGTATATAATAATTTAAATTACTATTATATTTCATTTAATCAGTTTAAAACTAAATCAAAGCGGTGTTAATTACGCACAGATTTTGATTTATCTGGTTTTAAGTGTTTCTTAAAACAATAAAATAAAAGCATCTAAATTACTATATCAAATAAAACATGAATTAATTTAAGTTAATTAAAGTTAAAATACCACCCAAAATGGCAAACTATAATACCATAATATCAACACCCACATTAGTGCAGCAGTCTTCAAAAAAAATTGAACATAAAAGTATTGATCGAGATTGTTTGGAAGAAAGAAAAAATTATCATTTGAAACCGGGCGTATCTACATCAAAGAAAAAACTAATCTTTGGGAATAAAATTGCTAAGAACAGAAACTCTATTGCAGAAATCCGTATTATTCGAGAATTCTTTATATTTGTTGGAGGAGTTTGTAATTCCATATCAGAAGCTCTTTTGTTTAACTATATAAAAAAAGAAATAGGCGTCGAGCCAATTGGTGTCTCACTCAACCGGTAAAATAAATATAACCACTTTTTCAAAGTAACAATAAAAAGTCATGAAAAATACATAGTCCTAAAACTGGAAATTTGGGGCCATAATATTATTGTTAAATAATTTCGAAAACCTCATGAAAATTTAGGGACTGAAATGATGCTTCAAAATAACAACTCAGTAACTAAAAGTTAATCTGACATCGTAAATCACCTTATCATTGCACCACATACTACTACCCTAAAGCTGACTGGGATTCTTTTCGTGATTTTTTTCGTGATGGTCCTTGGGCTGATGTTTTTTCTTTCTCAGCTGATAAATGCGCCTCCTACGTAACCTCCTGGATTCAGGCTGGAGTGGAAGCTTTTATTCCTTCTCATCGGTTTCAAGTCAAGCCTCATTCTACTACATGATTTTCTCCTTCTTGTGCGGCTGCTATATCCAATTGTAATCATTTTTTTCATCTTTTTCAGAAGAACGACTCTCTTGAGAACAAACGACTATTTATTATTGGAAAAAATTGATGTAAAAAGGTGCTTTCTGATGCTAAACTCCGTTCACTAAATCTCACATCTTATCACAGAAGTTAGGCTCTAAAGACTTTTGGAAAATCTTCAACAGCATTATTAACAAGGGTAGATCTAACATTCCATCTCTCATTCATGGGACTGATCTTATTACCTTTCCCAATGATAAGGCAGAACTGCTGTAACTGAAAGATTTTATCGTGCATTAGATGGAGGCGGTGAGGCTAGGGCTATTGCTCTTGATATATCTAAAGCTTTCGACATTGTTTGGCATGCTGGTCTTCTCCATAAGCTTGCTTCATGTGGTGTTTGTGGAAAAGTTTTTGAGATTATCAAATCATTTCTTTCTAACCGGTTTATTAAAGTCATCCTTGAAGGCCAACACTCTTCTTTATTTTCAGTAACTTCTGGGGGAACCCCAGAAGGATCCATCTTAGGCCCTCTTTTGTTTCTTATCTACATAAACGATCTTCCTGACAACCTTTCATCTAAAGTAGCACTTTTTGCTGATGACTCAACTTTATATTCCTGTCTTGACAAAAAGTCTTCTCTTTTTGATTGCCTAGAACAAGCAGCTGATCTTGAATCCGATCTTACTTCAGTAATAGATTGAGGTTCACAGTGGCTTGTGAATTTCAACTCTAACAAAACCCAGTTGTTTACTGCAAACAACTACCGTAATATGGTCAACATTCCTATATTAATGAATGGCAATCCTCTTACTGAGTCCTCCTCTTTACGTCTTCTTGGATTATCGCTTACTACTGACCTTTCATGGAAACCATATATACAATCGATTGCTAAATTAGCTTCTTCTAAGGTTGCTTCTCTTTATGGTGCTCGCCATTTCCTTACTTCTGATTCCATTCTTTACCTCTACAAATCTCTTATTCGTCCCTGTATGGAATACTGTTGTCTTATTTGGGCTGGTTCTTTTACGATTCACTTTCTCTTCTTGTAAATGTTTTCTTCCAAAAACGCATTGTAAATGTTGTTGGACCTGGACTATCTGCTAAACTTGAGCCTCTTTCCCATCGTCGTAAATTTGCATCTCTTTCTCTTTTCTACAAATACTATCATGGTCACTGCTCAAAGGAGTTATCATCTCTAGTTCCATCAACTAAAATTCATTCTCGTTTTACTCGTCGTTCAGCTAAGTCTCATTCGTTTACTGTATCTGTCCCTGCATGCTCTAAAAACTTTTATTCATCTAGTTTTTTTCCCCGCACTACAATCTTTTGGCACTCTCTCCCATCTTCATGTTTTCCTGACTCATACAACCTTCAACTTTTCAAGTCTTCTGTCAACCGTTTCCTTGCTCTATAACTCTGTTCTTTTTTTTTCCTAGTAACTCCCAACTTAATAGTGGTTACTTGCAGCCTTGTTGGGAGTGAACGCAAATAAAAAAAAAAAAAAAAATCAATCGGATGTTGAATATCAACTATACGCAGTTCGTGCCATGTCTCTAAATCAGAAATCACAATGGATGAATGCGCAATAAATAACAAATATTTGTAGTTTTAGTCTCTATGCGTATAACTGTCAGAGTCTTAAATCAAACTCATACTATATCTTTAATTAACTCTTTTGATATAATTTTTCTATCCGAGCACTGGCTTTCAAACGCCGATTTTATTATTTTTATTGGAGTTTATCTTACTTCATACAGAAATACTTCTGAATCATTTGAAAAATATCTGTCTCAACTTAGTGTAATTGCCTCCATCATTAATACATACGAAGATGAAGGAGAGTGTATAATTGCCGGCGATTTTCAGTCATTTCCTGAAAATATATATGACATGGAAGTTCGAAATAACCAAAAACGTAACAACTTTTCTAACCATTTTTCTAATTTTCTTGAAACAAATGAGCTTTCTTTTTTGGATATAATTAGTGGTAATGGTCTTATCTATACCTATAAGTATAAAACGCTAAATAATTTATCTTACATCGATCACATAGCAGTCTTAAAAGAATCATCAATATGCTTTACAAACTGTAAAATTATTCCTCCTTCACATTTAAATATTAAAATTACGCTTTTATTGGAGAAGCAATAGAAAAACAAACTCAAACAGCATGCGAAAAAATAAATAATGCTGCCACTTTAGCAATGGAAGAATGTTTTCAAAAAAAAGAATTTTACATTTACTCTAAATCATGGTGGACACCAGATCTTAAATTATGCAAAGACATTCTCTCTTTCCACTTTAAGGAATGGAAAAAATGTAACTATAACAGATCACAGGAATCCATTTCATTTAATAAATACAAGCTAGCTCGTAAAAATTTTCGTAAAACTGTAAAAGCAGCTTATAACCTAAAAATCAATAAAATTACCAAAAACATTGAATATCTTCGAAAAACTAATCCTCAAAAGTTTTAGAACAATATTCAAAAAATTAAATCTAGTCCAAACACTCGTATTTTTACGATAAATAAGAAACAAGATAGAAAGGAAATTGTAAAAGAATTTCGACAAAACTTTAATACGATTCTCAACACTCCCACAATTACTAATAACAATTCCGAACATCGCAATATCCCCCAATTTATAGTTAAACCTAATAAAATACTCTTATTAACTTCCGACATTGAATCTTGTATTCGTAAGCTAAAGTCTAATAGATTACGTGACTCTTGTGGAATCACTGCAGAACATCTTAAATACTCTTCTAACAACAACCTCATTACATGGCTTTCAAAGTTTTATAACAGTATCTTTAATAAAGGAGCTGTGTCATAGTACTTATTAACTTCCATAATTATTCCAATAGTAAAATCCTATAAAATCTCTTAATAATTCAGATAATTATTGCGGTATTAGTATTACGCCTATCTTGACAAAACTCTTTGAATATATTATCATGCAAGTATGCCCAGAAATATCAGACAGCCACTCTCATCAATTTGGTTTCAAGCAAAATAGCTCCACCCTGTATGCAGAGTTCCTATTGAGTGAGACATTAAAACATTATAATAATAATAATTCACCAGTATATATCTGTAGTTTAGACGCAAATAAGGCTTTTGATAGCTGTAACTGGGATTTGCTGTTTGAGAAACTTTATTATTAGTAGTTCACGCACTATAATCATTATACCGCTCGGGTACAAGTAATATATCATACCTTGGACATAAATCAAATAATTTCCGCTTGTCTCAAGGTGTACGAAAAGGATCCATTTTATTGCCACATTTATACAACATTTACACTGAAAGTATGTTTAGTCAAATTTTCCGATTGTAAAGTTGGAACAACAGTAATAGGTTTATTCGCTGGTATTATTGCTTATGCAGATGATATAATCCAGCAAAGTCCTACTCTTTCTGGGCTGATTAATAAAGTTCAAACGCAATGTCAAAACCTCTATATTAAATTAAACACAGAAAAAACCGAGTTCATTATCTCCTGTAAAGTTTAGTTACAAAAAACATAAAACAAATTAACGGGTTTTCCTTGACACTCAATAATAAACTGAAACACCTCAGGTTCCTACAGGAAAATCAAGGCCATGGACAAAATATAGTTACAATCCAATCAGCAAATGTAAACGAAAGAATTATTCAATTTCAATCAATCTCCTGAGCACTTATAAAATCTGGAATTCGTTTTTGTCAACCAGTAACTATAGTGCATAGAAACTTGTGATTATAACAATACTTTTCTTAATAAATTAGACGCTGTTGAAAGATCAGCATTAAAAATTTCTTTTTAGTATTTCAAAATACAGCAAAAAATCTGCATTCCTACTTTAAAATCGATGACGTATCTACCATCCTCGTTCAAAACAAACTGAATCTGTTTATCAGATTACTGAGTAATCCGACTTGTTTTTCCTTGATTTTAACTCAAATATCTAATTTTAATAAGGAAAACTGCTTTATCAACGAAATAAAGAAAATTTGCCACCGCCTGGAGCTAAGCTTCATGCAGTGTTTGATTAAGGGGGAAAAATCATTATCAAAATATAAAAATAACCCCTGGATAACAAAAGGATTTAAAAAATCATCCAAGATTAAACAGAAGAAGAAAATATCTTAAAACAAAATCATTAGATAATGAGAAAATATATAAAAATTACAAATATCTCTTTGAAAAAGTTCGTAAAAACTTGAAAAAAAATTATTACACAAGACTCCTAGATAAATTCAAAAATAACACAAAACGCAATTGGCAAATAATGAACGAAATTACTGGCAGACAAAAAAAATGCTCAGGTTCTCTTCCCCAGATGGTTATAGTGGATAACAAACGCATATGCGAACCAAAAGCTATAGCTCATGATTTTAATAAATTCTTTACTGACATTGGTCCTAAACTAGCAAATAAAATTCCTTATACCAAAGCAACATTTAACGATTTTCTAGTACAGATGGATAATTGCATTAGTTCCAACGAATTATATTCTGAGCTAACTTTTCATGAATTCGAAAAAGCATTCAAATCCCTTAAAAAAAACAAAGCAAACGGAGCAGATGACATAAACGGTAATATAGTTATAGAATGTTTTGAACAATTAAAAGATATACTTTTTAAAGTTTATGGAGCATCTATTCACCAAGGAGTTTTTCCGGATCAATTAAAAGTTGCTAAAATTACCCCAATTTTAAAAGAGGGAGATCAAACAAATATCAGTAATTATTGTCCTATCTCCGTCCTCTGCACATTCTCAAAAATACTAAAACGCATTATGTATAATAGATTATACAATTATCTCCTTTCTAATAATTTGTTATACGCCAACCAGTTTGGTTTTAAAAAAAATAATTCGACGGAACATGCAATTATCCAACTTGTACGTGAAATTTCAAATTCTTTTGAAAAATCTAAATTTACATTAGGTGTTTTTATCGACCTATTGAAGGCGTTCGATACTGTAGATCATGAAGTTTTGATACAAAAACTGAAATACTATGGAATAAATTACAAAGTTATAAAATGGTTCCGAAGTTATTTATCTAACCGTAAACAATTTGTTTTTAGTAATAGTTGTTATCCAAATGAGTTCCTAAATATTTCATGTGGCGTTCCCCAAGGTTCCATTTTGGGACCACTGTTGTTCTTGATTTATATAAACGACCTAAATAAAGCCTCAAATTTAATGAGTATAATGTTTGCTGATGACACCAACTTATTTCTTTCCAATAATGATATTTACAAACTCTTTTCTAGTATGAACAATGAACTTAAAAACATATCAAAATGGTTTATATGCAATAAGCTAACTCTTAACAGTAACAAAACAAAATGGATTCTCTTCCATCCAATCGCAAAAAAACCTTATTTACCCCAAAATTTACCAGAAATCTTTATTGATAATACTGTGATAAAAAGACACTGTCACAATGTCACAAGGTTTTTGGGTGTTTTTCTTGATGAAAACATCAAATGGAAAGCGCATATTGACTATATTAGCACAAAAATTTCTAAAAGCATTGGAATTTTATATAAATCGAGAACATATCAATGTAAAAAAGATTTAACCCAACTATACTACACATTTATTCATACATATTTAAATTATGCAAATATTGCTTGGGGAAGCACAGAAAAAAGCAAATTACAACGTCTTTACCGCCGTCAGAAGCATGCGATCCGTTTAATTAATTTTGCGGATCAATACACTCATTCCAAACCTTTTTTTATTGAAATGAAAATTCTAAATATTTACGAACTTAATGTGTTTAATGTTTTATGCTTTATGTATTTGTGGAAAAATGACTTATCCCTACCTATCTTTAAAGTTCTCTTTTGTGAAAAACCAATAAATAAATATATTCTTAGAAATAATAAATTTTTGCATAAACCTTTTTGTCAAACAAAGTTGTTTTGCCAAATTTTGATATATTTTACACTTTTCCAATTTTCAAACATAAACTCAAAAATTTAAATTCATTTTCCGATGACATAATAAGGTTCTTCTAATTGTAATTATGTACCTTTATTTTAGAACTTTTTAATTGTAAAATACGTTTTATGCTAATTGTAAAATACGTTATATGTAACGACTCTTTTTGTTTTACTTTTTATCTTTTTGTTTTACTTTTTACTTTTACTGTTTATTTTATAAATAGATTATATACATTGTAAATAATTATGCTGAATGCTTGTAAAAGGTTCTGATGATAAGATCAGTACGATCTTTTTTCAGAAACCTTGTTTGTATTTGTTAAAGTATTGTATTATGACAAATATAAACTTGAAATGTAAAAAAAAAAATAAAAAATAAAAAAATAAAAAAAAAAGAGAATTTCAAGATGTTAAGAAATAAAAAAAAGTATTAAATAATTTAAAAACAAAGAAAAAAAAAAAAAAAAGGAATGATTAAAATATAGTAATAAAAATGACAAAGTTTTCTGTTTTTGGTTATAAACTGAACGTAATTCGATATATATATATATATATATATATATATATATATATATATATATAAATATATATATATATATATATATATATATATATATATATATATATATATATATATATATATATATATATATATATATATATATATATATATATATTATTTATTTTCAAAATAATTCGAAATTAAAATGATAAAACTTCTGTTCTAATATTACAAAATATATCAAAAAAAAATTATTGGTAACTTCAAGAGTAAATATTTTCAATGAAAGTATGATAAAGACATTGAAATTCTTAATATCGACTTTGTTCTTTTGTTAAATGTTCTAGATTTTTAAATTTATGGTGCTAATTTAATTTAATAACTTCTAAAACTGACAGAGAAAATCTGCTATTTTAAAATCAGTTAGTACTCACCCAGACAGCACACGACTCTGGGCCAGTACTCTGGCAAATCATTGCACGCCGTTCCGACTATATTAGTAACGGGCCATTACAGGCGCGAGTCTGGCAAGCGTCAAGCAACTTTTTATGCGTCAAGCAACTTTTTATGAACGGTAAATCATCGCAAGAAGTCGCAGCGGCGTGCGGAACTCTGGCGAATAGTCGTAAGCCACTACGACGATTTCGGGCCAGCTCTGGCCCGATTGCGGTGGATACAGAGTTTTGGCCGAATGTCGCTTTGCAATAATTGCCATTATTTAAATATTTTTTAAATATCAAAAACAAATTATTATCAAAACACAACATCTTATCAAAAACAAAATAATACACTCACACAGATATATATATATATATATATATATATATATATATATATATATATATATATATATATATATATATATATATATATATATATATATATATATATATATCTGTGTGTGTGTATTATTTTGTTTTTGATAAGATGTTGTGTTTTGATAATAATTTGTTTTTGATAATATGTTATTTTGTTTTTGATTTGTTTTTTTGAAAGGTCTCTGGTTTGAATTAGTACTATTTACATTGTCCCTTCACAAAAATATTATTGTAATATTTATACTATATTCAATATATTATATGTATAAGTATATGACATATACTTATACATTTATACAGCAATAGTACAAGAAAATTGTCATTTAAAATTGCAACATGTTCAAATTTTTCTAAATTTAATGCTAAATATTCCTAAGGATAAGTAAAAAAATTTGATTTCGTCAAAAATTACTAGTACACAATATAGGTAGTCTTGTCAAAAATACAAATACTTTTCACTAAACAAATTTTGTTGTCTAACACAAATATTGCCACATGTTGCTTTAAAATAAAGATTTGGTAAGTAAACATCATTATATGATATACACTATACACATACACATGTATATGATATACACTATAATAGTCAATATAATATTGTATATGTGTTTGTGTATAGTGACTATACACAAACACATATACAATATACACATATTATATGTGTATATTGTATATGTGTATATACATATTATATGTGTATATTGTATATGTATATTGTACACGTTGCAATTTTAAATGACAATTTTCTCCAGTGTGTCTTGCTGCACTTATTATAGTTTGTTGAAGTTTGTACATTGTTTATTTTTGCTCTTGATAACAAAAGCGCTCAATTATTTATTTTATTATTTATTATGTTGTGTCTCAAGTGCTTTCTTTTAATAATAACATTATTATATTAATATTGTTTGTAATAATACAATCTATAGATAATAATTTTAAAAAATGACTTTATTCATATAAATGACATCATCAAAATTGATTTCAACGATTTTTATGTAATGTATTTTAAAAATTTTTTTAATCATTTATTTGCATTTTCTGAAATACTTTGAGTATTTTTTATTGCTCTATATTTTAATGTTTCTCAATTTAATTTTTGTTTCGTTTATCAAATATAACAAAATGATCAATTGTAATTACACTTAATGCATATAATTCCCATTTTTTATATAACTTATTACTACATTTAGCATATATATTATATTTCTATGAGAAAGATAAATAAGTTTTATATTGTTAAATTTATTAATAAAAAAAAAATTCAGTGGCTGTTTTTCATGTAAAATGGGTATCAATCAATCAATATATTTTTCGATAAAAGATCTTACAATCAAGGTCATTTACAAATAGTTAAAAGCTAATCTTAAGTAAATACCGTGAAATAGGATTGATAATACAAATAATGATAAGAATAATACAAATAATGATAATTATAATGATGATAAATTAAAAGTTATAAAAACAATAAGATAATTATATGATATGAACCAATATTAGTTTTAAAACAACAATTGAATATAATGCACACACAGGAAAGTTACAAACAGCTGTCGACTGACAAAATGTAACAACCTACCATGTAACTAAAACAATTACTGCAAAAAAAAGTAACAATTGTTTAATAAAAATAATAATCTTAATATCAATAATAATAATAAAAACGGTAAAAGTAAAATAGTTACTTCATTAAAAAATAACAATAAATGAACAAAACAAAAATTATTTAACTAAAAGTTAAGAGTTTTCATAATAAATGACATTATTAAAATAAAAAAGTAAATCATATCAAGCAAACACATATTGTCACTCTAAAATAATAAAATTTAAAAAATATTCTTTTTTCTTTCTTACAAAATAGAACAATTTTTACATTTTATTTTAATGTGATAATGATGAGCAAATGTAATTTAGATGATGATCATCATATCATGATGTTGGTTCACTTTCAGTATTTTATAGAAATGTATATTATCACAAATTTGTATATTTAAGTTCAGAAACTAACACTCCACAGTTACTGAAAAAAAAAAGTTGTAAATAATAAAAAAAGACACTTGCTCCAGCCCGTGCTATTCCTCTTTTAACATTTTTATGTATTGAAAATTTGATCATTTAAAAATAAGTAACTTTTTAAAACAAGGCTCTGCTTCTGAAGTTTTAGAAAAGGATGTATTTTTATACTTTTTTCATTTGAATATTCTTTTTTATTTTTGTAACTGAATTCCAAAATGTTTTGAAACAATCTTTTAGTTAGTTTATGTAAATAGGACACAAATATGCATCAAAATTTATCAAGTTAAATTGATGGACATACTTTTTTCGAAAGCAATGAGTTAGACAACTGATGGGATGGAGACCCATCCACTTCTATGGCATTGTATTTTATTGACTAGAAAGTTTTTTGTTTTTTTAATGAAGAATTTATTTAAAAGACTTCATTATAAGGTGACAATTTCTTAATTTTTAGCGCTTTAATTCTAAAAAATGTGCTTTGATTGAATAAAATTGAAAATATTTTGTTGTTGCCTATTGAGATGATATCAACTTAGTTGCGTGCTGATCAGTTGCTGGATGAATTAAAGCTCTCATAGCTCCCTGAATCAGTATTGTATCATCAGTGGCATCTAATGCTAAAATTGAAGCACATAGTAAGCATTAGTAAACTGAACTTAACTGTTTCATTATTGTTAATTTTTTGTTATTTTAGTTTTTGTGGTCTTAAGTGACATCTAATGGATGTTTATCTGTAAGATGGTTTCTTGCCACTGTGAGCAAAAAAACACTTCATTGCATTGGTTAGTAGTAATCTTGCAATTTACTCTTAAAGTTATTTTTATATCATTTTTTTTTTTCGATATTAATATGAACTTGTCTTATGTTTAAATATTGTTTTAAATTTTATATCTAGTGTTATTTTATTAAATACAAAAGGGTTTTTTCAATTACCCTAACGTATATATATGTGTGTGTAATGTAAATTTTAATCATACATTTTAATTTAATTGTTTACTATTTTTCACACATAGTTTAACTTTGTGTTATTTAGATGCTGTGAAAATAAAAGCTTTAACCTCAGGAGCATCAGAAGAAGAGTTTGAACATTAACTGAAGAGATATTTTTAGCTTTTCGGGGATCAAAATGGCGGACGAACAGCTTGAGAGGAACGTTCTTTGTATAAAAAGTTATTTTCATAAATAACAATTTGAACTTTTAATAACATTTTTTTATTTTTTGTTTTATTATTATTCCTATTTTTCGCGCATTTTATCGCAACGAGAACTGCACGAAAATTATAATCTTTGTTATCAATGTGGTTTTTTATTGTTTTTTTTTTTTTTTTTTTATATTTTGCCTTTTAAAAATATTACAATAACCAGATACATATTTAAACAATTTATATTAGCAACGGCAGGACTTTTAGAAGATCAAGCGGATCTTTATATGAAGCCCTATACAATAAATGAAAATTTTTTGAAAAAAATACAATGTCTGTGGAGAAATAATAATACACTTTAATGCAAAAAGTTTAATAAACTAATATAATTGTTAAATGAAAAAATATATAAAATACTATTAAAAGTAAATGAAGATATTTTTAGTTAAAAATATAATTTTTTTAAGGTTCTGTTTAAATAAAGTAAGTCAGTTTGGTAAAAAATCAAAATTTGGTAAGACTATTTTGTTCCAGAGACAAGGACCTCGGTAAGAAACAAAAAACTGGTCTTTGCTTTTACGGCAAAAATGACAAATAAGATTGTTATTAATAAGAAGATTATATTTGTTTTTAGATTAAATTTTTTTTTTTTTTTGTCTTTATTACTATCTTTATACAAATATAAGTAAATTAAAAAGTTATCTTACATTAATTTAAATTAATTAAAATCAAATACATCTTTAGAAAAAAAAGAGATAATAAAGAAACGGAAAACTCGTAAAAGACCATGTCTTGTCACCGAAAAGCGCTCAAGCTAACTGAAATGATTTTGCTGTATAATAAAGATTTTATAATACGTTTGGCGACAAATTTTCTCTACATTTAAACATGAAGCATAAAATATTAAAGACATTTAGTTGATATACATTTAAAAAAAAGCCTTTCTTTAAAAAGTTGTTTCGTTTGATAAAAACGAATTTTATAACTTATTGCGCGAGCTGCGTGTTTCTGATGAAAATGAAGAGATTTTCGCTTTGTTTTAAGTGCTTCCTCATGTAATATTTGCGTAGTTTATATGACATTATATTAATGAATATTATAATTGTATTTACTCAATATATTTCTTGCTTTATTGAGAATTCTGATGTCTTTAGCAAGTTTATTGAACGTGTTATGAACAGAGGCGATTTTACTTGGGGAAGAGGGGTGTTCCGCCCCCTCAAATACGGTGATTTTCAAGTTATAGTCGGGTTATTTTCGAATTTAATTGGCTAGTCGAGTATTTGAAACAATTCATTAAGGTAAATTCTAGTTTGTAAATAACCAGTCGGTACTTTTTAAGAATTCACCCCCTCACCCCCTTCTTTCCTTAATTTTATTTGTAGAATCGCTTCTGGTTATTAATATGATTTATCTAAAAAATTTTATGAAAATATTATTAATTAAAATGTCTGGTATGATGTAGAGAAGTTTCTGTTTTTTTGAAGGTGGATAAGAAAGTATTCATTTAGTTTTTTCTATATTTAGAAATAATCTATTTTGTTTAAATCAAACAGAAACTTTTTTAAAGTTATTTGTCAAATTAGTAAAAAACATATTAATATCTTTATAAGACAAAAAAAAAATTGTATTGTTTGAAATTTATGAAGATCATTTATTATATTATAAAAATGACTGGACCAAGTATAAATCCTTGTGGAACACCACAAGTTATATTCATATATAAATGAGATATACGAGGGGATCCAAAAGTTTGTGGAATAGAGGAGATGGAGTGGAGATATGGGCGGTCACTATGTGCCATACTAATTAGTGACTCATCATTAGTATTGAAATTTTTGTTATAGCTCTGAAGCATCATTCGTTTACAAACACTCGCCTGCTAAACAAGTCAATCCGAAAGAAAACTGAAACTATGGAGAAAACTGAACACCGTGCTGTATTCAGTTAAATTCCTTACCAAGCAGAGAAAGAACGCTTAGACCATTTTGAATGAAATAGAGACCCTTCATTGGAAACAGGGCCCTAATAAATCAATGATTTACAAGTGGCGTGGTCTTTTTAAACATGGTTGTAAGTCGGTTGAAGATGACCCCCACTCTGGAAGGCCAGTTGAGACTACCACATCAGACATCGTACTGGAGGACACTTGTTTGAAGAAAAAACAGTTGTCTGCATTAGTTGGAGTCTCAGATACCACCATTTTACAAATTCTACATGATTACCAGGGTATGACAAAAGTTAGTGCTTGATGGATT
The DNA here is from genome assembly GCF_022113875.1 of Hydra vulgaris. Taxonomy (NCBI): domain Eukaryota; kingdom Metazoa; phylum Cnidaria; class Hydrozoa; order Anthoathecata; family Hydridae; genus Hydra; species Hydra vulgaris. The sequence continues at coordinate 32,897,696 of NC_061163.1, forward strand.
CCAAAAATGCTCATGACTCTTCAGAAACAACAGTGCGTTGATGCGACAAAATTAATTTTTGGAGTCGTATAGAGACGAACCTGCACAGATTTTGGAGCGGATTGATACTTGAGGTGAAACATGGGTTTATCACTTTGAACCCGAGTCCAAACAAGAGTCCATGCAATGACATAAAAAGGGGACACCACTGCCAAAGAAATTCAGTGTGGGAGTCAGCTGGAAAGTTGACGGCTGATGTTTTTTGGAATCGTGAGGTAATATTACTCATTGATTACAATAAAAAGGGAAAGAGCATAACCGGAGAATACTATGCAATAATATTATAAAAATTAAAGGATACCATCAAAAAAGAAAAAGTTGAGGAAAATTGACCAAAGGTGTGTTGCTCTTGCAAGACAACGCGCCGGTTCACATGAGCAGAGTTGCAATTGCTGCTCTGTACACACATGGCTTCGAATCATTAGCACACTTACCTTACAATACAGATCTGGCGCCAAGTAATTTTTATTTGTAGATACAATTTAGTGTTACCATTTTAAGTAGCCATTGCAAAGCGGGACGTAGGGTGGTTGTTTTTTGTTTGTTTGTTTTTTATATAGCGGATTCATGTTAATAATGAGATACTCATGTAAAAAGGTAAAATTTTTGGTCAAAAGTGTAATTCAAAAGAAATTTTATGGGTGGTGATCCGATCAATTTATATAGGATTACTTTTAACATTTTCCAAGACATATATGCATTTATTGAAATGTTTATGAGACTTGTTTAAGAAAATTTAGATTTTTAAACAAAAAATTCAACGTAGTTGCGAAAGTAGGGCCAAAATATTAAAAAATATTGATAAATAATACAGCATTTTAAGGCGGTACTACCCTGCAAATTTTATTTTCTAAAATAAGATCTTTTTCTTAAAATAATAAACATTTTCCAACAGTAGCTAAAAAACAGAATATAAAAAAAACCATCTTTTTACTTATTTGTCAGCAAAAAAAAGCAAAACACATGCAGTCACAAGAACATAAATAACATGAGTAATATTTGAAATAAAAGCTTCAAATTTTACAAACATATAGCTAAATGATTGGTGGAGGGCCCTTAGGATGATTTTTTTAAAATACAAAGCTAATGTAATATGGCAGATATTAACCTGTAAAAATCATAAAAAATGGTCCGTGGGGTATGTAAAATTTTAAATTCTGGTCAAAAAGAAAAACGTTTTTTGATATTTCTACTACCAACCCTTTCTACAACATCAATAAAAAAACTGAAAAAATTTTAGAGGAAAAGAGTAAATAGTTTCTGAAATATCAATCTTCTAGTTTAAAAATATTTGAAAAATATTATTCTGAGAAAAACAGCTTTTAAAATAAAAAATGTCATAAACTAAAAAAATCTCTAATTAAAAAACATCTCAACTGGTCAGAAAAATAGGGTTAACCACTTTTAATATTTTGTTCAATGTAAAAGTAACCTTTTTACAATACCAATGAAAAAAATTTTGAAAATAGGGCAAACACATAAACAGACATGGTTCCTAAGGCCGTTGCTAGGGGTTGGAAAATAACCTTGTTGCCTTGGAATACAACTTTTAGGGCTTTCTGTTATTTTTCGAAGGAAAGTAAAGTGGTTCTTGTGATTTAGGATGTTCAAACTATAAGAATTAAAAAAAAAATTCTTTTTGCTGATTTTAACAGGGTAGCACTACCTTAACTTTAGTGGAACTGGAAAACTGATTTTTTATTATTTTTTATTATCATTATTATTCAGTGATCAAAAAAAAAAAAAAAATACAATAAATTTGTTTAAAGTTTGATGAAGAGGTGCTACACCAGGCCCCTCTATGCTGACAAAAATAAAAAACACAGAAGCTACAGACAAAGCAGCAATTGTGTCTCTAAAAGTTACTTTGTTATACTGTTTTTGAAAGCATGGATAGATGGAGCGTTTACTACTGCTTGGGAAAGCGCATTTCATGGAACAACAACTCTATTTAAAAAGAAGTTTTGTCGTTCTTCACAATTTCGTACAAGCTGACGTTCTAGTTTTTGATTATGCCCTCTCAAAATATACTTGGGTTTATTGTTTAAAAATTTTTGTGGAACGAAAAAACTGACAAGTTCGAGTTGACTCGTGATTTTAAATTTTTCGATTAGGCCTGCTTTTTTACGGCGTTCTTCAAATGTTGTTAGACCAAGCTGTTGGAGTCGATTTTTATAGGACAGGTGTTTAATAGATGATATTGTTTTTGTTGCTCGATGTTGGACTTGTTTGAGGGTAGCAATGATAGACTTTAAATGCGGCGACCAGGCTTGAACAGCAAACTCGAGGTGGAGGCGAATTTAAATAAGATACAATGTGCGCCATGAATAAAAACTGCAACTCCGAAATTTTTTTTTGAGTCGCCCTAGCATTCTACTTGCAAATGATGCAGCTGACTCTACTTGTGGTCTCATTTTAAGGTCTTTGGAGACCATCACACCAAGGTCTCGTTCGACTACAGTCTTTTTGAGTGAATAACGCGTGCCGTCAATGTTGGCCATTGAGTAATTGTGCGTCATCTTGTTACAAGTGCGGCCAACATGCATTACTTTACATTTCTCAATGTTGAAATGCATAAGCCAAATATATGACCATTCCACTGCACTGTCAATGTCGGCTTGGAGACTGATGCTATCCGACTCGCTTTTAATTATGCCAATAATTTTACTGTCGTCAGCATACAGTTTCATATGATGACTAATTCTGTCCGGCAGGTCATTAATAAACATTACGAATAGCAATGGGCCCAAGACCGAGCCTTGAGGTACGCCACTAGTGACCGTTTGCCATTCAGATGTGATACCGTTGATGACTACTTGTTGACTTCAGTCGTGTAACCAAGCTGAGATTTAGTCTAACAGCGAAATAACTTGAAATAACTTGTTTTGGCGGATCCAGGATTTTTAACTTTTAGATCCAATTTTAGACATTGTCAAAACCTAAAAATTAAGTATTTTCATGTTGAATGAGAATATTTATATCTTATAAGTGTTTTTGCGTGTGCGTGCGTGCGTGCGTGCGTGTGTGTGTGTTTGTGTTTGTGTGTGTGTGTGTGTGTGTGTGTGTGTGTGTGTGTGTGTGTGTGTGTGTGTGTGTGTGTGTGTGTGTGTGTGTGTGTGTGTGTTATTTTATAATTTTTCCATTTAGCGTTAATTTACTTTTTTTAAAACAATGATTGTTGTTATATGCGTTAAAAATATTTTCTAGAAGTTTTTATGAAGTACCACGTAGAAATATACTGTTTTAAGGCGCCATTGCTAAACTTTTTGGCGTCTTTTTTAATTCTAATGCTTCTTTTGTTATACAAAGCCAAAACTAAGAGTATTGTTTTCACGAAAGTAAATTATATATTACGTTATTATATTATTATGAAATTTATTAAAGAAAAAAAAACTTCTTAAAACATAAAAACGTTAACAATTTTGAGACTTAAAATAAAATCTTGATTCGTAAAGTGTTTTTTGAGGTTGTCTTTTATTTAAATTACGAATTAAAACGCTATTTATGAAAAAACTAAAAAAACAGCTACGAAAACCGCTTTAACAGCTCGTTAAAGTTGTGCGTATATTAAAAATATTTTAACATGGCATTTTTGATGATGATAAAAAAATGAAAAGATGAAATAAAAAAATTTTCAAGATATTTAAATGTATGAAAAGTACTTAAGAATTATAAACATAATATTTGCGTTGAAAAGTTAATTTAGAAAAAAGAGGATAATTGACGGAGTGTGATTACTTTGACCCTATAACTGTTTATGTGTTTTGCTTTTAATGTTTTTTAAATATTTGTTTTGAAATTATTAAATTTTATTATTTTATTGTAAATGTTATTTGAAAGTTTATTCAAACAAAATTAAACAAAAATTCAAAAACCTGAAATAAAGTTGCCTTTGATTGGCCAGTGCTTGTTTTGCGGGAGTTAGATAAGCGTAAACCACTCCCAATGGATTTTTTTTAGCTATTTTGTTGTAATTATTAAATGTTTATTTGTTGAAGAAGTGCTTTAAAAAGAGAAATAAAAAATATGTTTACAAACAATAAACTTACGTAAATTTTTGATTCCCCTGAACCTACGGCGACTTTTTTTTTCACAGCTTTTCAGTTCAAAGTTTATTACCTTGACCTAGCCTTTCTATAAAAAAAAACAATTAAATATCAAGCCTTCACTTTTAAATACAAATTAAAACAACAATTTTTAAAATATAAAATTAAAGCAGTGTCGTGGTTAGTGGGTTGGAGGTTTCTCTCTCCCTCCCCCCCCCCCCCCACCTTACCCTTAAAAAACGAACGTTAACAAAAATAAACTAATAAACAGTCATTAAAATCCCTCAAAATCTTAAAAAAACCTTCTTCTAAAAAAAAAAAAAAGCTCAAAATTTTGAATTTTTATTTGTTTCACCGTTTATAACCTAGTTGATAAAAATCTAAATATGAAATTCATTTTGTTGGAAAAAGTTTAGGGTGTCGCGTTTCTAGTTTTAAAATATATACTTGAAATATTATTACAGAATTTGGAAAAAGGGGAACGCTATCAAAATAATAGAATGAGGATTTTATTTATAAAAACCTTTTTTTTTAAATAACACCTAACTTGTAAGTATTGAATAATTTTCTTTGCTACATTTAAAACTTAAGTAAACGGATTTAATCAAGAATTCAAATTGTTACGCAATAACTGTGATTTTTTTAAAAAAAAAAGTTTTTAATTGAAGCGACAGGGGTTCGCAATTTTATTTAAAAGTTGTTTCAATTTGAATAATAAAATTTATATATATATATATATATAAATTTTATATATATATATATATATATATATATATATATATATAATTTATATATATATATATATATATATATATATATATATATATATATATATATATATATATATATATATATATATATATATATATATATATATATATATATATATATATTAAAACAAAAAATGTATACAAATTTTATTTATTTTTTACTTTTTTCTTATCAATTATTTGTTTTAAGTTGGTAATATGAATAACAATAATAATGACACCACCACCACCATTACCACCATCACCAACAAAAATAACAAGAACAATATTAATAATAATAATAATAATAATAATAATAATAATAATAATAATAATAATAATAATAGCAATAATAATAATAATGGTAATAATAATAATAATAAACAACAGCAATAACGACAATTATGCTGCGTTTAAATGCAAACGTAATGTCATTTTATGGCAAATATAAAATCTTAAATAATCCTGTAAATAAATATGAACTTTTTTTAAAAGTCGATTTAAAAAAAACAACTGTGCGTTACAAATTAAACAGGTGTTCAAAAATTTTATTATAACCGAATATTTAGAGGTGGTGCAAAATTCACTGAATAGCTACAAAAGATTTTCCTCGATGTGATCATTTTCAATTTAAATGTAATTTTATCTAAAATATGGCTTTTTATTTCAAAACAAAAGCAATTCATTTCCTAGACTTAATGAATCATTAGATCTTTTCAGGACTATTTTAACATTCTGTCTTTTACTCGAGAACGTGTGCGGATAAAAGAATCTTGATTTAAAACAAAATGTGTTGACTTTAGATTAGGTGGCAAGTGACGTCAAAAGTTTAAAGCCGGCTCCTCCTTTATTTATCAGCTTTTTATCCTTCAAGAGATCGATCTGTAGAACACACACAAAAGCAATTTTTTCCAGTAAATTATTTAGTGGGAATGACATCATGTCTGCTATAACGCTCCTCCCATAGTAAAGTTATTTAGTAATTTAAAATCCGCGATAGAGAATAAAGCCAAACATTTTTTTTTTTTTGATTAATACAACATATCTTTTCAGTACTATTGACAGCATCTGCAGTAAATTTTCTCACAATCATTTAACATATTATAAATTTGAAACAGTCGGTGTGTAACTAAAACTATACTTTTTTATTATAAAAATATAATTATCAAATTATATTCAAATTATACTTTTTTACTATAACAAATTAATAACATTATGAGACATTTTTTTATTTAAAAAAATAAATAAATAAGGCGTTATCACTTTTTCGTCCAACAACCCACCTATTAACTTTTGCATAAACTCCAAACATGGATTTTGGAGTTGATAAACATTAGTTTATTTTTATTTAGTTATTTGTTTTTTAAAATTGAGTTTATTGAAAACATGTTTTATTTAAAAACTAATAGAAACTAAAGTTAAAATACTAAAAAACAAATAACTAAAAAAAAAAACGTTTCTGCATATCAACTACGTATCTACTACGTGTCTACTACGTATCAATGGTATCTGATCAATGATCGTTTTAAAAAAGGTCATTTTTTTAAAACAAAAATTTCTGTATATAAAAGACACTCCACCAGACTCTCCTTATATTCAAATTTACTTTCCAGACGCTGGGTAAACAGCACAACGTCGCTGACTTAAAATCACTCTAGGTCGACTTTTTGTAAATATCTCCCACAACTACTATTTACTCAACATTTGTTAAACGTTGGCACGTATTTCTAATATTTCATTTTAAAATTGGCAACGTAAAATGGCACGTATTTACAAAAGTATGTTTTAAACATTGGCACGTATTCCCTAAAAAGGTAAACTCCAAACATTGAGATCTGTATAACCTTTGCAAGTATGAGCAACTTAGGCTGAAATTATGCTTGATATTTTGCAAACAAAAACAATTTCACTTTGATGTTTTAGTTAAGTTGGCTTGTAATTTTTTATGTAACGAATAATTTTCTTTTTAATTTAATTTTAAGTTGATTTTTAAAAAAACAAAAAAAGTATAGGGTTTTTTTTTTTTTTAAGGTTTTTTTTTCTTTTTAAAAACAGTATTAAAATGCTCATTTCTATTTGCATTATAAACCAATTCTAAAATTGTAGTCAAAAAACAAATCCAATTTTTACATCTTCTGTAATGTTATTATTTTTTTTTTTTTTAACGTGCGTTACCATTAGAAACCTGAAAATCAACTCAAACAATTAGAAAAACTTGCATAAAAAAAAAATTGTTGCTAAGTTTCATTTTTTATGAAAAGATTTTCTAAACATTTTCTACATTTTAAAAATCAATGCAACGCATATAAATTTAATATTTTCCTTGTTTTTAATTTTGTAATAACTTAGATTTAAACAAGGAACTAATTACATGTAAATGGTAAAAAATTAAAATATTACACTGTTTAAAACAATTTTTTTAGAGTGTGAAAATAAATCCTCCTCACTATGGTATCATTTATATATATATATATATATATATATATATATATATATATATATATATATATATATATATATATATATATATATATATATATATATATATATATATATATATATATATATATATATATATATATATATATATATATATATATATAATATGTATATATATATAAAAAAGTTCAAAAAATAAATTAATGTTTTTCTATGGGATACTTTTCATCTGTTTTACATTTTTCGGTGGTTTTTTTATCAGGAACAATTTTTTCCTCAGTTTTTTTATTTTGCGTTTGATGAGTTTTCATATGCTTTGACAAATGATCAGAACGCATAAACTTTTTCAAACAAGTTGAACATTCAAATCTTTTGTCTCCGGTATGAGTCCGTCTATGTCTTTGAAGTTCGTCAGACCGAGTAAATCGTTTATTACAAAATAACCAATTACACGCAAACGGTCTCTCACCTGCGTGCCATCGTAAATGCGCCCTCAAGTGACTAGTTTTTCCATAAATTTTACCGCAACCAGGAACATGACAAACATGTAACTTTCGTTGTTTTCCATCTTTGGTAGTTACCGTTTTGTTTTCTCCATCACGACAATTAGGACAGGTACAAGCAATTCTTCTGGGTCTTCTATGATCTCTTGTATAATAGATTTGCTGTTGTTGTTGATATTGGTAATCGGATAAATTCTCGCCGTGAATATCACCTGGTATCATTCGATTAATTATCATTTCTTGTTGGTGTTGCCCCATACCTATAGAAATATTAGCCTGCATGCTACATGTAGGACAAAATGAAGAAGTGGTTCCTACAGGATGATTGTGAATGCTTTCATGATTGCTACCATCAGATATATGTTCCTGAGGGTGTCGTATAGAAAAATTACTGCTCCATTTCATGTCTGAAGTGTGATGTTGATAGTTTAACGGAGAGTTAACATAAGACGGCTCTCTGAAGTTTGAGTGAACCATATAAGAGTTCTCTTGCTTCACTTCGATTGGATTGTTTTGCGGTAAAAAGTGAGCAAAATTTTGTTCTGAGCTATAACTATTAGCGGTTGGATTGCTATTGCCGAAGGAATGTAATAAATGTTGCTGATGTGGCGACACTGGTTGAGTTGGTGTATGGGACGCATGTAAACTCTGGGGCTGGTTTCGCAGTGTTGACATATTTTGGACCGGATTAATTATATGTGATAAAGAAGGTTGTTTACTAATTAAATTCAATGCTTGCATAGGAATGTTTTTAATTTCAAACTCCTCTTGAACCATACAAGAAGATTTTGTTGGTTCAACATTTGGCTGACATTTTCGATATGGCTGTTGCCACATGTATTGTTTATCAGAAGAATAACCGTTTTCTGGGTTGTGGTAATTTGTCGGGGAAATAGAACTTCCCAGATTCAATATATTTTGCTGGTCTGACTGCTGTAAGCTGTGCAAAGCGCTACCTTGAAAACTCATTTCATCTACTGCACAGTTAGGGGACTGCGAGGAAAGACACGAGTCACTTTCAAAGAAAAAATTACTCTGCGATAGCGGGGACGAATTAACATAATTTTCTGACGACTTCATTTCACAAGAAGAAAAATGTAGATTTTCAACGCGACAAGTATTTACATTGCTATGGCTGCAAGATGAACTCGATAAAGACGCGCGGTTTTGTGCTTCAATCATTCGTGTTTCCGTTATTATATTAGGATGTAGACGGGGTTTTTCAAACGTTTCGTTTTTTAATTTCATGCAGCTAGAATGAGTTGGTTGAAGAATTGTTTTGTGTAGTACGTTATAGTTTTGATCAATATATAAATCGTCTTTATCTCGATCGAAGGAAATATCTTTTTCGTTAAATATGTTATTACCTTGAGGATTAAACGTGTCGCCAATTTTACTGCACGTTGCAGCTAAAAGTGCTAATGGTGAGGGCTGGATATTCTGGAATAAGAAAAAATATTATCTCAAGAAAGGGGGCGGAGAAGTTCCGCAGTTCTTCATATAAAATTCAATATTCAAACTTGAGACATTGTAAATAATACTTACAGCAGTCTGCTGGTGCGTGTTAGGATAAACATATTTACCATCGTCTTTCTTTAAACCTATGGGTCTCATCTTAGTCTAAAATAACAAGGAAATGCTTTAAATTTACACGAGATTTCCTTGTAAAATTTGAGGCTCGATATAAAAGTTAATGGTTCAATTGTTATAAACTTTATAAACATACAGCTGCACGGCCTCGTTTACAAATCAAATCTAAACAGCCAATAGGAGGATCTTTTAAATGTTTGATTGACAGCTTTTCTGTAAAATTATTGTTTTTGCGCTGTTAGCATAAAACTATATTTGAATAGCTGTCAGTCATTCTTTTATTAAATTTATTTCTGTAATTAAAGGAGGTGATGATTGGCTTTACGATTAATATCGGAGTGTTAAAATTGTAATCCGAAACAACGAAATTTAGCAACTTAATATTATCATTCATTTTAAAAAAAACAAAGCCTTAAGAAAAATTCTTTACTTATAGTTTTTGATAAAAGAACCATTTTCTTTATTATTTTTTTTTCTTTTTGGCCACAGTCAAATTTGTTAAAGTTTATCATAAAAAATAAAAAGTTCATTAAGTTGGAGGAAAAAAAAACAACGTTTAAAACAATTTTTGCAAGCTGCTCTAACACAATCGTGCCGCCCACTATAAATCAAGTTGATTTAACGAGCATTTGTATTATTCGATGTATATTATGACTACAACTATAAAATACTAATACTACTAAAACAAAACAAAACAAAAAAAAAAAAAAAAAAAAAAAAAAAATATCCTGATTAAAAAAATTTATTAGCAGAACTATTATTTGTAAGTTTTTTTATTTTAAAATATATACTTAAGCAATATTACTTCGACAAAATTTGAAGCGCACTTTGATGCGTAAAAACCTTACCTTTGCGATGATTTATTTTGTGAAAAAACTTTTGAATATATATTCTGATTTGCAATTCCGCATATTAAAATACTTCCAGAAATTCACTTAAAGATTGCGGGAAAGTTAATTACGAATTCATGAGCTTGATTCGAAAATATTAGTTATTTATTCATCTCTAAATTGTTGAAATTATTGATGAGTTAAGTGAGGGAACATAAAATGTTGAAGAAGAGACTCTTGCGACAATACCACTTTTCTTTTTCGTTGGTTTTTCTTTAAGCTGATTTTTGTTGTTTTGATTTTCCTTTAATTTATTTTATTTTAGTTTTTATATTATTGTTTTTAACTGGAAAAATATTACCCGATTACTTTCGAAACTTTCTTTTCACAAATTTTTGATTTCGTTTATCAGTTAATTATTTTTATGTATTTTTAACTGTCTTTTTAAAGTTGAACAGATTTTTATTTTAAATAAATAAACTTAAAAACAAATGAAATAAACGCTTAGCATAATGTTTTAACTAAAACTTTTTCTTTCCGATGACTTAGCTAAACTTTTCCATTTTTATTTGATTCATTTTTTTTTTTTTTACTTTTTCATTTTTTCTAACTTTCCGCCTTGTAGAAGATCTATCAATTCTAAGATCATTTAAATTTGTAGTAATATTATATTAATATTAACTGAAACTTTTTCTTTCCAATGACTTTGCTAAACTTCCTCCATTTTTATTTGTTTCATTTTTTTTTTTAATTTTTTTTTTTTTACTTTTCCCTTTTTTCTAACTTTCCGACATGTAGAAAATTTGTTAATTCTAAGATCATTTAAATTTGTAATTTATTATATTATTATTATTAAATTTGTAAGTTTATAAAAATTTTGAGCCCTTTGAGAACTTTTTTATATGAGTAAATTTATCTTAAAGTAAACAAATCAAAATGAAAAATGAAAAAAATAAAGGTCTATTTAAAATGAAAAAAAAATTCAATAAACATCTATTATTACAAATTTTATTTTATGTTCATTTTACAATAAAATTCAATAACTGTTTATAAATGTAAACGCATTTTTATATTTTATAAATAAGATTCATCGTTGTTTTATTATATAATCATACATCTCCAAATTTATGAATTTTTCCAAAATAGTTTCGTTTTTCCAAATCACTAAAAACTTTTTTTAGCATTAACTTCTTAACATTTTAAGCAGCGTTAATAAAAATCTCTGTGATATTTGCAACCGTGAGGCAAGAGCGTGAGGCAAGTGCGTGACGCAAGTGCGCTACCGCTGCGCCACGGCTAAAAATCTCTGTCATATTTGAAGAGGCTTTACTTTTTTTTTTATATATTATTATTACAAATTTGCCGTTTAAAATAATTACAACTCTCGTATTTGTAAAATATACACATGGCGGGGGCAAGAAGAAGACAAAATAGTCTTATCGCCAAGCCCCAAATAACTTTTAACACTCTAAATTATGTTTTTGTATGAAACACATAAAGTTTATTAATTTCATTGACTCAAACATAAAATTGTTTAAAAGCTTACTTTCTATACCATTTAAAAGAAATAAAGTTTAAAACCTTGCCGGACCTCAAAAGATACACTCATAAACAAAAAAAACTCACAATATTTTTAAATAAAAACTCCGTAATAAATTAAAAAAAAAAACTTATATAAACCATAAACAATAAAACTGTGTATAAATTTACGGTTTATATTATTCCTTTCCATTTGTCATAAAATTATTGGTGCCATTGTAATAAACTTAATAAAAAACGTTTAGAAAATTTCCTCTCATAGTGAAAACCAAATCTTCTTTGATCCATAAAAAAAAATATCCTTAATATAGCTACAGGATACCGTATTAAACTTAATTTCTGTTTTAATTTTTTGCATTAACGTTTTTTCTAAGATATTTTTTTATTAATGGTTTTTTTATCCTTCGATCAGGAAACGGCGATAATCTAATTTTTTGCGTGTCATTTAGAATTAAAAAAACTATTGGAATCTAATAACACAAAAAAACAATATTGTTTATAAGTAAGAAATTTTGCACTAGACAAATTATTTCGCAGCAATTGTGCATCAAAAAAGTTAATATTATTGAAGATATGTCGTGCTGTTCGTTTTTGTATTTTTAAATTAGAATAAAGTTTTGATGGCTCCACTCAAAAATAACGGATTTGAAAGAATAGAGGGTATTAAAAAAGAAAAAAAAAGCATTTTTTGTAAAAAAAAATTTTTTTCTTTCTACTTTTTGAAAAAAATTGAAAATTGTTTTTGAAAACTGCTGTTTTTTATTTAGATCGAAAGTTTTAACTTTAATAGTATAACTTAGAAAAAAATGCTCATTTTCACCAGCGTATCTAGAAGTTAGGGTGTTTACTTTCACTTTCATTAGCATATCAAGAAGTAGGGTATTTACTTTCATTTTCACTTTTACTTTCATTAGCATATCAAGAATTAGGGTGTTTACTTTCACTTTCACTTTCACTTGCATATCTAGAAATTGGATGTTTCCATAGAGTTTTTGTTGGACCACATTGTTCGCAAATTTTTTTAACGTTTTTTTTTGTTGGTTTATTGTAATTTATTTTCATTTCTTGTAAAATTTTGGCTAGTTTTTTTTAACATTTTAAGTACTTATAATACCCTCCATCATTTTGTTCAATTTTTATTTCATTTTTGAGTGGAGCCATCAAAATGTTATTAAAAAAGAATTTTTTCTCAAGTTTTGCGCACTTTCAATATCATATTTTTGTTTTAAAGCAAAAGACTTTGTTTTTGAAATATATATAAGTTATTTCAAAAAAGGTACATGCACACACACATACGCAAGTAATTGGTTTTATTTAGTTTTTGAAATAGGTCACAATAACCAGTGATTACTTACTGGGTCCCAAATATCACAGAAACTTTTTTCCTTAAAAAGTTATATCCACTTTGATATTGAAAGAACAATAATTTTATAAAGATTTTAAAACTTGCAACATTTGTTATAAAAACATTGTAATAAAAAAATTACAGCTAATAATCGTGAGGTTAGAATTATTTTGTTTTATCTCCGCTTTTAGAGTTTTGAGATAAAACGATTTAAAAATTAAAAACTTTAGTAGACGGCATATAAAAAGTTTTTCATAACTTGTGTTTTCTCCGCAAGTTTTTTTATTATAACTTGGTTTTCAATATAGTAGAAAAACATTATATTGAGGTACATAACACAATAACTCAAGTTTTTTTAAAACGATTGAACAAAATAATTCTAACCTCGCGAAATGTCATAAAAAATGATAATTTAAAAGTTTTCTTCAAAAATGTTTTTTTTTTTGTTTGTTTCATAATTTAAGTAATATATTTTTATACTTCATTTAAAAACATTATTGTATCTGAAATTTTTAAAAACTTTAGTTGAAATTTTAGGAACTACAGACTCCGGGGTTAAAAAAGAGAGACTCTCAGACTCCGTATATTTCTTTTTGTCTTAAATACTGTTTTGAATAAACTATCTGAAGCTGTTACAAATAAAACGCCTCTGAAATACTAGAATAGACTGTTTAAACTTTCTATTATATTGCAAAAACTACTATTTATTATTAGTTTCTTTTCTTTACTAAAAAAATAACTTTTTTTTGGTTAAAGGTTTTTCTACAAACAGACTTTAGATAACGGATTTCTTAACATCAAGTTGGAGTGTTTAAAAGCTATTTTTCAATTTTTAAACTCATATAAAGACCATAAACTCATATAAAGATCATAAAAAAAATTGTTCTAAATTTAAAATAACTTGAAAATATTATTTCAATCAATATTATATCAGAGCTAACAACACCGGGGGATGAGGAAGGGGGCCGGAGGGGCACTTTACTTACAAAAAAAAAATTGAATGAAAAGAATTTTTTTTCATTATTGTATTACGAAGCTTGGCTTTTACTTTGGCTATTTAAACCTTACGATAAATAGTTTTAGTCTTATATTTATTTTAATGCTAATAATCGAAATTTTTTTCGAAATTTTTAAATTCGAAAGCTTTATTTTTTTCACTTACAAAAGAAAAATATTTTTGAAATATATTACAAGTTTCATGTATATCAACCTGTCTCTCCGCGCAGCGGCCTTTCTCGTCAAATTTCGTATTTCGGAGCTTCAGAGTTGAGAAAGTGAACAAACAGGTGAGTATATAACAGTCTTCAAGATCTTTTTCCTTTATAAAACTGAGAAGGTTGCATAACTTAAATTCTCATTACTACATTTTTAGATTTTAGATTTTTTTTTCGACACAAGTTTTTGTTTTTTGCAAGCCTATATTTTTTGTTTTAATAAATAAAAATCATGTTTCACTTGGGTTTCGTTATGTTTTGGAATATGGTTAATTACGAGCTACAAAATAATAAATTGGGTTAATAAAAAACGATTTCTCAAAAATTTCATTATTTTTATAAAAGTAATGTTTTACAGATCAGTGTACTTCTATTCTGTAAATATTAATAAATGCTTATTGATTCGGCTAATGCATGATAAGTTACTTAAACTTCAATATAATGCACCTTTTCAAGATGTAAGCAAGGTTTAAAAAAACGTAGTGGTGAGGCGGTGAGGCGTACGCTTTTTGCAAAAATTTTTAAAACTTGACAACAGTCAAGATTGAAAAAAGCGTACGCCTCACCGCCTCACCGTTGCGTTTTTTTAAACCTTAGATGTAAGAGAGAACTTGAAAGTTGTAATTAAGAAACGTTGGATTTAGTTAAGAAGATGCATGTTGTAATTAAGAAAAGTAAGATGTAATTGAGAAGATAAAAGTTGTAATTAAGAAACGTCAGATGTAATTGAGAAAATGAAAGTTGAAAATAAGAATTCGTAAAATGTAATGTAACTGAAAACATGATAGTTGTAATTAAGGAAAGTATAAAGAATACAAAGTTCTTTGTATTTTGAATTTTGTAGTCCTAATATGCTTTGTAATTTAAGGCTGGAAATAATAATATACCTACAAAATATAAAAAGTCATAGGCGGTAACTAGAAAAATCCTATTAGGTATCAATTAAAACTTTCTTTTATTTTTGCTTGTGAAAAATTTAACTGAGATTTCAGATGAATAATATATAAAACACAAATAATTTTTTACATGAAAATATAAAGTTTAAATAGAATTTAAACAACGTCATTAAAAATCATTGCAATATTCAGTTAAGCACCAACTTGTACGTTATCTATATTTAAAATCGTTTCGTAATGCATGGTTGTATGTTATACTGCACGTGTAGAGTTTTTAGTAAGCAGTAACAGTTCTTTCTAAGTAATGTATTTGTTGTTCCATAATCCCAGCACCGAATACAGGTGGAATGCGAATCACATTTTTAACGTGAATTTTTATTTTGGACCAGATAGTTTCTAGTGGGCTTAACATTGGGCTGTAGAGTCCTAATCGTAACTACTGAGCCGGTAAGTTTTTAAATACCCTTTCCAAACAAGCGTGACATGGAGCATTGTCTGTTACGAAAACCAAATCCTCTAAACGATTCCCGGATGTAACCCACTAGCTAAACATAGCCATTATCCACTCGTTACAAGAGAGTTTCCATCGTGACAACATTTATCGTTGATATAACTGTAATCAAATGTATGCTTGTACCTTTTGAAGCAGGTATTTACATTGTTGCTCTCTTTCTCCTTGCGTTTTTCTACAAAAAAGGTTAAAATTTATTTCACCCAGTGGGCACCGGACCAAAAAAGACGTCTTTTGAACGTCAAAACACGTCCAAAACGTTCTAAAGACGTTCAAAAGATGTCCACAATGTGTATAAGACGTTTAAAAGACGTCTTTTTTACGTTTGTGCCCACTGGGCATGCAACCAAACTATCTGATGACCATTTTTGATGTATTCGTTAATGTTCCTAACATATTCAGCTCTTTTTTGTTTGTTCTCATCACTATTCATTGTAGTAAACTCCTTGTGCACTTTTTTAAACGAAAATAGTCTGCCTTCGAGGTAATTGGCAATTGTGGTTGTGCTGAAGCTATTATTAAATTGTCTTAACATTCTTTTTTTAATGGCCACCAATGTCAACTGACAGTCACTTTCAATCCATGTTAGTGTTTCTTCGATTTAATTATCGGTTAATTTTTTTAGTTTAAAACTGACTAAATTGTATACTGTCTTGTATTTGACACCTAAAGTTTGCACCAGAATCACCCAATCGTCATTTCGCTCAGCACATCCAATAACTCTTCTTCTTTTATTCAATGAGAATAAAACGTAATGTTTTCTTTCAACTTGTTCAGTTGTATGTATTTCATGTCTACATATTGGACAAGTTGGTTCTGGTTGTTTCAGAAGTGGATGTAAATAAATTTGGTGAAATAAATGCTTGCACGAATTCAATTTAATAACAGACTTTCTGTTCAAGTGTATTGACAAATTACACAACGATTTTTCAATTCCATTAATGAAATTACTGTATTGCTGGTGCATACAAATGCTAAATTTGATGTTATTAATTTATTAAAATGCATGTCGAAGAAGATTTTTTATAATGACCTTTAAGTGAATTCGCAACTACAAATAATATACCGGGTGAATAAAAAAATCAATTGCTTTTACTCAGTAATTGGTCAGCTTTACGTAAATAAAAACTATAGAAATTTTTTTTAAGCTTTTAATGACGTAAAGATGAACAATTACTCAGCGTTTTGAACAATTACTCACCTTTAAAAGTTTATAGTATAAAAAATAAATATTGAAACTATACCTTTATTTTAAGTATAAAATTGAAATTATAGTATAATTATAATATAAGTATAGAATAAGTATAAATATTGAAACTTTATTTTAAGTATAAAATAAAGGTATAGTTTCAATATTTATTTTTACATTTTTTTATACTCATTTTTATATCTATTTATTTTTTGATTTTGCGAGTTTTTTTCCATCAATTTTTTTTTTCTCGTAATAAAGAATTATTATAGGGGAAGTTCGTGTACCTAGGGCCATCCCACTTTATTTGAAAACTATAAAGTTCTAAGTAATTCTTCTCATTGAGATGATCAGTTATAAAAAGTTTTATTCTTTAATCCTATTTTGATTCTATTCAAAATAAATCAGAACAGATATCTAACCAGATTTTCAAATAACAGTTACATTCAAAGGTATTTTGCGGCGACTGAATTTTCAATTTCTACAAGAGGACCAAAACTATGGAATAAAAATTAACAAATGAACTTAAATCAATTGCAACGCTTAATGAGTTTAAAAACAAATTGAAGCAAAAACTATTGATTAACGACGCAGCGCTCAGCTTTTTCTGAAGTATTAATGATTGCTACTAATAAGTAATTAGAGGTTTGTCATTATCAGCTTGACGATCTTAGAAAGGATCGTGTCACTTGTTACTGATTCATTTCTTCTTTTATAAAAACTTATGATTTATAAAAATTCTCCAGATAATTTAAGGTATCTGCTGGTGTAAAAGGAAAGCTTCAGGATTATGCGTATTTGCCTGCATGCTTTTTAATAATAGAGTTTTTATTATGCTAAACATTTTTTTTTTCTTTTTTTTTTTTTTTTCTTTAAATTTGTATTTAAATTTTTCATAACCAATACAAAACTAAAAAGTTAAAGTTAAAAAACATTAAGAACTATTATTTTTATTTATAAAATCTTAAGAAAGTGTTTTATATTATATTGTGTTACGTTTTTTTTTAATTTATTACGCTATTTTATATTTACGGTATAGATTAAGGGGGTTGGTGATAAGACAAATTATGTCTTCTTCTTGCCCCTGCTATTTTTATATATGTTATGCTTTACGACTTGAATAAATTTATATGGTAAAAAAAAAAAAAAAAAAAAATTCTCAGAGAGCGTTGCTCAGCAAATTATAATTGAAAAACAATTTTTGATGGTCTGAAGTAAGTTTTTGCTGTTGGTATCTTAGATTTTTTGCAATACGAGAGGAAATGTTTACTAAAAGTTTTTGCATGTTTTATTGTTTGTTAAATACTAAATGCAATGTTCAATAAGTTTCCTCTCAATCGAGGTTCGTTAAAAGATGAAATTTTTCATGGGGCTATCATTTCTTGAACCGAGAGCCATATGTGCGTCAAGAACTTGCTTGATCACGAGATAGATTTTTGAACTTTGATTAGTGCAAAAAAGTTTTCTCTCGCGTTTTTTTTTTTTTTTTTTTTTTTGTGTGTTTTATATTACAATGTTTAAAATACAAATACAAATATACAAGTAAAAATATAAAAATTACAAGTAAAGGTATCGTAAAAATAAATAAATAAAAAACGCGGATACTCAAAGAAGACCATTAGGTCTTGTCACAGAGAACCGCTGATGAAGAACTTGAAACTTAAAATTTATACAAAGTATAAAAGTTGTTATACAAAAAAAATTCTTCATTGAGAACCGCTTGTAAATTTAAAAATCTCATAAAAATCAAATGCATAAATACATTGTCAAGTGTGTAAAACACAAAAAAAATTCAAGTGCATTCATATGCATATTCAGTGTTTAAAAATACAAAAATACATCATCAATAGACAAAATGATTTCCTTAAGATTTTTTTTGAATTCTCATTCAAAAAAAATCTTAAGGAAATTCATTCAAAAAAAATCTTAAGGTAACTCTATTCCAAAGAAAAATCAAAATGATTTAAAACTATTTTATTCCAAAGAGTAGCCCCACGAAATGATTGATTTTGCAAAAATAGTTTAAAAAAATGGTTGACGAATTAAATTATCATTTCTTTATTTTTATCTTATAAAAATAAAGTTGTATTTATTTTTGTAAGATAAAAATAAAGAAACTGGGTTGCAGTTAGTTTTGCATTTGTACATAAAACAAAGAATATTAAAAACATTTAGCTGAAATATATCAAGAATTTTCATTTTAAATAAGAGAGGCTTGGCATGAGTAAATCTATCTTTAAAATTAATAAGACGAGCAACATGCTTTTGTTGACGATAAAGAGGCATAAGTTTAAATTTACTAGCACTACACCAAGCAATATTTTCATAGTTTAAATAACAATGAATAAAAGAGTAATATAATTGAGTTAAATTACGTTTATTCAAAGCATTTCTAGCTTTATAAAATGTTTCTATACTTTTAGCAACTTTATTACATAAGAATTCTATGTGATATTTCCAGTTAAGGTTTTCATTGATATAGATACCCAAAAAGTTTGTATTAATTACTCTTTCTATTAGAATTTTGTCAATAAAACTTAATGGTAAATCGAAAGGCAGAAGTTTTTTTTTTTAGAAGCTGGATAAAAAAGTATCCAATTAGTTTTTTCAACATTAGTGAAAGCTTGTTTATTTTAGAAATTTTTGAATTTTCATTCAGAAATTTTTGTTAATTCGATATTCATATTTTGAAATAATATTGTAATGTTGTTATCAGATAAATTAAGCATGGAACGGTATTTCAAAGGTTTGTTTGGAAAATCTGATAAAAAATATGAAAAACTGAATCATTGAATTAATTAGTGTAAAAGGTAGCACACATTATTAAAAACTAAACTAATTAAAAAATTATTATCTAGAACGAAAATTATAAAGGATTACCTTTGATGGAACTATAGAAAATTCGCCTGTTTTTTCGAAATATTTCTAACGTTTAAGTTTTACGAAATAAATTAATAATTATTTTCTATTAAAATATTTGCTTATTTATTTATTCCTAATAATTCTTGTAATAAACAAACAAACAAAAAAAAAATGCAAGTATTTTGTAAATTTATTTATATGCACAAATTGTAAGTGGAATTATGGAAATTTCGTTGAGTGTACTTGGAAACTTAAAATTATCGAGGAATATAATTCTAGTTAAGAATAATACAAAATTATTTTTATTAACTTGTTGCTTTCACGTTTGGGGTGAAGGATGAAATTTTAGGGCTTTTTTTGTTTCTAGACTCTAATCATTGTAATTTTTTGCAAAGCATTGTCATTTTACATAAGTATAAACATACAAATGTTTGGAGTTTGCTCCAAAATGTCTGAAAGTTTTTTTAAATCTCAATATGTATATATATATATATATATATATATATATATATATATATATATATATATATATATATATATATATATATATATATATATAATTAACTTGTTATTTATCAAAAAGTAATTACAATGTGATTGCATAGATAACATATAGATTTTGGAGCTTCGCAACTAAATTTAACATTTAGATTTGGAGCTTCACTATTAATAAAAGCTGGCTTAGGCTCCTTTCTAGCTCCAAGCCAGCTTAGAGCGGCCCTAAGCCAGCTTAGAGCGGCCCTGTATGAAAGTATTTATAAAATCACAAGCAAAAGAAAAAAAAAATTAATGAAATACATAATTGAAAGTTTAATTAGGTATAAATAATGTTGACATGCTATGAATTAGACAAAACTTTAGTAGGGTTAATAAAAACTAGGTAATAGTTAATAGTACATGTTATTATTTTATTTTAGGGGCCCCAAGAAGTCCTTTCGGACTTAACACCAAGCATCGCGGAAGAGCATTTGAAAGGAAGTTTACGCCTCCTTCCTTAGCGATGTTATAAAAGTTGCCCAGAGAGTTGAATCACGGACCTTTAGTTTCTTAGGCAAGCGCGCCTATTATATATTATATATTAAAACTAAAAACTACTCTAAATATAAAATTTGAAATTGAGATTTTATTTATAAATTTTTAAGTACATCTAATATTAAAAAAAAAAAAAAACGATTAATACAGGTTAATAATTACAAATAATTAGTTTTTCTCTCTTACATTTTATGGGTAGGATAAATTTGGGTTGCGTAAATATTTGAATGGATAGATTGAATAGATTTATAGATTTGCTCCGAATTTATAGGTAATGTCGTCATTTCAAAGACAACTATTTGAGCACATCAATCACACAAGCTTATAGGAATTTACTTCAAAAATACTTTTATAGTATTGCTATTATAATAAAAGAATTTATAGAAACAGTTCAGGAAAAAGAACTTTTTCTCCCCCATCTCGTTCAACATTTTTTATAAATTCAGAAAAATCAACATAAGGTTGACAACGTCCGTTTTCGTCCAACTCTATTGACTCTACGCGATTATAAATTTTATCAGAAGGGTCCTTGCAAGACAGAGAACTTGAGTATGTTTTATTTAAATTGTCCATTGAATTGTCCAAAGATAGATTCTCGTTTGAATATGACTTAGTCTTACCAACGACTAAAAGAGAAGTATTTTCATTGAAAAACGGACTCGGTTCAAAATTATCAGTTATAAACATTGTCATGTCAGGAGGTTTGTCAAACGTTTTCATAGTTTGGTTAGTGGAAATTAGTTCAGTACTGCTAAAACCCAAGGCGGTAGTAGGCGGAGAGCTATTCAATTGTTCATTATTAGAAACGTGCATCGAAAAAGGACCTACAGTAACACCTTTAGGAGTACCAGGTGTAGCTGTTGAGGGCGTATTGCTTCCTGTAGAACTGGGAGTATTTGCAGTCTTTTCTAGCGCAGAAGGTATCTTTAAGGGTGGAAGATTATAGCTTGCAAATCGCTTTTCGAAGCACCCGGATGAAGACCTAAAAAACAATATAACTTGATATTTGATATCATTTACATCGTCATCAATAACTCGTGCAACTATTTATATTTTAAAACTTTTATTATGAACTATAAAACAAAACAAAAAAAAAGGAAACCGGCTAGCAACAATTTGTTACTAAGACAGTGATTTGACCATGTCTCTTTATGCTTACAAAACTTTTTTCAATTTTTGCTTGTGATTTTTACTTTCTAAAACAACTGTTAACAACTACAAAATACAATAAATAGTTCTCGACTAGATATAGATATAGACTTCGTTGTTGTATTAAAGCCAAGATGGTTATGTGTTCATTAAAGTCAAAACAATTTTTTAAGGTTGTAAAAGAATCAAACAAAAAGGCGCGAAAAAAAATCACTGAAAAACCGCTATAAAGCTAGCTAGTCGCCAACTCACTTCAGGTAGTTCATTTAAAAGTTAAAACTTTCTTAGAGAGAAATAAAAACAATTTTTCATTTGCTTGAAATGAAAAAACAAAACACTTGTTGAGCTATTCCGCCTTGTACACAAAATACTTTTAGAATTTTTTAATTCTAGAAAAAGTAAACTATATATACCATTGGTATATATAATTTTAAAAACATACAACATCCACACTATTCCTTTCTCCAAATATATTTTGGTAACATATTTGTAGACTTTGTATTTTTAAAAAAATCAAAAAAAGACACAAAAAAAAGTCACCAACTATTCACTAAGACAATATTGCTATATATGGGTATAGAGAAAGAACTGGGTTACTTATATGTAGGGATGTACCGAAGCTAAGATTTTGCCGAAGCCGAAGCTTCGGCCGAAGTCACTCTGCCGGAGCCGAAGCTTTTGCACTTATATAGATAAATGTTGCTATCTCACAAATCTAGCTATCTAGGGATAATATTAGTTGCTGAAAAATATTTTTTAACATTTTACTCCAGTTATTATATATACTGCATATTGCAAAATATATGTACTGTAATGATAAGTTATTTTAGCAAATAAGGTATTTTACTATAACAAGGTTTTTTTTAATTACACGATATTATAGGATTTATGATGTAACTATGCCTTGTTTAAACAAGTTTAATGTTATATGGAAAAAAGATGACTAGCTAATTAGTAATTCTAAATACAAATTAGTAGTTAAACTAGGGTGTGAATTATAAAACTAATTTGGCTTCTTGTTAGATTAATCAAGTCTAAACTTTAAAATTATATTATAAACAATGTTTAGTTTACATTAGTTTTAACTTTGAAGTATAATAAAATTACCATTTAGTAATTACTAATTACAAGTGAGGAAAGTTATTTTTATTATACTTATTAGTTTATTACGTTTAAATTAGTTATCTATTGTTAGAAATTAGGCAAATTATAATTTAAAAACGTAGTCTGTTCTCCATGCTCGGGCAACAGCCTGCTTCTTTTGGCTAAAAATGTTTCCCGTTGTGCTAAAAGAGAGCTCTTAACGGATGAAGCTGCACACAAAATTTTCATTTTCACAGGTGCACAGTTCACGCCTCCTTCCTTACCGTGACGCATATATATGTTCAGAGCTCGTTTCGAACCTGAATCTCCTGCATATAAAGCAAGCACTGTAACGACTGCGCCACGGCCGCACGGAGCTGGTTTAATTGTAAGCACCCCACCACTTATAAGAACATTTATTTTTTGGTTGATATGCTAAAGTAGAAGTGAATCAATTGATGAATCAATTGAAAGTTTAAACTAACATTTTATATCTTTTATCAAATAAGGAAAACGGAATGCTCTTGTTAAACTTATATATAGTAACGAATAAACATTTATAGTTGATAAACAATTATGTTGCACATGAAAAATTAAAAATATTAAATGCAAAAATACCCGTAACTACAGGTAGACACAGCCTGCCTGTATATAGTTTGTGCCTGCCAGAGTTAGGTTTGCAGTAATATTAAACCTGTAAATAAATTTCTAGCAACTGAACGCAACAAAATAATTAATTTGAAAATTAACGTCAATTTTTAATTAAATTTGTAATAAATTTAAAAAAATAACAATTTTATTCATAAAATTGTTATTTTTTTTAAATTTATTATTATAAATTATTATTTAAGAAATTTTTTACTTGTACCATTTTTCTTTTAAATTTTGAGCTTTTCCTCAAGAATTTTTACTATTATACTTTTTTCCCCCTCCGTCAGTGTTTTCACATTTCTGTGAAGCATTTTCATTTATACCCATTTGATCAAAAAACCTGAACATAACCTTGATTTGTCACGATCACGTGATATATGATTTGTCACGATCACGTGACACAACCTTGATTTGACTATCACGATCAGAGTCTTTAACGAAATCAAAAATCAAAATCAACTTCTTTTGCTTGTTGTAAGTGATTATTTTTAACAAGCAAATTTTATATTAAGGGTACTGCAGCTTTTATATATAGTTTCGATACTCCAAATGAAAGCGGTAGTACCCTTGATATAATATTACATACTATAAAATTACATTCTTTACATACTTAAACATACTATGGTCTGTTTCTTTAAAAAATATAATGTAAAACGGGGTTTGAGCATCATATCAATTTTCAGACGAACAGTACCTTTGTATTTATGAAAATAAATTTTAAAATCAGTTTTAAGCTCGTCAACAACAGTTTTGATTTCAGTTGATTTGCCCTAAGCATAGTCAAGAAACGGTATGATCTCTGATGTGTCTGCACTCATACCTTTTGTGCGCTTTCAAAGGGTTTTAGTATGCATACAATTATTTCAGCATGCTGCCATTGATTTTCATTAGGTTATTTGCTTCTTTAATTGTAAAATCATAATGATTCATGTTTTTGAGTGGGTTAAGAAATAATTTTACTAGCGCAAAATTCAAGCGCAAAAAACTAAATACAAATTACAGTGAAAATAGGTTTCAGTAAATACAAAAACGGAATAAAACTAAACATAGAACTTAAATAAAATGTAAAAAAGCACCTATTAATTTTGATAAGCAGGCAATCAAAAAAAAGAAAACAATATAGTTTGCAGTTTTGCAATGTATACTATGTATGCCGCGACATACGTTATGAATTCAAAGTAAAGGAGCAAATTACAATTAGTAGAATTGTAATATAAAGTAATTATATTGTAAGAAATAAAATTATTTTATATTTATTATAACAGTAGCTTATTACCTTTAATTACCTAAAAAAAACTTGCCGAAGCTTCGGTACATCCCTACTTATATGGAAAATATTTAAAAATACATCAATTATGGGAAGATGGTGAACAATACAAAACAAATAGAAATGAGATTACAAAAATTGGTGTTAGGCAAAGAATACAAAAGAACTTTAAAACATCAACACTGAGATCTTGCATCTAAAATTAAACTAAATTATACAGAAGGTAAATTTTAATAAAAGAAAAATCAGTACCGTGAAAATTTTTTTTTCATTTTAAAAGTTTTTGTTAAAAATTTAAATTGTTTAATGGACTTAATTCAAACATAATTCAATCATGAAGCTAACATGATTATAACAACCATAAATCAAACATGAATCAAACATGAACAGTAATCTACACCCATACAAAAGTATGCAATTCTCATCTTAGAGCACATTACTTATATTTCAAAAACCTTATTCTTAGCTTACTTAAGTCAAATAAGTCAACTATCATACTATATATATACTATATATTATACTATATATCATGTACAATATAATTACCTGTTTTGCGTGCAACCTAGCTCCATATTAAAAAGCTTAACTATCAATGTCATATCATCTCGTTTAAGGCAATGCGTGTTATGTGATTTTAAAAATTTGGTTTGGTGCATTCGACATATTCTGTTAATAACTTCTTGAGCCACATCTTTTATGGAAGATCTTTTCCCTATTTCTTCTTCCACCATTGAAGCAATACCGGAATTGACCTATGAAAACTGCAACTAATGAAAATGAGGCAAAAAAATTTAAAACGCAGTTAACACTGAAAATAAAATGGAAATAATCACTCACCTCTTCTGGTAAAGCATCTGTTGCATGCATGTAGGCATGATACACACCATGTGACATTAGGATCAAGAACTTCATTGAGTTATCTATCTCTTCCCCACCGTGAATAGATGGAATTGAAAGAATAGGCTCTTCAGAAGCAGAACTAAACAAAAAAAATAAACTTTAATGACATTGATAGTTGGCAAAACTAAAACTAAATTCTTGACAAAATTCTCTTCGTAATGTTGCAGATTCAATGAAGAAGATTATGAAATGAAAAATACATAACGTAATCTACCAAGGAAAAAATAAAACTCTAAATTTATAATGTAATTGTCAAAATGACTTACCTCAAAAAATAATTATTTTTGTAACCTGCTTTTAAGCTCCAATCACCTAAACTGCGAGTTACTCGAAGAATGGAGAGAGTTTGAAGCTGCTCTATGTCAACTCCAAGATTTCCAAGTCTTTGTAACTCAGATATTGTTGAAACCGTATGATCAGTACTGAGCTGATAAAACAAATTTAAGAAACTAAAAACAAAAATAACAACAGAAACAATCGTACAAACTTTACATAACTATATATTTTTATATTTTTTCGGACAAAAATACTTTTAATCAATGCTATCAATTAAAATTAATTATGCATTTAAAAAAACTAATTTAATTCAACAATTATAAAAAATTTTCCAGTGGGAAGAACTGTTATTTAAATTAAAAGTTTATAGGAGAACATTTGTATAAAAATGATTATAGCATTTAAAGAAATTTAAATGAGTTCTAATTTTAGTTCTGAAAGTTCTTTGACTATAATCATAGGTTGAAAATCTTCATTAACAAAAAAAAAAAACTTCAGCACTAGACTTAGCACTAAATTTTTTAAAAAACTTCTTGCATCAGACTCTTGATAAATATAATGCCTGCACATAATGACATAAATAATGACTAGCCCTGTGACACACTATGCATCGTGAAGCAGAAATAGGATTTTACTTTCTTTTCTGAAAATTTTTTCCAAGTTTAATATTTTAAATCCTTTATAACCAAATCAAGTTAGCATTTAATAAAAAATAATTATTTCAAATTTTTTTAATTTGCATTTTTAAGAGCAGGATTTAGGGATTAAAAAATCCGGGTCTTCACTAAATCTTTATATTACATAAGATAATTTTAAAATTTCTTCATTTCGTATATTATCAAATAATACATTTTATAAATTAAAAGCCAAGAAAAGAAAAGAAAAATGTTTGGATTATTGTTTTTATGTTTCCGTGAAGATTGATTGATTGGATCATGTTACAACAGAAATAGCCAGTTTTTTATTTGTTATAAATGCGACATATTTAGATTTTATAAGTAAAATCATATTCTGGCTACCTCTGTAGTAACATGATATAAAATCAATTAAACTGTAATGGATTTTATTAAAAACCGGTCAGTTAACAAGTATAAAAAACAATACTGGAAACATATCAGTACATATGTACAATGCATATTTTCACAAGTAAAAATTTATCTACATGTGCTATGTTTTCTATCTAATACAAAAACACTAGGTTTAAAACTTTTTTGAATAAAAAATATTTTTAGGGGTCCCTCAAGACCCTTGAATATTTAATAAGCCCCTAATATTTTCAAAAAAAAAGTTTTTCAAAAATATGTCAAACTGGTACTCAAATGAAGCGAAATTATATAAAAATTTCAAAAATTATATTCATTTTGAAAAAAATTTTAAATTATCAGAATTATCATAAAACTTATCAAAATTATCATAAAAAAACATAAAAAATGCATTTTTTTATTTTTTGTTAAAAAACGTAATTTTTTAAGTAATAAAACCAAAAATAACAATTTTTTTAAAAATGAATACTATTTTTGAAATTTTGATATAATTTTGATTTATTTGAGTACCAGGTTGACATATTTTTAAAAAACTTTTTTTTTGAAAATATTAGGGACCCATTAAATATTCAAGGGTCTTGAGGGACCCCTAAAAATATTTTTTATTCAAAAAAAATTTAAACCTAGTGTTTTTGTATTAGATAGAGCACATTTAGGGGGTGGGAGCAGGTTTTTCTCAAAAAAGTTGTTTTAAGGGCCACCCTAATATATATATATATATATATATATATATATATATATATATATATATATATATATATATATATATATATATATATATGTTTTCACAAATCTTGTAAAAAAATTTAACATGTATATATTATACATTACGACAACTGAGTATTTTCAAAAAATAATTTTTTTAGTTTGCAAAAATCATATTTTGAGCTTTAGTTTCCATTTTATCAATGTTACAAGTCATTTAAAGAATTAAAAATTTTTTAAAAAAATACACTCAATCCGGTCAAAATCCGGTCCCCCTCCCCCTAAAAAAATAGGGAGGCAGAGGGGGAATATATATTTTTTTTGGACTTACCCAAAAAATTTCCTGTAAACGCCCCTGATATATATATATATATATATATATATATATATATATATATATATATATATATATATATATATATATATATATATATATACATATATATATATATACACACACACACACACACAAACACGTATTATAATACGTTTATAACTTTTTTTAATAATAACAACTTAATACATATAAGATTAAAAAAATATTCTGGAAAAAAGATTAGGACATATAAGGAGAAACAGCAATTAATTAGAAAAGGTATAAATCTGATTAAACAAGGTAATTAAATTATTAGGCAGGGTGAGTGTAAAATAAAAGGTGAACTGCTGCTTCACGCTCATGAACGAAATATAAGCAGGTATGCAAAGATTTATAATCTCCCTCTCTTTATATATATATATATATATATATATATATATATATATATATATATATATATATATATATATATATATATATATATATATATATATATATATATATATATATATATATATAAATGTCTTGCATTTCAAGCAATTTATTGTTTTTTTCAAAAAAGTCTCATTTTCAAATCTAAATAAATAAAAAACCAATTATCTTAAATACTTAAAAATCAATCTGATAGCAGTGATCTACCTCAACTTTCAAAAAAATAAAAATTTATTTTACAAAAATAATCATTTTTTGGCCATCTTGGTCTTCTAAGTTATCAAAAAAACACTTTAATGAAAAAATTTCAATATTAATAAAGCAAATGAAAGCGAAATACACAAGCAAATGTGAAAAATATGTTATTTTGTGAGAATGTAGGTGGTAGTCATTCTTCATAATATGCTTTGTAACATTGTGTCCAGTAAATTTAACACTTGGTGTTCAGTAAATTTAACACTTGAAACTTTTAGGAATGTGTCTTCAATGTAAGAAGAAGAAATACAGAAAAAATATTTTTGGTATGTCTTGTAGCTGCTGAGATATCTAAACTTAAACTTTCTATAATAATAGATTTCTGGAATTCAGAATCGGCCATTTTGAATTTGTTATATAGTCAATATCTTTAATTTCTTCTAATTCTTCCTCAGAAATTTGATAGCTTCTTGCTGATTGACATTGTGCAGCAAGAGTATTTACTTTTGCTAAAACATTAACAACAGGAACCCAACATTTTTCTTCTCGCCTGGGCCATATAAAGTTTACTCCATTTTGTTGCATGAATTTTATACAAATATCTGAATCATCTGCAATTTCTTGTACCATTGCACAGGGTCCAGAAATGCCACTTTTAAGGCAAAAATTATATCTTCACTAATTTTGAAGATAATATGCTAAAATTTTTAGTGAATGTTCATTATACTCTGGCCAACAATAACTGTTATTGTAGTAATGCTTTATATACCTCTGAAGGACATGCCAATAACACAAAAGCAAGGACAAATTGCAAAACGAAAAATAAACATGTGACACATATTTCATATTAATTTTCAACTTTCTATTGACTATAAACAGTCACCAGAATGTTTGATACATTGTTTGATTTAATAAGTATCATACCTGTGCAGAACACCAAAAACACATAGCATAATAAAACTTCCATTTAACTTATTTTAACAGAATTATGAATACCTTTTAACTATATATTTTCTAGAGGACTTCACATTTATAACATCTTGGTGGATTATAAAAACATGCAAAGTATCACACCAAGGACAACATTAAGGACAGGTGCCAAGGACAAAAAGTAAGCACAACAACAATATATAAAAAATTAAAATAATTTGTACTTATATCTAGATGTTAAAATTTATTTCCATAATGCTAACAAAATGTAATATTATAATAGTTTGACTTCCTGGTCGATTAATAAACAAAATCATCAAGTATACATTTTGTAAATACCTAGACATGAATAATCTGTGCATATGTTAGCACAGCAAGAACATACAACAACTTAAAAAGAACGCGTAATATTGGTTTTACACCAAGATTATAAATAAAAATAATCATTCTTCAATACTTCTATATTAATTTTTTTTTAATAAACTGAGCAATGTAAAAATATATAATTATAAAGGGTTTGAGTTTTTAAAAAACATCAATGAGACATGTTTAAATATGTGTACATATTACTATAAAAAAGGTGCTATTATAAAAACGCAGCTTTATAGATTTCTTAATATAAAGAACATAATATTATTTAGAAAGTTATAAAAGAAGGTCTAAACATTCTGCTGGAAGTTCAAGTTCCTTTTTTGATTCAGAACTTCGCCTCATAGAAGTGATAAAGGGGTCTGATGAGCAGAGCAATATTCTCATTACATCTTCATTTGTAAACTTTCTAGAAAATTTTCTTGCAAAATGTTCTTGAAAATTTTTAATATCTTTATTTCTACTTTTCTCAGATAAGAGGCTAATTGGAACTGACTTGTCCTTTACAACCTGGTGTGAATGTACAATCATCTTGTGAACTCCAACAGGCATAAGATACCATTTAAAATGTGCTACATGTGTCTTAAATGTTTCTTTTCAATATAATTCTAGTTTATCTTGATCAATTGGGTGTTTACAGGATAACACACAAAGGAAAATGAAAAATCTTTTAACAAGACCCTTATCAATTTTAAGTATTTCAGCAAAAGTTTCATGGCTTCTAAATGCCCTTCTTGCTGTGTTTCCATCATTGGATGTACCAGAGCCACCACTTCTTGGTACATCAACAACAAGTCCAAGTGTATCTTTGGTTTTTTCCTGAATTTCTTTTTTTCTACTTGCAACTATATTTTTCTTTTCAGGAGTGTTTGCATGAAAAAATCCACAACCATTGTACACAATCATTGGTCTTCTTCTCTGTCCAATATGTAACAGACATTCAAAACAACGAATCCAGAGATAAAGAGCGTGGATTCCCAGGTCCAAAGACATCTGAATAGGTTGTTTATTATAAGCAATTACAAAGTCATTCATTTTTTTAGGATTTAATCCACATATATTGCAAACTTGATAAGAATCAGTTAATGGAGAAAGAAGAGTGGAAACTATTCCGTCAATCATAGTACATTCTAACTTGTGCTTGACTTGAAATAAGTCTATGGTTGTTGTTCTGAGTTCAGTTGACGTAAAAAAATCATATTCTGCTTTAACAATTTGCTGATTTTCTTTAACGTATTGCATTCGAACAGTGCGACAATATTGGGTTGAGGATGTTTTGGGGTTAGTCCAAAGAATAACATTAGTTTCTTGAACTTTAAACTGTACAGGTACTGTACATGAAAGAAACAAAGATTCTTCAACTGAGACTGACAATCTGTCCTCTTCATCTTCAGTTCCCTGTATATAAACAGACTGTCCAGTTGAACCATCGAATCCGACTTAGCTTATAAGAAGAAGAGTATTGCAAGGCTCAGGTAGTTTTGATTTATCAATAACTTCCCAAATCCTGTTTGTAGTGTGATCCATTATTCCTTGAAGATTTACAGAAGCACTGTAGTTTGTGGTAACAATTCCGGAATCTGGAATACAATCACTTTTAAATTTCACAATAAAGTTGTAGGCAGGGTATAACATGCAACCTTTATCTAAGGCCCTTTGACAGATAGTTTGATAGACAGCCCTACTCATTCTACAGTCTAACATTAAAGCTAAAGCTTCTTCGGCTGAGTAGACTTTAGAGCATGATACATTGCAGGATCCATCAACTTTACTTTCCAGCATATGTTTTAAAACTTTGGCGTCTTTATTTCGTCCTTCTTTATTTAGATTAAGAATAAAGGCATGAAGTAGGCTTTCAGTAGTAACTCCTAACTTTTCAGTAATCTCTGAAGATCTTGTTTTCTTAGACTTTGTTGAGAAATCTTCAAATGATTTTGAAGGTGCACCTCGTTGTAAATGGTTTATCCTAACTTGCTGTTCAAGTTCATTTACAGTAAATTCCATATTTAACCATTTCTTGTAACGATCTATAAATCTCCCTTTTTGTCTACCTGTCTCATTCCATTACTTTTTAAAGTTTTTCATAAATTTTTTGGTTAACTTCATCTGATTGTAGTTCGGATAACATTGAGACATCAATATACAAATTTCAGTTTTCGCTTTCTTGCTAAATAAACTTTCATATTATCATTTTTTCCTTTAATTAAGTAATCAAAAATGTCTTTGTTCTTCATATTTAATTTGATTTCACCATTATAGTGGTGAAAGGTATTTAGTGCACTTAATAATTACTGTAAATATTTGTGAATATCTCTTGTTTTGTTTATTCGTCTTTTTCTGCTGTTATTCTAGAATATTCCGCTATTCATATTCTCGGTTGAAACTTGTTAAAAAACATCGGGAGTGTAAGGGGTAGCCGTATTTTAGTTTAAGTATGTCATGTTTAAACTGACCCTATAGACACAAAAGCAAACAAAAGCAGACAAAACTTTTTCATAAATTTCCTATAAACATTTTTTCAAACTCAAAAAATTTCAAGCTGGGCAAACCTGGGCAAAAATTTTCATGATTGTTCAAAGTTTTATTTTCAAACAATTTAAAAGAAAAAAGTGTTAAACATGCGGTAAATTGTCTTTTTTATGAAATTTTATATTTTAAATGATTTTATATTGAACCTCCATATTTTATAAGAATATTTAAAAAAAAATTGGTATATCTGTGACATTGGTAGGAGTGAGAATACATAAAAGTTTGCAGAATGATTTTTGCCAGAAAAAATGTAATTTTGTGTCAATTTTTGAACTTCAAACCCTCCTTAGACATTTTTTTTAATAACGGACCTTAAAAATTTAAATCTGATTTTCACATACTATATATAATTCAATTTTTTTTATTTTTCAATTGTTTTTATCATAAAACAAACTGTTTTTGTATTTATGACATGGTACTGGACTACTGTGCATTGTACCATTCATTATCATAGACACATGTAAGATATATTCCAGCATGCAAATCAACTATGCGAAGTCCGTCTTTCTTCATTATTAGTTGCATTAACTGTGGTAAAACATGAATCACCTAATATACATTTCATTTCTAGCTACCCATCATAACGTGGTATAAAACAGAGATGTGAACGCATTCCTGAAAATCTTTTAGAATTAGAGTAGCAGTCATCAAGCTTAGGATTTTCTATATGGTCTGTTATATTAGTTTCAGAAATACTAAAGAATTAAATATCTGTTATATTTTCAGTACACCATTTAAACATTTTAGTGACAGATAATATTTAGTTATTCTGCAGGCTAGTTCTTGTTACAAGTCGTTTTACGTTCCCACTAATGCCATCACATCAGCGTTTACCATGATTTGTTGCAAAAAAAAAACACTCTGCATGTATTCCATGTTTTTGAAAATGATGACATAGATTGCTAAAAGTTTTATAATTTTTGTATTGGCCAGCTGCTACATCACTAGAGTAATAACATAAGGTCAAAATTGGCAAGACAATTTTTATATCTTCTAAAACTCTAGCTAAAAATACATTAACAGCATTAGCATCATGTTGTATACAGTCAGATATTATGCAATATATTATGCAAATTTATTTTAAAAATCTTTGTAGTATATAACGAATGGATGTAGTGTTGCTTTTGCTATTATTCCAATCAAATCCTTGGACTGCATCTTCTGCTATAAAACTATAATTTTCTGCAAAATCAAGCAAAACTATAATTTGATTTTGTTGAAGATTTTCTTTCTGAATTCGAAGGAATAAGGACTGTACCTTTGAAATAAAATGGTGCACGTGCAAGTTTTTAATAATAGAAACTATTTCTTCCAGAAACTCCTCTAAAGTTACAATACTAATAGCATTCTTCTTTTTTAACCACTGTTTTTACGGCACTATAACCTCATATTCAAAACCATTTTGATTGAAGATATCACATATACTATTTTAAGTTTTGAAATCAACTTTTTATTTTAAGATATGAAATCAACTTTGAATTTTGGTGTACTTGACAGACACAAACTAAATGCTCACCCAATGCACTATCTACTGTTACACACTATTTTGGATGAAGCTGACAAAATATTGAAAATTCTATTTTCTCTCCTCTTTTTAGAAATTCTAAATGTAGCTCTTTTAGATTCACAAGTAATAATCGCTTTTGTAGATTTTGTTTTTAACCATTGATTTTAACTGAAACAAATTCTTTCTTACCAGGATAAATTCGAGAATATTCATCACACTGATAAAAAATTCTAGTAATTTCTTTACACTCTTCTAGGATACCCTTAGTTTACGTGCTTAGATACGCTTTTAATTTACATGCTTTTTACCATTGACTTTGGTACAGAAAAGTATTTTACTGTTTGTTGGATTGTCCAACTATTTGGTGTTAATGTTAATAGGTTTATTTTTTCATTTCTGTTGGATTTAGCAATTTTTTGCTTTGTGGCTTCACAAAATAAATCTAAACTAAATAGAAATTTCATTATTGGAAATTCCCAAATTTGAAAATAATGTTTTGCAAGAATTTGAAACCTCCTTTAACTTTTTTTTTTATGTAACTGGGTCTGTCTTGAATAGACACTGATTTTAACGGAGAACAACCCAACATCCTGAACTTGCAATATCAGAACCAGTCGGTTCTGAAATTCAATGTATGATGTATTGCTTTCATCATTGATTCTATTGTTTTCAATAGTTTTATCTTTCTTACGACAAGTTCTACAGAGTTTTTGACCTGGGCATAACCATTTTTAAAGCAGTTTCTTAATTGATTGACTGAAGAACCAAAGAGATTCTAAAAAAAAAAAGAAAAGAAAATCTATACAATTATTACAATTTTTATTAAAAATATAAAACCTTTTATAAACATAAAACTTGTTAAACATGTCCATCACAATTTTTTTTGTCATTAACATAAAGCAATGACAAAAAAAAAAAAAAAAAAAAAAAAATAATTTTTAACTTAAAAACTTTCAGAAAAAAATTTTTTGTAAGATTTTTTTACTAAGGTTACTAAATATTTTTATGGACTTTATTTACACAACAATACCTTCGTGTAGTTTCATAACGTGCAAGGAACATCTTTTTATGATGAAAGTATATAGAACTACAGTCATTTAAAGTTATATCACATCTCCAAGCAAGAATTTTTTTTCTACTTCCGTAAAGCTTTGAATAACTCTTATGCCAACCACTTGAGTAAACAAAGTTTTATGGCAATCAAGGTTTAGTAAAACTCCAGTATTAAATTTTTTTTTAAAATTTTTTTCTATTATGATAGAAAGTTTAAGTTCAGATATCTCAGCAGCTACAAGACATACTAAAAATATTTTTTCTGTATTTCTTCTTCTTACATTGAAGACACATTCCTAAAAGTTTCAAGTGTTAAATTTACTGGAACCCAGTTATTTTTCAGTTCTAAAATAAACCTAATTTTACCATTTTAAAGCTGGAGGCATTTTTAGGGGGGTCTAACTTCTATAATTTTAAATCCAATGTTACAAAGCATATTATGAAGAATGACTACCACCTATATTCTCACAAAATAACATAATTTTCACATTTGCTTGTGTATTTCGCTTTCATTTGCTTTATTAATATTGAAATTTTTTCTTTAAAGTGTTTTTTTTTATAACTTAGAAGATCAAGATGGCCAAAGAATAATTATTTTTGTAAAATAAATTTTTATTTTTTGAAAGTTGAGGTAGATCACTGCTATCAGATTGATTTTTAAGTATTTAAGATAATTGGTTTTTTATTTATTTAGATTTGAAAATGAGACTTTTTGGAAAAAAACAATAAACTGCTTGAAATGCAAGACATTTATTTTTCAAACAGCCATAATTTTAGAATGCTTCAACATAATGAGTTGAAATTTTAGGGAAATCTTATTTTCCATAAAACCTATAAGGAGTATAAATTTCAGGAAAATCTAAAATGGTCACCCGGGAAGGTTTGGCTCATTTTATATGGAATGACCCCATACTGATGAGCTGTTCTGCGCTAAACTTTTTAAAAAACGGCTATTTTCATAGCCACAATTTATTAAAAACATCCATTAGAATAGAACGTTGAGAAACTTTGAAAAAAACGAAAGAGCCAAGAATCAGATGATAACAGATTTGTTTATCATATTTAATGATATTGTTTATAATTAAAACATGTTAGCGATATAGTTTGTAAAATTCTATTAAATATCGGCGCTTTTTGTTTTTTGAATAAAATTTTCCAGACTTATGTAGTTTTCTGGATAAGGCTAGAATTATTCCAGATCAACCGAAAAAAATATAAAAACCAAATATTTTTCTTTTGAATACAGAAATAAAAATTTGATTTCTTTTGACAAAATCAGTTCAATATGTTGAATCCTGACTTATTAATAAGCCTATTTCCTAATTTAGTATTAGAGCGACGCATAGTGACATATCAAGGTAAAAAAACAAAAACAACCTGTCAATTACTATCAGATCTGAACATACATCTTTAAAAAAAAAAGTAAACTAAAAAATAAGGTACTGCAGTTTAAATTGTTTGTTCCAATTATTCTGATTTGATATGCAAAGCTAACAAATAAAAAAAACAAACTAGAATTGCTAAATGTTATTTACTACCAAGTATATCATCCAAGTACTGCAATATTTAATTATTTAAACACATTTAACAGCTTTAATAACCACAAATAAAAACGACTATAATATTTTTACTAAGGTCTATATTATACAAGCCTTCCCAGGAAAGTGTGCGGTTTTTTGTCTCATATGACCACACGCGATTATATTATTTTAGAAAACGTGAACACAGCCAATTGTAAGTTTTATAATAATGCTGAAAAAGTTTTAAAAACAAAAAAAACAAAAAAAACTAACAAAATAAAAAGAGGTTGAAATAGAAAAAAATAAAAACAAATTTAAATAATTTGTGTACTGTTTTTCTTTTTGTTTCTTTAGAGTTACATTCAGCAACAAAATTAGATAAGGCAAAGCAAAAAAAAAACAGTTTAAAGTCTACAATAAAAAGAAAGATTTTCCTTTTCTTAATTTTTTTTTAAGAGGATAGCAAAAATACAAATTGCAATGTGTTTGTAAAATTTATTTGTATAATTTTAATGTAACATACATTAAAACGCAAAATCTGGAAAAATATCTAGTATTCAAAATTTTAATTTATACAAAACCGTGTTCCCTGTTTTTAAGGGGAGAATTAACTTGAATTTGTTAGCGAAAAAATAAAAAATAAAACAATAAACTTACAACTACAAAAGTATAACACTCTAGCCACTAACTGCATTACAAGAGTAATAACACTATAATAGTGTTATTACTTTTATAATGCACTTATATTACTTTTAAAATTCATTCTTTGTTCAAGCAACATTAGTATTCCCAAATTTTAATTGAGGTAGAAAAATATCTAGAAGAACAAAGTGGATGTTCAAATAATATTAAAACTAAAGTAACTTATTAAAACGTGACAAACAACTTTATGAAAACGTATCGCATTAAAAGTTTAGCATTATGAAAAACATTACTAATGGACTGTAAAAACGCACGTTAATTTTTAAATTAACCAATAAAAATTTTTTATTGGTTGATTTTAAAATTAACGCGCATTTTTACGTTACGTTTTTCATAATGCTATACATTTTATAAAGTACTTTTTTATAACATTGTTTAAGTGGTATGTGAAAGTTCCTGAAATTTTTAATAATATTTGAATATCCACTTTATTTTTTCCAGATGCTTTTCTACTTTAATAAATGTTTGGAATTAATAATGTTGTTTGAACAAAGAATGAACTTTAAAAGGAATAAGTGCTTTATAAATGTAATAACACTATTATAGTTTTATTACTTTTATAATGCAGTTAGTGACTAAAGTGTTATTACTTTTGTACTCGTAAGTTTATTGTTTTTGTTTTGTTTTTTGTAACTTTCTTGCTAGCAAACTTTTAATAATTTGCTCCTTATAAACAAAGTACACAGCTTTGCATAAACTAAAATTTTAAAGTCCTAATATTTTACCAGAGTTTGCAAATTGGAATCGTATAATTTAACTCTTGATAAAAACTTGTTACATTATAATTATACAAATATATTTTACAAACAGATGACGATACATATTTTCTAATTTGTTTTTGACAGATAATGACACGGAACTTTTTAATAAATATAAAAATTATTATGAGCTAATTATTTAATGTTAAAATAAATATTAATCAATAATACAAATGAAAATAAATTTATTTTTAGTACCAAATATTTGTGTGAAAGCTATATCAATTTTGACCTTTAATAAACTTAGAAAAAATAAAATTTTCTACATTATATTTAACAATTAAAAGGACAATATACTTGTTGTACCACTGACTAAATTGCCCTACAATGCATGTATTACACTGTATATCCACTATCTTACTCCAAAATGTTTGATAGCATATTCTGTTTGAGTAAATGCCCAATAATATATTACTTGTAGTAAACTGCTCTACCAGGACCTACATGCAGCATAAAGCTCTCTATATATAGCTATTGATTTATAATATATAACCTTCTAATTTATGACATTTAATACCATTACTTATATTTCTTTTTTTTTAGATTTTAATTTTTTTTTTATATGAACTTTTATTTTGATATATTAGAATTAAAGATAATTATAATAACAAATGAACGAGGGACAAAAAAAATATTGTAAAAACCTGAACAACACCAAGTTCTCCATTGTTTCCAGCTGCTCTGCACAGCACAACACGAGTGTCACCAACATTTGCAACAAACAGCCGGGTATTATGGATGAGTGCTATTGCAGCAGAACAGCCACCTGATACTTCAGCTTTAAGTTCATTAAGTTGCTCAGATAGTTGAGGGTATTCTTGTTGCACCAAGTATGGTTCTAAACCCTATATTCAAAATTAAAGCTTCATCACTATATAAAAAAAAATTATGACAATGTATTAGGATGGTAAGAGTATGCAAAAATCAAACATTATTAAAAACAATTGTTATAGTACAAATCTATTAAATTACAATATATCATTTAGCTGTTGTTAAGAAAACAAATATTTTCGGCTATTTTAAATTGTTATAACATATAGTAATTATTAAAATAAGTATACAAACTTCAAAAACGTAAAAATTAAAATTGGGTACAATATTTTTCAAAAACTTTTTTCTTGAAGTAGTTGAACTTTGCATAGCCATGTTTACACAATATTTCAGACAAACATTTTTAATAAATAAAATAAATGAGCAACCATGGTGCAGTGGTTAGAGCGCAAGCTTTAAAAGAAAGAGAT
Organism: Hydra vulgaris; assembly: GCF_022113875.1. NCBI lineage: Eukaryota > Metazoa > Cnidaria > Hydrozoa > Anthoathecata > Hydridae > Hydra > Hydra vulgaris. The sequence goes on from NC_061163.1 coordinate 32,937,106, forward strand.
CTGGTTCAAAACGTGCTTTTAACACATTTTAGCATCACTGGTCATTAAATGCTCTTCCACGGTGCTCTGTGAAAAGACTGTTTTCTCACGGTGCTCTGTGAAAAGACTGTTAGGTCTTCTTTAAGCATTTAAAACAAATTAAAAAAAAAATAAAAAACTTATTTTCAATAAAATTTAAGTTCATTCAATAAATTTTGATTTTAAAAAGTTTTTAAAAAAACATTTTCTAATTGACAGGTCTATTTTGGGTCATACTAGACCCAAACAAAATGTAACCTCTCTAGCCTCTCTTTATTCCCTCCTCCTCTACTTCCAAAAAAAAAAAGAAAAGAAAAAAAATCTGTACTTCAACATCATTTTTTATATTATTATATCATCCGACCAAAAACCAACAAGTAAATGTGATAGATAATGAAAACAAGTTAGTCAAAAGAATGAGCAAGAAACAATCAGATATTTGTATTTGATATATATTTAAACACTTCAGTTGGGTAAAACGAAATATTAACATTTTTAAAGAATACATAGTTTTCATCTTGGTTTTCATTATTATTTAGAAAAATTATTTTGATGAAATGTGGCGGCTTTTTAAACTGTGCTCCAGATGAATATATGATGGACAGCTAATCCTATTTTCTTCAAAAGTCTACTAGCCTTTACTAGTGTGTTTGGCTGTTGAGTTTTGTTCAGCTTTTGTTAGGGTTCCCTCAAGATTAAATGCAACTATAGTTAGTAGTTTTTTAACTAAGTTAAAAAAATTCCTCTGAATACTATACTTTGTAAAAAGAATAGCCTGTCAATCAAGAATAAGATTTACATTGATAACACCTTTGCTAAAAAACACTTAAAAAACATTCCATAAAGTAGGCGTCAAGCAGACCTCAATGATTAAGTGACCTCTTTAAATTCTTGCTAAATATGAAAAAGTCTATACAATCACAATTAGGCATAAATATTTCTATGATGCTATAAATTAAAAAAAGCTTTAAGAAAGTAAAAAAACTATGTAGTATGTAATAGTTATAATTGTACATGCTATTGCTTTAAAATAAACAAATAAAAATTGAAGATAGAAAAATCTCAAGATGCTGGACTAAACTTTTAGTTGATTAGTAAAAAACTATTTAAATCATCAGTCATTTAATCAATTAGTAGAAAATTCATACGATATCAACTTATTGATTTTTTAAAGTTGAATAATTTTGATCTTTGACTAGTTGACTTTTAATCGATTTACTTGAAGTTCATAACAACACTAATAAATACACATTTTTGTAACAATTTTGTAACATATTTTTAGCATAGCTTTTTAAGTTTTATTCATAAATATTCTATGATCATGTAATCATGATCATATGATAACTTTAGGATGCCAAAAAGAATATGATAAAGAAGCTGAAAAATATTTAAGAATATTTATATAACGTTGTAATACAGATTTTTAGGTTATTTTATTAAATTTTCATCCACTAGAAAGTTATATTTTATGTCTAATTTAGTTAATTATAATCCATTTAAATTAATCATAACATCATATAATAACTGTAGGCACCAAAAAGGACAATAAAAAGGGCAAAACTTTGAACTAAATAGAAAATAATTTAATAAACTCTAAAAATGACTAAAACACTTGAATGCTGTCAAAGACATTTTGCCAACCATTTTATTATGATTTAATGTATAACTTTTTTTTTCTGTATAAAATATTATTTTTTGTTTATATAAACAAAGTTTGTTACATAAACAACTAACCAACTGAAAACATTAATTTAAGAGCATGTTTGAAAATCTTATGCTCCAAATGAACTGTGCAAGTTTGATTGGAAGTTAAATAAATGACTAAAAAATACTTTAAAATATTTTGTATTTTCCTCCATGTTTTTAAGGTTTAGCTAAAAATGAAACAATAGATGTTAAAAATGTGTGTGCAAATTTTTTATAACAAAATGTAAAGGAAAAAATAATACAATATGCCTAAAAGTAATGGTTTTTATTATGCAGAAATTCTATACCCCGATTGACAAAAAATTACCTAAGTGATTCTTTTGTTGACATTTATGCAAATTTTTATTGAATCTGCCAAAACTTATATTGAGAGAAAAATACGATTTTTAAATAATCTAACAAGATTCTTTGTCTGTTGTATATAAAAAATGTAATATAACAGACAAAGTTAGACAATTTTTCATTTCATTTTTGCTTATAGTTATTGAAATTTTTTTAAATCAAAATTATATTTACCAATACCAAAACAATTCTTTATTTTTAAATGTAATTGCAAAGCTCACTACCAGCCAGCATCAGAACTATAAAACTCAGTTTTGGAGCTGTACCCAATCCTGTACCAGGAGATGATAAAGAATTTTACTCTCATTCAAAGACAAACTTAAACAATTTATTCATGAGTTTTACTTGTTCCTACACAAGCTTAACAGGTAAAAAATATAAAGGGTACTAACAGGCTATAGATAAAAAAAGAAGCTAAAAGGCTGATCATTAAATAGATGCTTTTTTCCATCAATTAATTGGCTTAAAAGTGTTTTACCTTTAAGCCTAAAAAGTGTTTTACCACCTATATGTGATACAATTTTTTGTTTATCTAAGATTCTTTAAAAAGAAAATCATATTGCAAAATATTGTGACATTAAGACCATGCAACATTAACCCACTTCTTTTTAAACTTTTTCTCAAAAAAGGTTTTTCAAAAAAATAATGTTTTATCCTGATATAAAGCTATTCAATATTAGAAATTGTTTTCCATTTTTATAGTTTTTTTTTTTTTTTGCTAACTGGCTTTCTTTGCATCTTCATATTTTCAATTTTTTTTTTACTACTGGTTTTTTTAAGTCAGCTCAAAAATTCGGCTCTGATACATTATTTTATTTACTATATTAAAATTTGATTATTAAAAACTCTGATTCAAATTATTTTATAAGGGCTTTTATTAATATTTTTATTTTTTAATACTATTATTTTTTTTTAAATTTTATATTTAACTTGCAGATTCAACAATCTAAAAGATATATAGATTCAACAATCTAGAAAATACCTAGTAGTCTTAGTTATAGAAGTACAGCTATCGGAACTAATTTTTATGGTAGCTTACAATTTTTTAAAAATTGATGCAAAAACTATATATAATTGTTTCAGAATCATTAATAATATAAAAAAAAATTCATAAAGAAACCTCTACTGCATCTTCTAAAGTAAGCTTTCCTATCAATGCTTGGTTAATGGAATCCATATATTCCTTTGAAGTGTTCTCAAATGTTTCATTCAATTTTTTATATACCTCTTCATCTGTATATATATCTAAACAAAATAATATTTAAACAGAAATAAAGTTTTGAAATTTGAATTAAATGAAACCAAATTTTTATGAGAAAAATTTTTAAAAAGCTAAGAAGACCTACAAAAAATCATAAATAAATTATTTATCATAAATAGAGAAACTTTATTTTTGCAGATCAAAAAAATCAAAGCTTTAATTTAGATCTCAAAATTTACTGATAAAATAACAATAAAAATTATAATAATTAAAATAAATTCTAACAATAACAATTAGGATAGTTTACTCTGTGAAGACAAGTTGCTTAAATAATTACAAATTACGCTAATGAAAAAACTCTTAATAATAATCTTATTTACAACGTATATTAAACTTAAATCTTAAAGTTCATATATCTTAAAGCTAGTCAAACATTAACATACCACTTAACTGCCCAAAACATAGATCTGTTGCAATTTTGTGCTGGGCAAAATGTGCCACTTTTGCCCCATTATGTCCATCAAAAATTCCATACAGAAAGCAATCAAGACCTTTGTAATTAAAAGCTGCATCCTCAAAATCGGTGCTTTCCCCACGTCCACCATCAGCACGATATATTATATTAGATTCATAACCTATAGCAGAATTTTCACACGCTGGAGGATCGAAATTCCAATTTGCAAGCAAATTATCCTGAGAAAAAAAAAACTAAATTATTTGCCCTTTATTTCTAAATAATATTTAAATTTGCAATTAACTTAAAGAATTATTAAAAATAAGTTAAGTTGTTAAACAAATTTTTTAACAACTTAACTTACTGATGGGGGTGAGGTTGATGTTTTTGAGAACCCGCCCCCCTTTTTCCCTAGTTAAAACCGGTGCTGCAACAATGATTTTCAATCATCATTTTTTTAATCATCATTTTAATCATTTGTGTTAATCTTGTTTAGTTTTATCTGAGGATAAGGAGTTGATTTAAAGGCATTTCTTTGAATACATAAATTTAAAGGTGGATGTAACTATGTTAGTTTAGTCACAATAAGAAAACTATTTTACTTAAGAATTTAATAATTGTTTCTGTTGCAATTACCGCGCTATTTGTAAATTTTATTAAGATATAGTAATAGTTATTTTTATTATTATTAAAGTCAAAAAGAATATGGAAAAGAAACAAAACTTTCTGAAAAAGTTTATGTTTCATTTTTTTGTTTTTCTTATGTAAACTAAAATAACAAGCTTAATATCAAAAGTTCATTTATTCAAAAATTAAATTTGTGTGATAGCTATTAAAATTGTTTTTTTTACTTTTGATGGACGTAAATTTTAAGCTCTCTGAAAGATATACTACATCTTAATCCAAAGAGCCTTTGAAATATATAAAACCAAAAAATAAAATAATGATATATACATTCAGATAACTTATTTTACTGTCACTTGCTTGCTTGGCAAACCTGATATTGTGTCAAGTAAATTCAGTCTTCCCTTTAGATAAATTTTAACATTATTTTAGATATTTTGGGAGTGGTTTATTTTCAATTAGGATTACTAGTTTTACTTTGTAAGTTCCTTTAGAAAAAAAGTGGGGGACACTGTATATATATATATATATGTATATATATATATATATGTATATATATATATATATGTATATATATATATATATATATATATATATATATATATATATATATATATATATATATATATATATATATATATATATATATATATATATATATATATATATATATATATATATTGTTGGAATTCAATGTCAAAAATGATTTCGAGATTTCTACAAATTGAATCAGCAATTAGGAAAATATTAGAGCATTTTAATGCATTGAAAATACTACCATTTTATAATGAAAGTAAAACTGCTAGATATTTAGGAAATAGTTTAGAAATTATTGATGCTGGTGTTAATCTTTTGTAGAAGAGATTACTCTTTTTGGAGCTGGAAAAACTTGTAAATTTATTTTAAATTTAAAAGATTAAGATCAAGAAAAACAACAATTAGACACTAGATAATCTCAACACTAGATAATCAGTAATCTCTGTTTATTGTCTGGTATCGGTGCAATACTATACAGTATTGAAATCACACGATACTAGTATCAAAAGTATTGGTTAGGCTGATATTGTTTGGTACTGATAGTATCATTTGGCATCGCAGCTGGGGTCTTCATGAAAATTTGTATTTTACATTTATCAATGATAAGAAATTTGAAATAGTAAATTTATATAATAACTGAGACAATTATAATTGACTCATTTAGTATAATAGAAATTCTTAAAGATTATGGCATATTTATCATTTAATTTCTCACCTGGTATCGTTATTTTAATTAAATAATTATGTATAATTGTGAATACTGACCTTAATTCTGAGGGCTGTGTAGATGTATTTATAATACATTGTTTCTAGTTTAGGATGTTGAATGCTGGATCTTCTTGACTCAATGCATGAGTTAAGCTTGTGTCTCTGTTATTATGACTAGGCAACTCATTCTATTATCCCCTAATGAGGGTCCAGGTCTAAAATTCAATTTTATTATTCTGAGACCGGCTGGTAGTCAGGTTTCCCAAATTCTATGGTAGCTATCAGAGAGGCTGATTCCATAAACAGCTGTAAAATATCGAAGTACTAACAGTGCTATGTTGTGCATTGGTGTCACTGTTCAAACTTTTGGTGTGTATTGTCGAGGCTGCACTTGGATCCCTTTGTCATGGTTTAGGGTTTATTAATAGTAATGAGGTGATTGCTTGGAGTATTAAATAGTGTACTGAGTACTATCTGTGTTTTGAGTCAAGATATTTAACACATAAAAATTGACTAAAGTATCACAAACTATAAAACACAAAAAACCATCAAGTTCTTTAAATCTATCATTCACAAATATTTGTGGTCTTCAAAGTAAAATTTCAACTGTTTAGTCATCTTTTGAAAAGTTTACCAGACATACTTGCATTTTGTAAGACTAATTTAAATTTGGATGTGTCATCTTGTGATCTAAGTGTTGATGGTTTTCTTCCTTTAATTCGTAAAGACTCCTATAGTCACATGTTTGGCTTAGGCATTTGCATTCAAAAGAATTCACACATTTATCAAGAAACTAGGTTTGAATCCACAGATTATTTTTTTTATGTGTTTTCCGCATCACCCTATCACCTTTCTCTTTGTTCTATATCATTCTCCTTCACCTCAAGACTACACCCTTTTTGGTGTTATTTTTGATCAAGTTGACCAAGCCCTTTCTCTTAATCACTCAGCCAATATCATTTTTGTTAGTGACTTTAATGCTCATCACAATAAATAGCATGGTCATAGTGTCAGCGACTTTGGTGCAAGAGTTTAGTCCCACAACTTAAGCCTTTCTCATTCTATAACACAAATAGTCAATTTTTCAATTCGCTTTCCAGATAATCTTCATCATTAACCTACTCTACTCAACTCTTGTCTTGTTTCTAATCCTAGTCAATGCTCACATTTACTTTTAGGCGCTTTTGATCACAGTTTGACCTCTATAAAACTATTATTTCATTCTTCTTTATCATAAAAAATTACCCTATCATTGTACACCTTATAAGTACCTTAAAGCTAACTGGGACTCTTTCCCAGTGGGGAGATCTTCAAAAAGCATACGAAAGCTTATGGGGAAGGGGGATAAGGGTTTCATTTAAAAGTAAGCTCATCGATTTTCTAATTTATCACAATTAACCAGATTAATCTTTAATCAATAATTAATCAATTAATTAATCAATAAAAGAGTTAAAATTCTGACTAAAGATCCTAGTTTGTCAACATAAAAAGATGTTTGGTATAGGGAGTATAGGGTATAGTTTCCCTCAATGCACACACATGCATGGGAGCCCACAGGAATTTTTGATGTTTCAGATAGGACACTTTCACACATTGTGCAAACTCCAAACTCAAGTATGTTTATACCTATGCCAAATGAGGAGGCCTTGCTAAAAATTAAAAAGGCAGAGGCCTGGGAGCAAAAAAGCTCTAAAATGCCCCCCCCCCTCCTAAAGAAATTGAGGAAGGTGTAAATTTTGTATGGTCATAACTTTTGTAATTTACAATATTTTTCTATGAAATTTAAAATCTGTCGATAAATTTAAATTCAGTTTTAGATAGTAAAGTTAAAATTTTAATATATTAGTGTACTCCTGCTTGGGCAGGGGGTAAGTGCTTTAGGGGTTTTTCGTTCCCAGGCCTCCACCACCCCAATTTTTTTTGCAAGGTCTCCTCATTTGGCATAGTTATACTTAAGTTTTAGAGCCCGCATAAATTTCACACATTTGGCATAGACATACTTATGTTTGGAGCTTGTGCAAGCTCCAAACTTAAGTATACCTATGCTAAATGTGTTAAAGTGTTTTATCTAGAACATCAAAAAATCCTGCGGGCGCCCATGCACACATGCCACCCCTTATTTTCTTTGGAACTTGGAAGCAAGAAGAGGAAAGATTTCTTCCTTGTTAGAAATCTTTTGTTTTCCTGCTGACAAATGTGCTTCTTATATAACTTCTTATGGATTCAGGCTGGCATGGAATCTTTTATTCCCTCTTGAAGATTTCAAGTCAAGTCTCATTCTTCTCCATGATTTTCCTCTCATTGTGCTGCTGCAATTTCCAATTGTAAACATTATTTATATGTGTATCACCAAAACTCCAGAAAACAGATGTCATTTTTTAAATTTACATTAATGATCTCTCAAAAATTCTCACATCTAAGATGACATTGTTTGCTGATTATACTAACATTTATTCTTGTTATAAGAAGCCAACACTCTTTGATTACTCGGAGAGGAGACTTCAGCTTGGAAAGGCTGCTACAAAATGGGGATCTCAGTGGCTGGTAAACTTTAACTCAGATAAAACTCAATTTTTTTCAGCTAATCGCTATCACAATAATATAGATCTTCTGATATTTATGAACAGTAATGTAATCAATGAGTCATCTTTCCTTTGTCTTGTAGAATTAAATCTTATTTCCAATCTTTCTTGGAAACCATGAACTTAAACCCATTGCAAAATCAGCATCTGCTAAGATTGCATCTTTTTATCGTGCTCGTCACTTTCTTAATCCAGATTCTACTCTTTATCTCTATAAATCTCGAATCCATCCTTGTATGAAATACTGTTGCCATATCTGGAGCGGATCTTCAAATAATGCCCTTTCATTTTTAGACAAGGCGGAAAAATACATTGTAAAAATAATTGGTAATATTTATTATCAACTCTATTTAGAATGTGTAAAAATAGTTGGTAATAAACATTAAGAAGCAACACTTCACATCTTTGTATTGTTGCTTCTCTTTCTTTTTTTTATAAACAATATAATGAGCACTGCTCTGATGAGCTAGGTCTCTTGCGTCTATACTTCATTCTCTAAGCTTCTATCTATTAAAATTCATTATTGCATAACTGGTCATTCAATTAAGTGTTCTCTTTTTACTGTGACTGTTCTTATGTGCTCCAAAAAATTTTTTTTAACTTGATTTTTTTATTGGTTAGAATTCACTTTCTTCATCTTGTTTTCCTGATTCATATAATTTGCAATCTTTTAAGTCGTCTGTTAATTGTTATCTTGATCTAAACATCTTGAAACATCATCTTTTCTCTTTCAGTAACTTCTACCTCTAATAGTGGTTACTTGCAGCCTTGTTGGAAGTGAAGATGTTTAAAAAAAAATTAAAAATGATCATTAAAAATCAAAGAAAATTAAATTTCTCAAATAATAAATTAATTTATTTGATTTCTTTAATGTCAATATTATAAAACTATCCTTTAGACTGGACCTCAAGAGATTTATCTTTGCATAAAATATGTACCAAAGGTCTTCTGCAGAGATCAACTGTGTATAGTCACATGAATTTGCTACATAAAACAGACTTTTTCATAAATTTAATATGAAGATCTTGATGCTCTTCTGAAACATCAAAAATAATTCCTAAATATCATTGAGCATCATAAATACAGGCTGCAATTATATTTATAGAAATTTCATCAACAAAAATGAACAATATTCTTTTGACTTGCTAAACACACCAGCTCTTCATTTTGTTTGATGTGTCAATAGGATAAAAAAATAAAGTGCTCAAATGTTTTTAACAAAATTTAAGTTTATCAATAACATTATTGATAAAGCAATTGACACAATTGCCTATTTTTAAATTAGCTTTTAAATATTCGAAGGAGGTAGGTAGGTAAGGAAATAGGAGGCTTGATTTTTTGATATAAAACTCAACAAATTTATCTAAATGTAAAATTGCTGGAGCTGAAGTATATTGGAAATTTAATTTTTTTACTATTGATAAAAAATTAACTTCACAAATTCATTTTTATCAAAGAAATTGCCAATATAATCAGATAAATCCTTTCCTGGATAGTTATCACAGTAATGCAGCATATAATCTCTGTTCTATACTTCAAACCATTAATTTCAATTTCAAGTTTTTGTAATTAGCTATTCCTGGAATTTTCTGTATTTACAGAGCTTCTTGTAAGAAGCTTTACATTTTGATAGTAACAGCAAATACAAATTGCATGCAAAATAGAGGCACCATCAACAGGTATGCACTCACAAAATTTTAAAAATCAGCTTTAATGATAATCATGTTTAGAAAATTGATTTTTTTTTTTTTTTTTTTTTTTAATTATCTTCGCTTCCAACAAGGTTGCAAGCAACCACTAATTAGTGTTGGAAGCTACTGGAAGAGAAAAGATGAAGATTCTAGATCAGGAAAGCAAGATGAAGGAAGCGAATTCCAAAGAACTGATGTTCGAGGGAAAAAACTAGACGAATAAGAGTTTTTGGAGCACTTAGGAACAGTAACAGAAAAAGGATGAGACTTAATTGAATGACAAGTAACACGAGAATGAATTTTAGTAGATGGCAGAAGAGACGCTAGCTCTTTAGAGCAGTGTCCATTATAGTATTTATAGAAAAGAGAAAGAGAAGCAACATTACGACAATGTGACAGAGGTTCAGGGTTGGAAAAAACCCAGGGTTTTTTAAAAAAACCCAACCCAAATGGGTTTTTTTGGGTTTTATTGGGTTTTTTGGGTTTTTTTAAAAATCGATCACAATACCAAATTTCTATAATTTGTATGAGTACAATAGTTTATTTTTTTAATTTCATAAATTCACCTCCCTATTGCTCCAATGACCATTTCAGTCAAGGGAGCAACTCATTTTTTAAAAATATTTTGTCTCAATCTTTAACATTACCATTTTTACTAACAAACAACATTAACAACTAAAATTTTTAAACAAAGGCGCTGTGTGGAAAAATAGATTGAGACAGTAATTTCAGCAGAGGTAATTTGAACCCCAACCTTCTGGTTGTGAGCCAAATGTTTTGCTACTAGTCTACTAGCACATTTTACCTATAGTGCAAAAAGGGGCTCCATCAACTATAAATGATGTTAATTAATTGCTCTAAATTAAAAACATGTTCAGAATATTTTTGACTAAAATAAAATCAGTGTAAAAATCATGACAATTGAGTTATTCAAAGTTGGTAAGACAATATAAATGTTGCAAACTAGTTTTTTTTACTAACATGTTCAACATACCATTTCAAAAACTACTTTGCACAAGTATACAACGTGTAATCAACAAGTTTGCAACATGATGTTGCAACCTTATAAGTTATTATCAATCAGGATGACTATGAACACTTTTTAAACATTTTTGTATCATAGAAGAAAACTGCTAGCCTAATCACTACATTTTTTTTTATCAGAACATTATACTGTCCAGCTTCCTGGAAAAGTTATCAATGATCAACTGGACTGGCAAAAAATGGATTTTTGCCTAAACTTTGTTTCTAAATATATATAAAGTAAATTTGTTAAGAACCATTACAGTGTCTTCGCCACCAAGTTTTTTTTTTTCCTTGAAGATGTTTTACCGGCTCAGTTTTGCAATGCAAATTGCAAACTGAATCAAAGTAACACATTATATAGCTCTATTGTGTGTGTGTTTCTTCACCTTTTAGCAACTTGATACTGATGTTAATTTTCAACCCGCTGTTCATAGTCACCCCTGTTGGTGGTACATGTTGTAAACTTGTAGCTGATGCAAAATATTCAAACCTGTCAAAAGACAGATGAGCACGAGTGTCATTTTTACCAACAAATCTTGTCCTTGTGAAATGCATACAAGTTTTCAACATGTTCTCTCGTTGAATGAGCAAACATGTTGCAAGCTTGCTTGCACATAACTTAATTTTTTTTTAAGTTTTAAAGTTGTATGCACTTAAGGACAAATCTAGTAAACTGTAGTATTTTTTTTTTTGCCTGACAACTTTCCATTTCTAAATATATATTATAAATATATATATTATATATAGTATTTTGCTTGTGGCTTTGTATTTTTTTTTTGCAGTTAACAACATAAAAAAATAAAAGATCAAATACCAATATAAAGGAATATAGACATTCGGGAGGAGAATAAAGATACTAAATAACTAGTAATGTCTTGAAATTTAGTTAATAGAATGATTTTTATTTCCTTTATAAGTATTTAACTAATTTAATGTTTTAATACATATTTCAATAACATTTATAATAACTTGCTAAATGTTTTAAAAAAACAATAAATAACCAACTTGCTACAAAAACAGATTGATCGATTTTGGGTATATTCTAAAGACCATTATGTAAATAAATACAGTGTTTACAAGAGTAATTACAGTATAAAGGTTGCACTTGCTGATAATAAAGCATTTATAAGTGTTAAAATCAGAGATATCAGTTGTAAAATAGGTCATTTTTAAAAAAACCCAAATATATTTTGGGTTTTTTTGGGTTTTATTGGGTTTTTTTAAGGTGGGTTTTTTTGGGTTTTTTTGGGTTGGGTTTTTTTGCCAACCCTGCAGAGGTTGAAGGTTGGCTGCAAGATCAGGTCCAACTATGTTTACAATGCGTTTTTGCACATTGTTTAAAAGAGAAAGGGCATCATTAGAAGATCCGCCCCAGATATGGCAACAGTATTCTATATAAGGACGAATTTGAGATTTATAGAGATAGAGAATAGAATCCAGAGTAAGAAAGTGACGAGCTCGATAAAGAGAAGCAACTTTAGCAGGTGCTAATTTTGCAACGGATTTGATATAAGGTTTCCAAGAAAGATCAGAAGTAAGAGTTAATCCTAGAAGATGAAGGGTAGGAGACTCATCGAGTACATTACCGTTCATAAATATAGGAAGGTCTAAATTATTGCAATAACGATTGGCCGAAAAAAATTGAGTTTTATCTGAATTAAAGTTCACCAGCCACTGCAAGCCCCATGCTGTAGCAGAAGTGAGATCCTTTTCGAGCTCAGATGCCCCCTGCAAGCAATCAGAGGGAGTTGGCTTCTTATCGTGACAAGAATAAATGGTAGTATCATCAGCGAACAATGCCACCTTAGATGTGAGAATATCAGGAAGATCGTTAATGTAAATTAAAAAGAGTATAGGGCCAAGGATCGAACCTTGGGGAACCCCTGAGGTTACAGAATAAGAAGAAGAGTGCTGTCCATCAAGGACAACTTTTGTACTACGATTGGAAAGGAAGGATTCAATAATCTTAAAGATGTTTCCAGATACACCATAAGAAGAAAGCTTATGGAGGAGACCAGCATGCCAAACTTTATCAAACGCTTTAGAAATGTCAAGAGCAATGGCCTTAACCTCTCCACCTTTATCTAATGCGTGATAAAACCTATCGGTTATTACTGATAGCAAATCAGCCGTAGAACAAGAAGATCGAAATCCATACTGATGATCAGAAAGTAGGTTATGAGATTCGAGATGAGAGATTTAGTGTTTGTTATTTAAAGATTCAAAAACCTTGCTTATGATAGGAAGAAGACTAATGGGACGGTAGTTAGATGAGTCAGATCGCTCTCCAGAATTTTTAAAAATAGGGATAACAGATGCTGCTTTCCAGCAGGCTGGAAAACAAGACTCTGATAAGCACTTGTTGAATAGTTTTGAAAAGATAGATGACAGCTCAGGAGAACACTTCTGCAAGACTATAATTTAACTGAAAATAAAGTTCTTTAGAAATTGAGAGATGTTATATTTTTGGGTACATTGCTCTACACCATCTACTTTAATAAATAGAAACTCTTTCATACCTGGATATTTATTTCTTGAATATTTATTGCATTAATAGAATTCAACAAAATCTGAAATTATCTTTTTGCATAAATGTCTACCTGATTTTGGGTTGATTGAGGCTTTAATATTCAAATTTATTTTTAATTTTCTGACTTGTATTAGAAGTCAAATATTACCGCAAAGTTTTCTCTATTGTCTGAGTGTCTGGAGTGAGAATAAAAAGTTTTTTCAGATTTTGATGATTTTTTGTCAAATTATGATTTGATTTGAATCACATTAAGTACTTATACACCTAATAATACGAAAACAACTTTGTAACACCTCTTATTTTATTAATTTTACAACTCCCATATAACTCTATCTATTTTTGAAAGAATCTAAGAAGCACCAAAAACTTGCAATATTTCAACTTTTTTAATGTAAACATCATTAAACAAAAAAAAAATGGACCTCAAGAAAAAGTCTATCTTTTTCTTGGTGATTACAATAACAGTGTTTTTCTGGAACTAGTGCAGATTTTTTAACAAGGAATTAAACCAAAATCTTTGGCAACTGAATGACTGAAAACTTTAAAAGAATCTATAAAAGAAAAGACATTAATTACTTAACATTGTTTATAACTTATTTCTTAATAAAGATTGCTGCAGTGTATAGAAAAATAAATTTTAATATAAAACCAATTAAACCACAGGAAAACCAAGACGGAGCCAGGTACCAGGCACATCTCTAATGAGCAGTACCAAATTGCAACATTTTAAATATTTATATTGTTTGTTAATGTCGCCACTATTTTTAAAAAATAGGTGGCTTTGCTCAAATGAACCTTGACATTGGGATATTAAGGTTGTCCATTAACTAATACATAATTTCCCACAGCAAGCCTATGTCTTGAATAATTAATTTTATTTTAAAATTAGGCTTATAGTTCTATGTTAACTTTAGATGTTTTCATAAAGGTTGAGGGATGCAAAATACAATATTTTGTTAATATTATGTTACTTATTATCATTTAACTTTACTTTTTGGGACTTTGTTAACTGTAATAATTTTGTGCTTACAACTATTTTTAACCATTTATATAGTGCAATAGTTAAATTATGTATACCTTTATAACATTTATTAATGGCTTTTCATATTCTTTCTTTAAAAATATTTTAAAGTTCGAATAGTTTGATATGTTGTAGAAACTATACAAGAACTTTTTAACCCCAATGAATTTTACGATCACAAACCTGTATAAAAGATGGTCTGTTGGAGTACTTATACTGGTTGTTTATACTATTTAAATAAATTTTAGTGATTTACGTAGCATCAAAAAGCACACAATTAGAATCTGTATTTATTTCTACAAGATTGAAGCAAATACAACGATAAAATAAGTGCCATATTTTTTGTCAAAATAAAAACTAGTTTTAATAAGTCTTTTGTTTTGAAAAAATAAAGTAATTGCAACAATTACTTTATTTTTTAAGTCATTTAAACCAAATTCTTTTATATTATTTAACTCCAAAAGTAAAAATGAATTGAAAAATTGCAATAAATTCTAATAGATAAATAAATAAATATATTCTAAATAAATAAATAAATTCTAAATAAATAAATTAAATAAACTCTAATAGAATTTATTGCAATGTTTCAATACATTTTCTTACATTTTTTTTAAATTTCTATACAATTATTATATAGCTTTATGACAAATTATCTTTTTACTATGTTAATTTGAAACATTTTTACAAGTCTTTTATTATAATAGAAAAAAAGAAAAACAGTATTACCTTTCTATCAGATTTATTTTCAACCACCATTTTCATTTTTCACTATTTTAGATAGATTTCATTTCATTTTTTTTTTTTTTTTTCCTTGACCTTTATTATATTGAAAGTTTAAGAACATTTTAAATATCTTTTTAAACATACGCCCAAAACACTTAACCTGTAATCAAAGTATTCAGGGAGCATTTTTATTAAACATACCAATGTGTGTTAAAAAAAAAAGAAAACACATTTATTAATATTTGCGCGTGCATTTATATATTACATATATATAATATTTAAGATTAATAAAATAACGTTGTTTCGGTAGAATTATTTCTTTGAAAATAAAATAAAAAGTTTCTACGAAACGATTAAACTGTAGTTTCGGTTTTGAAATGAGTGTAATTTTATAATAACAGACTAAGTTTATCTAAACTTAGTTTGTAATTAAAAAATTAATGGTATTGAACTTCGTCTAGAATTAAATTTTATATTTACAAAAGTCTTTCCTAATAAAATGACCAAAGTTTTTATTTTTCTAATATATCTTTGTCTGCTTTAGATCTATGTTTTACTATAAACTGAAAAGACGTTGACATATATATGAACATAAAATAATTTGGAGTTTTCCTAAATGTTATTCATAATAATTATGCCTAAAAGTTATTCATAATCTCAAACAAAGGTGATGCAACTACTGGTCGCACCTAGAGCGCTTAATGAGTTACTTATGTAAATTACCAGGTTTTAACGATTTTTCAATTGTTATAAATTCTTTGAAAATTGCTTTACAACATTTGAAAATTTACATTTAAAAAATTATAAAAATTATTAGGTCAAAGCAGGGCCGGCGCAAGTAGGTGTCACGTGGGGGGGGGGTGCCATTACAACTTTTGTCGACTAAAAAGAAAAAAATAGGTCCTCGTTACTCGGTGTAGTTAAGGCGATTTACAAAATATTAGAATACTTTTATTTGGAATTAGCATGATTTTGTCAGCATATTATGTCCAAACAAGATCTTTAAATATTATAATTTTTTTTACTTAAGGTTTTTACAATATTGAAAGAAACTTTTCTTTTTTTAATATAATTTTCAAAACCTTTTTAGAACCCGTAATAGTGAATCTAAAGAACACCATTTTGGAGTCTTTAGATCAATTCCGCTCATCGGCATCATTAACTTTAATTTAATTAAAATCTCTTGAAAAAGTTCCTTAATTTACTACTGATCCAAGTTATAATCGGTTCTGACGTATATTAACTATATATCGTTGTCAAAACACAATATTTCAATCAATTTTCAGAAAAAATACTAGAATTCCGAACAAGAAAAAGCTTATATTATGGAAAATTGCCAATAAACGATCAGAACAGATCATATTGTTAAACTATAATGTTCATTTCACCTAAAAAACGTATTAATATAAAATCCTTTTCAAATTTGGACAAGCGATTGCGTATTTAAGATGATTTAAAAAAAAAAAAAAAGAATCTGCAGTCTGGGTTTTTTCGCTACAAACATTTTTTTTTTATGATACCGCAAAATTTATCATTTTGATATTGTTCGCCTTTTTATAATTCACAGACCAGACAATTTAATGGAAATATGTTGTAGTCAACAAAATATCATACAGACGCTATAATATTTTAAAAGTGCCTTAACTACACCGAGTATCGAAAGTTTGCCGACTGCAATGAAGACATTTGCCGACTAACTGTCGAAAGGGTCGACATTTGCCGACTAACTAGTCAAATAGGGTCAAATTTGCCGACTAAGGGTCAAATTTGCCGACTAAAAATCATTGATGGGGGGGGAGGTCACACTCCCCTATCGCGCCGGCCATGCAGAGTCTGTTGCTTAAATAAAAAAAGATTTAGAACTACTCGTGTTTGGAGCTTCGGAGAAAATTCTTGAGTTATTTGCAAACGCGCCAATTAATGACCCACGGTTTCGAACGGTTTTAGGAAAGTATTACTTAGGTTGTTTACAGACTATTTTATGAAAATAATTTTTTTTTTTTAATTTTTAAATTTTATCATTATCAGTATCACTCGCAAACATATACTTATTTTTAAATAAATTTGGATAGGACATAAATTTCAAAAAAGTAAAACAATCAGGGCCGGCCTTAGTCACAGACAAAGCCACATAGAACAGTTTCATTATAAAAATAGCGGGTTGTACGAGTGTTTATTGCATGCAAAAAAAAAAAAAAAATCAGTTCTATATTTAAATTCCTAGGCTCCAAAAACCCAAAACTTTGATGTAAAATATCTATTTAACTCACGCTTATCAAATAGTTTAATGTTTTTTTCCGTTTTTAACTTAATCCGCCTCACTCTGCAGCGGTTAGAGTTCTGGCCCAGAACACAGAAGAAAAGTTATAAATAATGTTCAAAATTCAAAATATTGTTCCATTTTTTTAGACGGCACACCTGATACTGGTCAATAAATGACTATGGTTTTGTAAATATACAACATTGGAAATAGATCAGCAGAAATCAATGAATACTTTGTGGGATTCATATATGTCAATAAAAGCACTGGTTCATGTTTAAAAAACCTTGAAGATATGAATTTAAATTTGCAGAACTGCAGAGGTTAAGAATATGATAACAAAGCTAGTATAAAAAGCTGCGGTCGTGTTGTACAAAAGTGTATATTTGAACTCATTCCAAAAATATTGTATGTGCTATGTAGATTTCACAGTCTCAATCAAATTCTTGAAAACATGACGAAATCTTCAGTCATCGCAAGGACACTGTTTAGAATGTTGCATCACATTTATCTTTGCTTGGCGCTACACAGCGGTGTCATGGAATTTGACATTGCACTGGAATGTTTAAAAAGAGCAACCAAGTTTGCAAAAAAAATACAGACAAAAAGGATTTGTATTAAGTCAAATTTCAGCTTTTTGAGGAATTTTGCTTTCAAAGTTAAAGCATTAAAGGCCTAACATATAAGTGGTTTTAGAGTTATCTTTTTAATAGGAAACAGTTTGTAGTCCTGGAGGAGTCAGGAGCTCTTGATATTGTTTGCGGAGTCCCACAGGGATCAATTTTAGAACCTTTATTAATTTTAATATATATCAATGATATGAATAAAGCTTCTCATAAAATATTGTCAATTATGTATGCAGACAATACAAATTTATTCTACAACAATTCTGATGTAAACATACTGTTCGAAACAATGAACATTGAACTAGAAAGCTTTAACCAATGGTTTATAATTAAAATTTATCATTAAATTGTGAAAAAACAAGTTATACTCTCTACCATAAAATAAGACAACTAATCTTCCATTAAAATTGCCGAAACTGTCAATCAATAAAAATGAAATAAATCGAGTAAATCATTCAAAGTTTTTGGGAGTAACTACAATGACTATAATGACTGAAAATTATCCAGTAGTTGATTAAATTTATCAACTGATGTTGCATCGATAACATTATCTGGCTAAGCATTCCAGTAATTGTCTACTCGGTTGTTCAAAAAACTTGTCTGACTTTGCAGTTCCTGACAATCTTGCGATAAAATTTGATGTTGAGCTCTGGGTGTTATGCTGCAAGGATTTACGTGCCAATCAAGTTATATGCCAGTTAGTTTAAATTGTTGAGAAGCTGATACTGTTGAGATCGCCTTTTTTCTGTCTGTCTTAGAGTTATTATCATCATTTTGCATCAAGTTTTGTAGCCTTTATTTTTTAAAACCTGAGGAATTTTCGTAACGTTGTGTTGTACCATTTTTTTTATGTCACTATCAAGATAAGGTTTCAAGCTTGTATAACAAATTGCAGATGTCGTCTAATATATTCAAAATAATTTTTTTCATAAAGCGTTTTTAGGTGTTTGAGAACAATATTTTAGTCAACCGAATGAAATGAAAAAAAAAACAGATGTTATGTGCGCTCACCATGCAAAAGATAAATTAAAATATTATTACTAGTTAAAATAATAATACATGCATACATAAATATATTTACTCAATTGGTCGACTTTAAATTTTCCTATAAAAATTACGCATTAGGCATTTTTATTTTAATTTTAAATAAAAGACCAGAAAATAGCTTAAAAATTTAATTTACTTTATTTAACTTAATAGGCTACTGCCCCTACCAATACCCACAATGGATGCAAATAAACTCCTTTCTTGCTCTTCCTAATTGATTTATACTCTGCTGCATTGATATATACTTAAAATAAAATTGATGTATACTCTGCTGCATCTATCTCTAACCCCACACCATTAGTAGATGTATGTACACTCCTTACATGCTTTCCCTAATCAGACTATGAATGTACACGTTGCTGTGCTGAAACATAAATAAACAATAAAAATACAATATGAAAATAAATAAAAATTACATTAAACAAACAAGATTAAATAAAAAAAAAATTTTTAAATAATACAAAAAGTATAAAACAGTAAAAAAAACATTCTGAACAGAGAAAACAAACAAAAAAAATTTATGATTTTCGACAAGTTTTATAAGAGTACATTTTCATTATATTTTAAAAAATCATTGAAATTTTTTAATATTAGAAAAAGTTTTAACTCGGATCACCTTATGTCGCAAAGTTTGATCAAACAATCTTTTCACTTTGTTTTCCATCACCAAAAACAGTAAAGTTTTCAATGTCTTTACTTTCCAATTCTGACACTTTACTAATTAGTAGAGTGTACTAACTAGTAGTAAAGTAGTACTAAATATATTACTTGGACAAATTAGAAAAATTCTTAAATGATATATCACATTACTTGGACAAATTAGAAAAAGTCTTAAATGAAATATCACATTACTTGGACAAATTAGAAAGTCTTAGATGATATATCATCAAGTAGAAAAAAATCACACCTTGTACTAGGGTTTGACCTTTTTTGTATACTAAATAGTAATTTGTTTTTAAATTATTTTAAAACTGCAATATAAAATTATTATAATATGATAAAACTAAAATAAATAAAAATTAATTAAATAAATACAAAAACTATAACGCAAAAAGTAATAAATAAAACAAAAAATTTTTTTCCACGTTTGTAATCACTTGCGCTTCAAAAGTAATTCGTTTTTACTGCTAATAAAAAAACGTTCCAATAGGCACTTTTAAAAAAAACGTATCGGAAAGTAACTTTTATGTTTTATTCACGTATGAACAGTCACATGGACGATTTATTCACGTTTTATTCACGTATAAATTTATATATTTTTAGGTATAAATTTTTATAAACGTGTAAATTTATATATTTTTAAGTATAAATTTATATATATTTTTAGTCACGTTTTATTCACGTATAAAACAGTCACCTGGACGAGGTCACCTAAAATACACGCGATTGATACGTGAATAAAACGTTGCGTGCCTACTGAGTTGTATATTATTATCTTTGTTTAATCTTATTCCAAATCTAGATAAAACATGTTTTCAATAATTATATGATCTTAATGCGAAATATGATTGTATTATTTACATTATGAAGTAAGAATCTTTTTTTTTTCCATATACTTTGCCTAAATTATTTTTGCGTTCAATCTAACCAATAGTTTTTAGTTTGTGATTTTCCGACTTTATATATTAATAACTCTGCTATTTATTCATTCACACCTTTCGCCATTTATACAAGATCAAAAGATTGTATTTCCTATGCCATTCACAAAAAGGTTGTATTTTCAATGTTTTTCAAAAAAATAGAGGAGACTGGTTCTCCTAGGGACGCCATGTACCTAGGGACACTCAAATATTTTGAGAATTTTGTATTCGAGCATAATATTTTTTGCATGTGGCAACACTCCACCTCTTGAGGTCAGTTGACAGCCGAAGTGTCATTGTGTTGGTGTGTAGCGTTGCAAAGTGGTGATTAAAAATTGATTTTTCAACCCTTTTACGTAAGTTTTTTAACATTTTTCTTTTTTAATTTCGCCTTTATAATGTGTTTAACAAAACATTTCTTAGTTTATGCGAATACATTATTCTGTTTGCTTAAATATTGCGTTAATAAATTTCTCAAATTCTAACCTCAAATTTTTAGTCGGCTTTTTTTTTGTCAATTTGGCGCCCTGTTGTACCAGGGACATGTACCTAGGGACATGTCCCTAGGTACATGTTTTTCCTTTTTTTTTGACACGCCAGAAAAAAAAGAAATAGGGGAGAAGAAAAGAAAAAAAAAAAACAACTTAAATCAAAAAATTGAAAAAACAAAAAGAGAAACACCGCCGAAAAATAAAGTTTCTAAAAAATATAAATTGAAAACTAAGACAACCCACGAACCCACAACCTAACAAACCAGTCTTGTAATGAAGATTCTTCTTAATTAAAGTGTTTTTTATTCTGGAAAAATTGGTATCACTCTTTTTGACCTATAATTATTAAGTATTTTATTTTAAACACTGTTGTTTCTTAAGTAAAGTATTTTTGTCCTGGATATGTTGATGTTTCATTTTTATCTATAAGTTTTAACTATTCAAAATATATTGCTGTTACTCAATTCAATCATTTTTTGAACTGGAAAAATTTATATCACTTTTTTTCATCTACAAGTGTTAACTATTTTAAATATTATGTTTATTTACAATTTAATATTTGTTTGTTCTGGAAAAATCTTACAATTTTTTATTTATTAGTGTTAATTATTTTAAACAATATTGTTACCTTCACTTGTTTTAGTTTTCTTTCAATATTTTTTACAGGTTCCTTTTTATTTATAATTAATAGTTTAACTATTTATTTATAATTAATGCCCAGCGTCCTTTGGTACAACCACCTATGTCCCTAGGTACAACCCCATGTTGTACCGAGAGATATAGGTGGTTGTACCAAGTCAGACTTCATTTTGCGTTTAAAAAAAAAAACTAAAAAAATTGTATTATAAAGCAGAGATTCTCATCAAAAGTGCACAAAGGACCATATTTTCATATACAATTTTCAAAAGTTCAATTATATTCACCAATAAAAAACTACAGTCATTAACCTAAAAGCGTCCGTAGGAGAACCAATCTCCCCTATTTCTGATGTTTCACAAAAATTCTATAAAATATTTATACATTTTTAAATTTATAATTTGTGATGATCTCTATAATAATTGAAACATAATTTTAAAACGATCTAACGATGTATACTCAAAGGTGATTCTGAGAATAAAATAAGGGGGGAACGAATCCTTAAAAAGTTCCCGACTACTTAATGAAAAAAAAAACCTTCAAAATTAAAAATAACCCGATTTAAATGTGTCAAATACTCGACTCCCTCACATACTCTCCCACCCTCCCCCGTAGAATTGCCTCTATGTTTACTAATCGTGCATATACTTTAGTTTAAACTTCAGTTAAAATTGATATGGTCTCAAAAACAACGTTAAGATTTATTTTTGTTGTTTTAGTCTCAAAACTGCATTTATTCTAAAATTGCTTTCTATTTTGATAATTTCAATCCAAAAATGATCTGGAATTGGTGGAGACAGTGTTAAAAAAAGTGATTTTAATGATTCTCTATTTTTTTTTCTCTTATGACATGATGAATATTCTCAATAATAAATTATAACAATAATAGAAATTCTATAGTAATTCTATAGAATTTCTATAGAATTTCTATAGAATGTCTATTGATTTTTATAGAAATTGCTATAAAACTTTTTTTCTATAAAAAAAAAAGTAGAAAAAAAAGTTTTATAAGAATTACTAGGGGCCATCCATAAAGTACGTACGCATGTATGGGGGAGGGGGGGGGGGTTCTCCTGAAACGTACGAATGCGTACAGGGGAGGGGGGGGGGGGGGAGGGTGTTAACGACAGCGAGTACGTACGCGGTTTAACTATCTCTCCTAAACTTCTTTATAAAAACATTGAATTTCACGTGTTTTAATGTTTTTTTATAAAAACATTGAATTTCACGTTAAAAAATCATAATATAATATATGTAATTTTTTTTAATTTTTTTATTTAAGTCACCATTTGAGGTAATATGAAATATAAATACTCGCAACAAGAATTCTTTTTTAGAATATTTTTCTTTCTTTAACAAAAACTGGAAAGTTATTAACAAATAATTTTCCGGTTTTTAATTAAGCACAGAGAAATTAACAAAATATCTTTTTGTGTTTAATGTTTTGAAAAATTAATGCGTTGGGGAAAGAAGGGGAGGAGAGCCTGAACTTGTAATAAAAAATGCGTACGTACGCAGAAGGGGGGGAAGTCGTTGAAAGCATACAAGTGCGTACAAGGGGGAGGGGGGTCCTAAATCAGTGGTTTTACTGCGTACGTACTTTATGGATGGCCCCCTATAGAAATTACCAGAGATTCTAAAAAAAATCTATTGAGTTCTATAGAATTTTCTTAAGCCATATGTTTCAAAAGTTTATAGAAATTCTATAGAATTTTTTTTCCTGGGATATCATATTTCTGTACACCTTTTTAGCATTATTTTGAGGCTAATATTTATTATGGCTTTTTGACTATGTTTATTCCAATATTATATATTTTATATATGATATTGGAATAAACATATTTATCATATATTAGCTTAAATCGAATTATCAAATTGAAAGGAAAGAAATATTCTATGATTATTATTATGATTAATGAGTTATGCTAATGATTTATAATTTATTATTGAGAATATTCATCATCTCATAAGAGAGAAAAAAAATTAGCGAATCATTAAAATCACTACATGGATTCATGCATCAATAACTCAAAAGGCCAAGTGATGACATCAAGGCTTATAAAATTTCGTTGTTTCACAATCTACAATTGATTTTCCACCAAAGCTTGCAATATACATTATTCAATAAAGCAAATAGAGCCGGAAGTTGACGAGATTGATCTAAGAAATACATCAAATAGTATTGGATAAAATTGAAACAGAAGTTTGATTCTTTCTGTAATAACGTAAATTTAATGACGAGGCAAGTAAGTGAAAAAATTTAGAATATTATCTGGTGCTTTTTTTTTAAAACACTGTCTCCACCAATTCCAGATCATTTTCGGGTTGAAATTATCAAAATAGAAAGCTATTTTTTTTCAGAATAAGGATGATCCTTTTTTAGTGTTATTTTTGTTGTTTGTTAGTGTTGTAACAAGGCAAAGTGAAAAAGAAAAAAGAGATGTGCAACAGTTGTTAAAAAAATGGTCTACATGATCAATCTACATGACATTGTCAAACAATGAGAAAATACTGCTGTCATAGATGGTTTACTAGCTCTTCAGTGAGAAGCCATGCTGCTTTTGCTGGAGACTCTTTGCTGTTAATACAACAGAAACAACACCCAAATTTGTTATAGAGCTTCAGAAGTGGTGATAGCTGAGATAAATATTATATAATCATGAGATATAACCATTTATGTTGCTTTGAAAAATTAAAAACATTCAAAACAGGATACAGAGGATGTTTTTAGAAATTGACAATTGTGTCCCCCCCCCCCCCTCGAAACCCGTGTTGCCAGTCATTATTTGGGTAACATTATTCAAAATAAACTTATTAAAGTGCTATAAAATGGTATGAAAGACAAAACTATTTCATTAGTTAAAAAGGTATAGTATTTTTCTATCATTAACTATCAAACCGCATAGAACAAATGACAATGATAATAAGATTTGTGTTCAATCTTCAAAAACTGCATCATTTTAATTTGAAAATGAAAAATTCCGCAACATTAGCAAATTACACGTAAAAGAACACTTTTTAGGGTTTGTAACATTAACAGAGACCAAGGGTGAAGCTGTGAGCCACTTTTCGTAATGAAAAAAAAGAAAATAGGTTTTTAAAATAAAAATCCTGAATTTTAATTTCTGTACTTTCTGTGTCCCTTGCAGTCCACACACCTTTAACCTCGTGGTTTTTTTATCTATTTTTATTTTTTTAATTTTTATTTTGTTATTTAGGTGCCCCAAGAAGACCTAGCGGTCTTGTCACAGAGCACCGCGGAAGTGCATTTAACCATGAAGTTCACGTCTCCTTCCTAACCGTGACGCAAAAATATGTCCAGAACTCGTTTCGAATGGTTAACAATGCCGCTTCGTGTTGCAATGAAACTAAAACCTGTTGTTGAAGTTATTCAAAAAATTATTGTATTCTTTGCTGCATCTACTTGTCAATTGGATATACTGAAACGTAATACATCATCTTTGACTATTAAACCACTGTTTGATGTTCATTGGTCAAGCAGAATTAATACCTTAACTCCCATCAGGTACCAGTTACCACATGTGTACGATACAGTGTTTGAAATTATGGAAGAATTAAATTTAAAAAGTCTTTTCTGGTACCCTGACTAAGGTTGAAACTGAAGGTCTTCTAAACAGCATAAGTTTATCTAAATTTGTTGTGGCAGCAGTTTAATTTGACAAAAAAACTGCTGCAAGAAAAAAACTTTACTCTTGAGATAACAGTAAAAGAGCTCAAAAAACACAGAAAATATTTTAAACAACATGAGAAGTGGTATTGAATTTGAGAAAATTTTGCTTGCTGCTTGAGAGATCCTCAAAAAAATTAATATTGAAGTGATTTTCCAACGAGAGATGAGAAAATGAGATGAAGTCTAGAGGAATACCAAGTTTTTAATAGTTTTTTAGAAATTGCAGAAAATTATTCAAAACGATGAGTTTTATCTATGGGCAACCGAATGTGTTGCAGAGGCGATATTCTTAATTTTTGCCTGGGGCGCCATAAAACCTAGCAACGGCTTTGATTGTAAAGTTTTTTTTATTTATTTTATTTAAATTTAATCTACAACGGAAAAATCCGTGAAGCTGGAAAAGTAACCAATCCCTACTATGGTAGATCCAGTATAGAGGATTACCAAACAAAGATAAAAAAAAAAAAAAAAATAGTCGGCACATTGAATTAATAACATTCCCAAGCGAGAAACAGAAGTACAGATCATACAGTTTTTTTTGGAAGTGAGCAAATAAATTTGTCAAACTTTTTTTTGAAAGTGTTAATATCGACAATATATGGTACATTTCTATTGAAGGCAACGGTATCTGGTGGTAACGCATTCCAATCAACACGGTTACATAAAAAAGTTTTGCGAGCTACACATTTAATAATTCTTGGTGCCTGAATGCGATGGGGAAAATCCCGAAGACCACTGGCTGGTCCAGGTTGCACAAGTGCAGGAGCAGGAGATGGTGATTTGATCGATTTAACTTTGCTTATGCCGTGGTAAATCTTAAAGTATTCTATAAGATCACTTCAGCGCCTTCGATTTTCAAGTGATTAGATATCAATAGCTGAGAAGCGTTCATTGGCTTTCATGGTTCGCAGATTTGGAAAAAGTTATGTAGCTCAATTTCGAACAGTTTATTTTGAACAGCTGTTTTTAATTGAAAAGGGTCCCCATGCTGCTGAGCAATACTCCAAATTAGGCCTTACATGAAAAGTGCGTCTAAGAAATCTAAAAACAGTATATGAATTTAAAATAGCTTTTGCTACTTGATCGTTTCACAAAAACCGATTGTGAACAACAACACCAAGATCACGTTCAGAGTTGGTCTCTTTAGAAATGTGAGAAAAGCCAGTTTTGTTAGTCATTGTTAGTTGGAAGCAGGGATCATTAAATTTATCATCAACAAAAGTTTTTTTGTTTAATTGTTTTGTGCGACGATACTTGTTAGAAATCATATAATTGCATTTTTCTAGATTAAAACTATTTGACCAAGTATCAGCCCAGTCAATTACTCTATCGATGTAGGTTTGTAATTGCTGCAGGTCAGAGGGGTCTTTTATAATTGCAATAATTTTGGTGTCGTCAGCATAAAGTTTGCATTGGTGATTGAGTAGACGAGGCATATCATTAATAAAATTGAGGAATAGTAATGGTCCAATACATGAACTCTAAGGTACACCACTGAGAACGTTTAACCAGTCGGATTCTGAATTTTCTATAATAACTCGTTGTTTTCGATTGGATAGGAGTGCATTTATCCACTGGCAGATATATTCGTCAAAACCATGCGCACGAACTTTTTTAAGAAATAACGAGTGTTTAACTTTATCAAACGCTTTGGCAAAGTCAAGCAAAACTACAACTACGTCATAATCTCATTCTATAGCGTGGGTAATTAAATCAAATGATTCCAATAAATTGGTTAATCAAGACTTACCAGGTGTAAAACCATGTTGGTTTGCGTCAAGATCCCCCCCCCCCTCGTCACAAAATCCTAACACTTAAGAAGCGAGTTTTGAATGAGTCGTCACAAAACCAGCAAGCCTCCCTCCCCCCTTATAGCGTGACGTAATTTATGGACGACCCCTATTGTAAATTTATGCGTCATAGCATGATAAAATCTTGCGAACCATGATATGACGCACGACTCATTCGGTCTATTATATTTATCATGGATAATTCAATGTTATCAACAATAAATATTGACGAATTAATTAAAAAAAAATTTGCAGTTTGTATAAGTAAGTTATTGTATATAAATCCATATTGACAAAATTGAACAATTGTAAAAACTTGGCATTTTTTGGTTCCAACTTCGAATCATTTGTTAACGATAAATTATCCTTAACAGATATTTCAATATTGGTATTCATCATCGGATAATGAATACTAACATATGGCGTTAAAATGTAAATAAACTAAGATTGCCTACAGAGAAAAACTGTGTTGATTTTGATGGAAATTAAACTTTGATAAGATGTGTAATCTTATTTTGATAAGATGTAGATTCTTCATTAAACTATGAAATTATTAATAAAAGAAAAACTTCGGTGATTTTTTTATTTTCTAATTTTAATATTTTAAAAATGCATTTTATAACAAAAAATACTACTATTTTTTTGTAAACTAGTACTGACATATTAAAATTTATATTAAAAGATGTTAATAAAAATGATAATAATAATGAAATGGTAACAAAACTATGCAAATAAAACTAATTATTCTTTTGTAAAAATTATATTGGACATAAAGTAATGTAATAATTAGGATCAGAGCCAGAGCTTTTTAGTATTTAATGTAACTTTCAGGGGCTAAAAAAATCTAAACTTATTATATTTTAATACTGCTGTTAAATAAATGTTAGTTTAGCAGTAGATTCTTTTTTATAACAAAAATTTTGATTTTTCCCCCCATATTTAAATCCTGATTTCAGCATTTTCACTTATTTTGCATCCGTTTGAACTTTTTGTTGGGTATGGAAATTAACAATGGTAATAAAAAAAAATTAACAAATATCATGACAAAAAGTTAATAGAAAAACTTTTACAGAAAAGAAATCATATTCAAACCTTTTCTCAAATTTTTGACAATTGCTTGAAAACAATTTTAGCTAAGTAACAAACTACCAACTAATAAATGTGACATTAACAGTTTTAAAAACTATTTTTATAAATTTATACAAATAGTTTTTAAAACTGTTGATGTCACATTTATTAGTTGGTAGTTTGTTACTTAGCTAAAATTTTATATTGGTTTTTCTCTTATTTTATATTGGTTTTTCTGTTATGTTCAGGTATATTTTATAAAAATGACGGCATAATTTATATACATTTTTATGATTATTATTAAATAAATTTAAAAAAATAAGTACCCAACTTTATAATAGTGGTTCCCATGGAGATAATTATGTTTTAAAAAAAAAAATTACTTGTAATAAGTATGTCTTCCAACACTTAAATTACAAAAGTTTGGAAAAAATCTGAAAGTTACATAGAAAACTAAAAATGCTGGTTGCAAAATCCTGGTAGCAAAATCCCGGTAGGAATAAATAATATTATTCTTAGGATAATTTTGGTGGTCTTGATATTTTGGTGTATTTTTATATTCATTTCTAATGGTTGGAAATACTTGAGCCAAATATTTATAAGGTAAATTGTTTTTTGATCTTTTTTTTTTCTCTATTTGTCAAAAGCACTACTTAAACAAATTAATTTTTGTTTAAATAGTGTTTAAATTTTTTTCTATTTATTTAATTTAAATAGTGTTTTATTTATTTAATTTAATTAATTAAAATATAATTAAAATAGTGTTTTATTTATTTAATTTAAATAGTGTTTAAATTTAAATAGTGTTTAAATTTTTGTTTAAATAGTTTTTCTCAATTTGTCAAAAGCACTATTTAAACAAATTAATTTTTGTTGAAAGATATCGAACTTAAGAAGTTGACAAGTTTGTTAGTTCTTAAATTATAGAAATTATAATAATTAATTATAATAATTTTTATTTATTTTGTTTATTTAGATTAGATTTAGACATTTGATCATTTTTATAAAAATACAAAATCGTTAATATTAATGATATTTATTAAAAAAAAACAAGAAAATTAAAAATATATGATGTATTTAATTAAACAGATAATATGTTTCTAAGGACACAATTTTCTAATATATTTTGTGTTTTTTAATTTTTCAGAAAAGAAGAAAAAGCGGAGATTAATGAAAAAAATTGATTGCTGCCCCAATCCTAACCCTTAGTTGATGTAGCGGCACTCCTTGCATGTTCTACCTATTTAGTCAGTCAGTGTATGTACTGAAGCCTCCACAGCTGCATATTTAATTATGATGTCATCAGTGTGTATCTAATGCTGCATGTGTGTCTAGATATATATGGATAACAATTTTACATGCACACCACACACATACAAAGATATATTTTTAAATATGTAAATAAATAGACATATAATTTTAAATTATGCCTTAGTTTCAAGGCAGTTTTAGTGAACAAAAAAACAAAGAAAACTGCATGCACTGCAACCAAATTATCATTTAAAAATTGAGGAAGTGAACATCATTTAGAAAAATGTAGCCATAACAAGAGATTAAATGCTGAGCTGCCATCTAACATTGCTAAAGTCAATTGTCAACCAGGGCAATATAAGCAATCTTAATTAATATTAGATCATTTCTAAAATCTAACAGAATTCTAAATTTCTTTATTTTTAAATACAACACTGATCAGTGGCATCGCTAGGGGGGGTTTGGGCTGTACTGGGTGACACATCATGACGTGACACAGGGGTGACACCAAAATGAATAATAAGTAAATATGCCAGAAATTTTTTTGGTGGTGTTCTGTAAGTTATGATTCTATATTTGCTCACAACACCCACAATGGAAAAACACCATATTTTATTTCTGCAATGGATGCAGGGAATTACAAAATAACAGCTGATTATGGTGCACAACTAGTTAAAGTTTTAAATATATCAAAATTATTATCTACAATTACAAATTTATAATCTTTACAAACTACATCAAACTACAATTAAGATGTATGTATTAATTTCTTAATATATTGTTTTAATAATTTTTTAATATATTATGAAAACGTCACCAACCCCCTCGTTAAGTATTAAATATGCTATAAGATAATTTCTTAAGTCAATTATTATTGTATAAAAATATACACTTTATTTTTTTAAAATTCCGTAGGGATGATAAAAGTAACAAAAAGAATTGCTTCCTCAATTACCTAATTTTACAAGATGGATTGATACCTCAGCTACATAATCTTACAAGACAAAACCTGCAGCTAGACTGTATAAAAACATGTATCAAGTTATTAAGTTTATTTAGAAACAAAATGTAAGCATATGAAATTGATAGCCATTTTCATCAGAAGAAATGGCATGTCTACAAACACAAACAGAACCAATTTGGTATACATTAAATACAAAGGTAAACATTGTGATTCAATACAAAAATTACTGCTTATCTAGAAATATACTGTTTAATAGGATATTTATCAGCTACAGGCAGATAATGAAACATTGTCGGATGCTATATAGATATGGATTAAATAACTTAGAGGTGAAAAATTATTTACATGCAATGATTATGTAGCAAGTCTGAGAAGACAATGAAATCTTTTTCATTTTTTTATTAATCTAGTTGATCCTAAGTAAAAAGGTAAAAATGTTATTGTATGACATTTTATTATTGTGACTTTTTAAGCAATCTAAAGAAACTGTTTTTAAAACGCTAGTTGTAATTTTAACCTTTTGTTTCCCTAAAGGTAAAAAACATATCAAATAACATGAAGAGCTAGCAGAGGAATGCAGGGTTGCAAAAAAATCAAAAACCATGGGTTTTTTTGGTTTAAACCCATGTTTAGTCAACTTTTCAATTAAAAAAATGCATTAGTCATTTTACTTGAGTAAATTATATTTTATATTAACATTACTGCTGTAATTCATCAACCGATACATCATTATTTAATGTTCTGTATATAAAATAAGCTTTACTACTTTTTCTACTCCCATCTTGTTTCTTAACTTGAAATAAACAAGTCCAAAAGTCAAAAAAATTCAAAAAAACTCCACCACTAAAAGCTGGTGTGTTTAACAAACCTTCAATAATAATGTCGCAGTCCAAAGATTTCAGAGATTTCCATCATTCTATTGGTGATACATTTTTAAAAACAGATTTACTATACAAATAGCTTTTATCGAATGGAGCAGATATGGCTTTCAACTTAAATGTTATTGGTAACAAGTTTTTAATTTCTTCACCTCTAATGATCATTGCAGCTTCATTTTCATTTTCAGAAAAGTTAGATCCAAAATATCTAGGATCTAGCATGTTTGCAAGGAATTGAGTAACAGTCTGATATCTAGTTTTTAATTTATACATATATTTTTTTTCAGTCGATAAAAATGATAACATGTTTATCAGCTCTTTAAAAATTTCAACAGTGTCACTTATTTTTGTTTGATCTCTTTGCAACTTATCTAGAGCAACTCTTTTATTTTTTTATTAAATTAGTTTTAATATTCTTAACAAAAAATTAGTTTGGTTTAAATTGATATTTTTTCGATTGGTCTAAACCATGGTTTAAACCTATCAACCCTGGAGGAATGGTTTTGTAAATATTATCCGGAATATGTCTGGGTATTTAAGATATCTATTGAAAAAATTATATTTAATTTCTTTATATTTATTCACGGAAACTATTATAAAATTCACATCAGCTAGAGACTGGTGGAGAATAATTAAACAAAATATAGTGAAAGTATTTTTTACTAAATTTTTTAAGGTTTGTTACATATTGGTTAAGTTGCCCATTAAATTTATGCTCTATTGAAAGTATTCTTCTGCATATGGCTTAATATGAAGTAAAATTAAAAGATAAGAGATAAAGTTCTTAAAAAGCTGAAATGGTAACCAAAATTTATTTTTTCTAAAAAGATTTAGTAAAACTTTAGATAATTAATTATAATATTTAGAAAATAAATTATGATTTGTTTCAATACTATCACACTATTTAGTTAATATGCCAATTTTTTCTTATTGTGTAAATTCAATACATCTTTTTATAGTCTTTTTTAAAAATTTAAATTATACATATTTATATATGTTAAAAACAAACCTAATTTAGTTCTTAAGTCAAAAAGAAAGTATATTAGATTTTTAGATAGTATTTTGAGCTTTTGATGTTGGATCTTTATGTTTCAACCCGGTTATTTTAGTATAATATTGTTAGTGGTGCTTTATGCAAAGTTATTTATGTTAAGGTATTTGTACACACACAAATATTTAGTTGTTTAGTATAACTTTTATCTTTTTATGGTGTTTAAAAAGAAATATTTTTCAGCATCATGATAACAGGTTTCAGTAAAGGAATTTTTTTATGAGTTTTTTCTTTCCTGTCTAGATTAAATCTTTCCAGATAGTGATCGGTAATAAAGATAATCCAAAGTTTTACACACAAATAAATGCACTTTGTTTTTCTTGCATAATCCTTAAGTTAAGTGGCTTCAGTTAAATTAAAATTATTTGTTTGTTTTTTTTTGTGCTTGTCTTAATTACCTTTGAAACTGTACATTCTTCCATAAATAAATAAAAAATAGATCAAGTGAGGGCAGGGTTTAGGGTGACAAGGGTTATAATTAGGGTCAGATTTAAGGTTACGGTTGGTCTGAATAGGTATAAACAAGGGTTAGATTGTTCTAACTTGATAGTTTACCTTAGTTAAAGTTACGGGGTTATTCATTCTTATATGCGTATTTATTTATTTTTGTATGCGTTTTAAAATAGCACAGTTTTTTCAAAACAAATTGTTCTTGTTTCCTGGTAAATGAGGTTAAAAATGCTTAAGACAAAAAAATTTTTCATTCAATGATGGTTTATCAAATGTACAAACTACCCGCTTTTTCTTACTTAATTTAGTATTTGGTCTTTGTTTAGTTTTATTATTAAATTTATTGATTGATTAATTTATCATTTATCTAATTATTCATTTATCTTGATTTAAATTTAATTATTAGTAATTATTATTAATACACAAATATTTACTCTATGGATGGAAGAGAAAATAGCAGTGTCAATTGAAAAACAAGGAAAAATGTTACAAAAGAGCACATTGAAATGTTTAAGCATTTAGTTGAAAGAAATGAATCTACAACAAGCATTTCCACTTCTCCTAATTTATCTAAGCGCACAGTTAAAATCTTTCTGCAGCAGGCTTCAACATGTCTCAGCCTACTATTTCAAGAAAACTCAAATGCTTGGATTTATCAACAAAGCTTGTGCTACAAGCATGTGAGTTTCATTCTTTCATTTGTGTTGTCTTTCATTATTCTGCCACAAGCATGTGCCAGAAGAATGGACACGAGTTTTATTATTCTGCCACAAGCATGTGCTAGAAGAATGGACACGAGTTATTGGTGCACACTATGCATTTACAAACGAACAGAATTTCAAATGAAAAACTTATTTGGATGAAACTGGATTTAATGTGCACACCAACAGCACATATGGTTATTCACTAAGAGGTGTGCCAGTATTTTTACAGCCATCTGCAAATCGTGACAAGAATGTTAGTTTGATTTGTGCTGTTTCAACAAAGGAAGTTTATGAAAACTTGAGACTGGAATGCAGATTCATTTTGTACTTTCATTACTACAATGTTGGCACCATTAGAAATGCAGATGCGGAAGCGCCTATGCTTGTTATGAACATTTGTAAATTCTACTGGAGTCTTTCTGTTGGGCAAACACTAGCTTTTCTCATGGCATAGATCTTAAGTATCTGTCAGCATACACGCCACAGCTTAATCCAATTGAAGAACTTTTTTCTTCTTTAAAGCATACAAGGAGAAAAGCCTCGAAATACAGATAGGGTAATCAGGAAACTTAAAAATATTATGGATACTACAGAGTTGAACTTAATTCCATTTTACAACCATATGCGTATTTACATAAATCCACCGCCATTACAATCCATCACCATTACAATCCATCACCATTACAATCCACCACCATTACAATTCACCACCATTACAATCCATCACCATTACAAAGTACAAAAAATCTATTTAAGTGTTGAAAATGTATGATACCCTTAATTTTAATTTCAGAAAAAGTTCTTATAACTAAGAGACATAGTTAATAGAAAGTTTTTTTAATTATACTAATATAAAAGTTTTATAGCACAGCCACAATATTGAATTAATCACTTAGTATCAATTTTTAGTATTTTGGCATTATACATCTTGGCGATATTTATAATTTAGTGAGGAAACAGTAGATGTGGTTGTTGAAAATCAGAAAATAAATGTAACTCAAGAAAATAGGTATGAACATATTTGCTATTATAGCTATATGGATGGTTAAGTGACAAACCAGCCTAATCGAAAAATTTAAAAAACGAGTTTCAACTAAAAAATAATTTATGTAGTATTTCTATGCATACAACAATATACTATACTTAAAATTTTTAAGTGCACTTATCTGCAATTACTTTTATTTTGTTTGATGTAGCTACATTTGTTGAAAACTTATAAACTTTTTTTTAAAATTACCTAATTTCAACATATTCGTTGTATAGGCTGGTTTTGTGCTTAGGCACCTATATATCAGTGATATATAGATTTTATTTATTATAATCTCTTGAAAAACATTGGAAATTTTTTTTTTTGAAAATTGATATGGGATTTCAGGAAAACATGCAAATTGTAAAAATAACCCAACATTTTGTTTTGTTACTAGTTAGATATAGTTTTTACCTTACCTGGATAAAAACTATATCAATTTAGTAACAAAACAAGTTAATCTGTTACAAAAATTAATCTATATTTTTTTTATCTTAACTTAAATAAAAATACAAAAACTTTTGATAACAACCAAAAAAACTTTGTAACTCTTTAGTAACAAATCCCAAACGAGTTGTTACAAAACTACAAATCCTTCCCCCTAGAGCGTGTTGTAATTTATGGATAACCCCAAAATTAAAATCACTGAAAATAAATCAAAAATCCACCTCACCATTTATTAGATCTGAACAAAAATTCCCACCCACCCTGTTATTCCTAACTAGAAATGAAAAAAATGTGTACAATTTAAACTTAGTTATAATAAAAAAATTTCTACATCGTCTGGACCATTTAATCGAAACTAATTTGACTGAAGAAAACTATAGCTTTGTAACAAATCACTTGCCAAACAATGTTAAAAAAAAATAATTCAAATTAAATCAAAAACCAAAGATCAATCTAAAAACAAAAATGGTTTGAAGAACAAAATAAAGACTTGCTGCATCTAATTTTGGTACAGTTACAAATCATAGAAAGAAATCCTTTATTGTTAAAAAAGCTATTAAGAAACTTTGATAGTTGTAGAACACAAGCTTCTCAGTGAAGTATTAAAATTGAAGATATTACTTGTGAAAAGTATAAAGAAAATTTTTTATATAATATTAAGAAATGTTACCTTATTATTAATCCTAAATGGTATGTCTAGTTTTCTTCAGTCAAATTAGTTTCGATTAAATGGTCCAGACGATGTAGAAATTTTTCCATTATAACTAAATGGATTTTATATTGATTAAGACAGCTACAAAATGAGTGAAGTAAAGTACCTATTTTGAAAAAGAAATCTCTTTGTAAAAAAGCTTGTACCAATACTAGTAAAAACTATTTTTAAACTATTTTTTATTGGTACAATAAAAATTAGTTCCTTGTCAAATATAAATATAAACTAAAACATAAACTTATACCGATGTCAAGGTATCAAAGCTATTAGAGAAACTAGCAAAATAGATTTGTTCTTTTTTTTTTGCTTTTTAGTTAAACAGCATTGTTTATTACTTTGAAGTCTAATATAGTGTAAGGTTTACTCCAACAATATTGTTTTTAAAATTTGAACTAAACAAGATAAAAGGTGTGGAATATAATAAGTCTAAGCAAAATGTCAATATTTGACATTTTGCTTAATTTATTTTTGTTGTTTACTTCCATGGTATTTATATGTATATAAATAACATAATGAATTACATTTAAAGGGAAGGGAAATTAGAGCGCAACAATTTAAAGGTGCAAGATTCAGAGTTAAAGGGTAGCAATAGATAAAGTTTCAGTTTTAAAAAATAATTATATAACTACATTCAGTTTATTATTTTTTTTTTGTCATTTACTTTTTTTATATTTCTATAAAAATTTAGAAGTTAAAAGATTTGTAAAAGAAACTTTTTTTTCAAATCTATAATAAAGTTGATTTACATATTGAATATTTTATGTAAAATTGCATGTTAATTAATTTATAAAAAATAGATGGTACCATATTCAAAGATGTTGACTAATTTATGCAGAACTATTTTCCAGTTTCCTATAAATAACACCTCCGAATATTTATGAGATAATAATATGTAATTTATTTATTTTTGCTTATAAAAACCCACTTATAAAAAACTTATAAAAATTACGTTACGACAACAAGTTGTAACAATTTGACAAATAAAGTTCTTTATTGCTTCTGTTGAAAATTAAATATATTACTTGTTCTTTTATTCCATTTGTTTGTTTTTAAAATTTCGTTTTCAGGGTTCCCACCAGTCCTGGAATGTCCTGGAATTTGAAAGTAGTCCTGGAAATCCTGAAGTCCTGGATTTTTTAAATTATTCTGTAAATTCCTGGAATAGTTCTAGAAAATAGGATAATATTTTATATTTTGTTGTTTGTTTTTAAGTAAAGAAAAACAATACAACAACAATACTAATAATAGTAAACTAGCAGTAAGCAACCCGTAATACGCGTTGTTAGTAAATAAAATTAAAAAAAAAAACGCGTATCGAAAAGCCTAGAAACTACTTTAAAATAGAAAAGCCTAGAAAATGACGTAGCTCGACTAATAATAATAATATTAAATTAGCGTATTCATATTATCAGATTATAGTAATATAATTGCTTTAATCTGTAGTTTTTATGGAAAATCTGATTCTTATATTGTTTTTGAAGTTTGCACTTTAAAGATTCTTAAAAAAAACTTACACATCTACAATAAGGCATCAGTAATTTGTTTAATATTATTTGAAAGATATCATCATAGAGGTTTCCATAAATCATAAATATATAGACTGTTAATATATATTATTTCAATTAGTATTTAATTATTGCATTGTTGTATAGTTTTGAATAATTTTTAAAATTATTCAAAACTATACAACAATGCAATAATTAAATACTAATTGAAATATTAGAGATTTTAAATTCTTTTTGGCTAATATGAAATATTAGAGATTTTAAATTCTTTTTGGCTCCTAAAATGTTAATGTTGTTTTTTTGATTTCAGATAGAATAATTAAAAAATGCCTAAAAATATTTTTCAAGTAAAATGCCTTGTTGAAAAGCAATATAAACATTGGTTACATAAAAAACAGAAACTGTTGCGATTATTGTGCTAAAAGTATTAATATTGCTAACATGGGAGAAGCTGTTTTAACTTCACACAAAAAAAGTAAAAAGCACATAGAGAGATCTCTTTCTGCTAACAATATCAAGTCATTGATGCCAACTGCTCCTAACATTGTTCAAGTTAATGAGTATATGTCAGAATGCTCATAAAGCAGAACACCAAAAAACAATTGATAAAATGCTAATAAATACATCTACACTTGAAGCTAAAGTTCGTTGGGTCCTTAATATTGTGTATTCTGAAATATTCAATGAATTCTTTAACTGATTCTTGTAAATCATTTAGTAAAATGTTTTCAGATAGTGACATTGCTAAGTTATTTTAATGTAGACCTACTAAGGCCAGTTATATTGCAACATTCGGATTATCTCCCTTTTTTAAGTACGAGTTGCTAACTTCCCATCTAATATACCTTATTACGCTGTTTCATTTGATGAATCCATGAACCAAGTTTTTCAGAAAGGTTAAATGGACCTTTCAGTTACTTTTTGGGATGATAATAGAAGTATGGTTAAAACTCGTCTTAAATCATAAATCATAGTCATAATCATATGATCTTAAATCATACTTCATGGGGCGCTCGACAGCACATGATGTTATGCAAACATTCCTAAACTGTATTTCTGATATAGATAAATCAAAGATTCTAAAAGTATCATCAGATGGGCCATATATAAATTTGCTTTTTCTATATAATTTAAAGGAACAAAGGAAAGAGGAAGAACTTGATCTTCTTATAGATATTGGAACCTGTATTCTCCATATCATTCATGGTAGTTTTAAAGCAGGGGCAAAAGCAAGTGGCTGGGAGCTAAATAATCTATTAAAATCAATGTGGCAATATCTAGATGACTCTCCTAGTAGAAGAACAACCTATGAAAACATCACTGAGACACTTTATTATATTCAGTACCGTTTTGTTGGCATAGGTGGTTTGAAAATGAAAAATGTGCTCAAAAGGCTGAATCACAACTTGATGAATAAAAAAAGTTTATAATTCAGAAGTCTTAAGAAAAGCGAACAATCTGATTCAAAAAATAAAAGCTGGCAGAAACTGAAACCCATGGTTCACGATGGTTTTGCCAGCTAAATTTAAATTTTTTAAGATTTTTTTGTTTCTGAAAAGTTAAATACTTTTTTGAGATGCTTTCAAACAGACAAACCTATGGTTCCATTTATGGCTATTATACTTGGTGGAATAGTTGACAACTTTCTCAGGAGAATCATACTAAAAGATGTTTTAAATAAGTGTAGCAATCTATACCAGCACACAGTGGGACAGAGTGTGCCAAAATACAAAAAAATCACTATGGGCATTGTATTCTGAAAATGTCATAATGGTGAAAATATGTTTATTAGAGGAAATATATAGTTAAAAAAACATTAAATATTAATTTAAACTTTGTTTTATGCGGTTATATACACGTGAATTTGACATGTGTTTCAAAACGCTTTTTTGCATTTTTTAATTATCAACTTTCTTACGCTACTATTGTTTTAAATTAATTTTATTGAGTATGATTTTAAATTAATTTTATTGAGAATGATTTTTTGCTACTAACCTTTACTATTAGGTATCAGATAAACCGTCCTCCAATATCCTCCAAACATTTGATTATGTAAATCGGATGCTTAATGTATCTTAACTGCAATTTATCATAAATATTTTGCAACTTTTTGCAACTAATAAAGTTATAACAAATAACTCATACTCAATTCATAGTATTTATTGCAAAAACACGTTTTTTATAAGTTCTTGAAACTCAAATATTTTTCATGACTTTTTAGTTATATTTTGATAATTTTTTTTTAGTTATATATATGATACATGTTGATATAGTGTCTTTTTCCCTCCATCCCTCCTCCCCCCCCCCTTCCTTTTCACCCTTAAAAAAATATTTTATAACCTTTTCAGTATATCTAATGCTTTTACATATAGTGTATGCACTAATATTATTTTACAGACACTGGTCCGCAAGATGCAATAACTTCAATTTTGTTTTTAGATGAAATATTTTGATCTTTTCAACTCTTTAAAAGATAATAAAATTTCTATTCAAGATACTGAGAAATCATATATTAATTTGCTAACATTCTTTGAGTTATCCCTTGATCAGAACAATGAAATTGTTTGGAGATCAAAACTTATGAACATTTTAGCACATCTTAAATATCGCGGAATGTCTGTAAACGCAGAGAATCTTTATTTATTAAGAACAATACTAAATGGCTTAATAATGAAATTAATTTAAATGATTTTGCTGCAGGCAAAATAACCATACCTACAAGTTCTCAATCTACTTCCAGCGCTGGTTGACCAACAATTACTGACTTTCAAGAGTGTTCTTCAAGAACTAAGTATCGACATGTTAGTAAACTCCAAAAAAGTCACTCGTCAAATGAGCTAATATTTGCTTCAAAAGTTTCATTAAATAAAGAAGGAAAAATAGAAAAAGCTAAAGCAATCAACAAAATATATTTAGATAAGAATGTAGATTCTTCGATGCTTTCTGGAAATGAAGCATTGTCGTTGATGCTAGATTCAAATATGACCAAAGCTGCGTTTCAACTCCATAGAAATGCAGCAATTGAAAAAGAATGCAACCTGTATCCTGCATATAACAATATAAAATCATCAAAACTTTTGTACTACCCTAATAACATAATTTTTACTGACTATACTGCAAGCATACCACTGCAAAGTTTATGTGACCATACAGCTCAAAGACTTTGTCAAGTTCAAAATGAGGTTTTATGTATGCTAGAAACGTTTGACCTGGTATCTCTTCATTATAAAGCAGGTTTTGATGGGTCTACTGGTCAAAGCATATATAAACAAAAAATGTCTGTTGAAAGTTTTCGCGACTTGAAAAGAGAAGAATCATTGTTTCTAACTTGCCTGGTTTCACTTCAGATTACAACTTATGTTAGAGAAACCCTAACTGTCATTTGGAGAAATCCAAAACCTTCTTCCACTTTATATTGCCGACCTTTAAGATTTAAATTTGAAAAAGAAACAACTGATTTATTACTTATTGAAGAAGCTACTTTGAAAGACAAGATCTTAAATCTTGTAGAAACTTTAGTTCAGTTATCTAATGGCAAGTCTATTTCAGTCAAACATATCATTCAAGTTACAATGATAGATGGTAAAGTCCATACTGCTCTATCAAATGTAACAAGCTCTAGTCAATGTTGCTGTATATGCGGGTGTTCACCAAAAGACATGAACAATATTGACAAAGTTACAAAACTTCCATACTCACCGGATGAGCTTCAATATGGATTATCTACACTTCATGCATGGATAAGATTTTTTGAGTGTCTCATACATATTTCATATAAGATACCAATAAAAAAATGGCAAGCAAGAGGAGACATAGAGAAATCTCTTGTTAAAGAGCAAAAAATGAAGATACAAAAAGAATTTCAACACAAAATGGGACTTATTGTTGACTACCCAAAATGTGGAGGAGTTGGAAACTCAAATGACGGCAATACTGCTCGAAAAGCTTTTTCAAATGAAGACTTGTTTGCTAATATTACAGGAATAAACAAGGAACTAATTGTAAAGTTGCATATAATTCTAATTGTATATCAAGTGGATTTCAAATAGATACTAGTAAGTTTCGCTTACTTTGTCTGGAGACCGCAAAACTCTACTCATGCTTGTACCATTGGTATTACATGCCTCAGAGTCTTCACAAGATCCTAATTTATGGAGCAGAAGTAATAGAAAATCTATTCTTACCAATAGGTCTATTTAGTGAAGAAGCTCAAGAAGCTAGAAATAAAGAACTTAGAAAATATAGGGAACATTATTCCCGTAAAAATTCAAGAAGAAAGACAAACGAAGATGTAATGAAAAGACTTTTATTTACATCTGATCCAGTTATTTCATCTTATAGAAAAACTGTTTCATCTGTAAAAAAGAAATTTCCTCCGGGTGTTGTTGAACTTTTTATTTGCGAGAATTCTACGTCTAGAATATAGATCTAGTTCGTAATTTTTAATGGTAATTAAACTAAAAAATAAACTTTTTTAGCAATATATATGAGCTTGATATTCATTTTATAT
Source organism: Hydra vulgaris (assembly GCF_022113875.1). Lineage (NCBI taxonomy): Eukaryota > Metazoa > Cnidaria > Hydrozoa > Anthoathecata > Hydridae > Hydra > Hydra vulgaris. The sequence continues at coordinate 32,978,958 of NC_061163.1, forward strand.
GGTTTGTATAATTAGTTTATAACAGTTTTAATAAAAAAAATTAAAAATAATTTTGGCACAAAAAACGCGATTTTATCCCACTGTGCAGCAGCTTGAAATAAATTTAATGGATAAAAATATTAGAAAGCCTATAAATATATTGATGAAGCTAATTTAAGTTACAGTGACTAAAGAGTGGTTATATTTAAAAAAGCGGCAGGCCAGTTTTTAGCTGGTCTGTTGACACATCTTCACATAAGAAGTCCCCTTTGAAGTTTGTCATAATACGCACTGCAGTACTCTCGAGTGCCGAATACAACGGGGGGTGGGAATATACGGGTGGGTGAGAATTTTAGTCAAAGTTTAATAAACGGGGGGGATGGGGGTTTTTATACGGGGGGGGGGGGATTTTTTCTGAAATTTAATTAACGGGGGGGGGGGGGGGGAGGCGAGGCATGTTCAGGGGAGGCGAGGCATGTTCAGGCATGTTCATAATTTCAATAGGATTTAATATGCTGATATAAGTTTTATACTTTGCAAAGTATAAAACTTATATTCAGCATATTAAATCCTATAGTTAAAACCAAAGCTTTGTTGAGAAATAAACTAAAAAGTTCATTTTTAGCAAATCGAGATTTAATAGGTCGACAATTCGTAAAACCTGTTTACACTGAAAGTTTTTGTTTTTATCAGTGACTGAAAATTATTTTCAAATTTTTAAGGCCGATTTTCACTGATTTTTTTTTTTACTTTTGAGATATATATTTTTTTTGTTGATAACAAGTAAAAATTAATAAACAGGGGGGGGGGGGGTTAATAAGCTTAGGGTGGGTGGGAAAAATATCCAAAAGTTAATAAACAGTGGGGGGGGGGGGCGTTTATTAGAAACTCGAGAGTATCCATTAACTCAATTTTCATTTCAAATCCGAATAAAAAGAATGCTTGTATCAATAATTTTTCAATTCTGTTGCAAAAGTTAGTTAAATATGGCCGTTTTTCACCAAAGTCTGCAGAACTAGCAAAAATTCAATACCAAAAGTTTTTAGAAATAGGAGACTCAAATAGAAAGTCATTTCAAGATTTCGATATTAAAAACGATAGTCTTGATCATTTTTCTTTGACTTTATTAGAGCAAATAAAGCTTATCAAGACATTTGGAGCGTTTTTAAAATAGTTTTTGTGCTTTTACATAAACAATCTTCCATTGAGCGTGGCTTTAATATTGGTAAACAACTTCTTGTCGAAAATCTGAAAGAAAATGTTAAATTCAGTACTTAATTTTGAGAGCATTTTTTTGTACACATAGTTATTGAGTAAAGTTTTTGTTTTTGTTGTTTTGCTAAAATGGTATTTTTATGAGTTTTTAAAATGATTCTGATGTTTTTGAAATTGGTTGCCTTTTAAATAAAAAATAGTTCCTTGTCAAATATTTTTTGAATTTACATTTAGTTATGTAGCTGTAGTGATGTAGCTATATTTATGCAGCTGTAATATATTTCTTTAATTTACATTTGGTTTCTATATTAATTTACACTAGCAGTAAGCAACCCTTAATACGCGTTGTTAGTAAAAAAAAAACCGCGTATAGAAAAGCCTAGAAACTACTTTAAAATAGAAAAGTCTAGAAAATGACGTAACTCGACTAATAATATTAATGACGTAAAAATGACGTAACTCGACTAATATTAAATTTTGGGCTATCTATAAAAAGTCTTGGAGTTTATAACTTTTTTTTTTGTAAGTCCTGGAAAAGTCCTGGAAATAATGAAGCAAATGTCCTGGAAAGTCCTGGAATCTGGTGGGAACCCTAGTTTTGTAAAAAGTTTGTAATTAATTAGGTATTCTGTATTAAGTAAGGTATTTTTGATCGAATTAATTTGATGACAAACTAATTATTTAATTTAGTAAAAGAAAATATAATGCAATATCCTCCTTCCTTTTTGTCACAATATTTGACAAATATTATTTTCTACCTGATAGACAAAACAGATCATAAGGATAAACTTAAAAGCTTAAAGTTAATCTTGGATCACAATGTTATCTAGTTTAAGACTATGTGAAACAAAAAGTCATAGAAATTTATTAGATTCGCTATATCCTTATTCGGCAACTTTAAGAAAAGGGGTGGCGGAACATGGGGCTGCATCACCTCACATTTAAGGTATAGGGGCTTTTGGTATTACACATACTTTTTAAGTCTGTAACAATTATTTTTAAATGTTTTATCTTGATAATGCTATTAACGATGATTTGGCTCTGACTTGACTACATCTGTAGATATCTATGCGTTTTTATAAGTCTTAGATTACACCAAAATAACAGCCGATTTGAAGTGTAAATTGCAATATACTGAGAAGTTGTTGTTGTTGTTTTTTTTGTTGTTTTTGTATTGTCAATAATATTTATATATATACTAGATGTCTAACTTGCGGGATTTTATTAAACTAAAAGTGAAGCCGCTTTTTTGTTTACAAATTTAATCAGCCATTTGTAAAAAGGACAAAATATTAAATAGTTAATGTTGTGGAAGCTATTTCTAGTTACGGCAAAAGCGGCCTCATTTTTTGGATTGTAGTTAGACATCTAGTATATATCATTGGTTATTAAGATGCTATAAGAAGACCTAATGGTCTTATCAAAGACCAAATTTTTATTTAACTAGGAAGTTCACGTACCTTCCTTGCCAATTTTTAGTACCGTAAAGCCGGCGTCGAACCTCCTGGTTCTGAGCCAGAACTCTAACTACCGCGCCACTTCTGTTTTACAATTTTAATAATATGCTTATTATTAATGATAAATTTGGTTGCAATTAAACGCTGCGCCGGCGTTTAACTCATTTTTGCTATAATGAAAATACTCTAAAAAGTCACAAATAGGACATTAAAGAAAATCACAAATAGGACACATAGGTATATTATATAATATAGAAAATCAATTATGTCAACCGCTCCTAGCAAATTAGATAAAATCATTAGTCGCTTTAAAAAAGTTGTCAAATTGTGATACGGATACAAAAACTTTATATATTGTAAAAGGTTTCTATAAAAATGGTATAGTTTATAAATTAAAAGCTCAACACTATTTAGATATTCGGTAAACTTATAATATTATAAGTTTACACTATTCGGTAAACTTATAATATTACATGTAAAATGAATGTTGAACGACATAAAAGGAGTCTCAATAATGTTTTCTGAAGAATCAAAACTTCTTAAAATTTACTTGAGGATACCAATAACAACGAGCGATTTTCTAAGAATAATGAAATAATATAGTCGATTAACCTCGACTCAAAAGCGATTGAATCATCATTTACTTCTTCAGTTTTATAAAATAAACACAAAAGATTTTATAAATGCAAAAAGTAAAAATACAAAAATTTTATACTATGGAAAGCGTTAAGTTTGAACAACTTTTAAATTAACATCATATTTTTTTTCTTCCAAAAAATAGCAGGAATGGGAGAAGGGGTTACTCAAAAACGTTCAAACCAGTACAGGGAGGGATAACGAGTACTTACGCAGTTTGACTATATCTCGTTTTCTATCTACACTAAATCTTAATTTTTTTTTAGGAGTTAAATATTATGTTATGTAACAGAAATAAATAAAATAAAACTGAAGGTTTTTTTGTTTTTAATGTTTTGAAAAATTGTTGCGTTTGGGAAGGAAGGAGGGCTGATTTTGTTATAAATAATGCGTACGTAAGCATAAGAGGGAAGGGGGGGGGAGTTTTTATATGCATACAGGTGCGTACAAAGAGGAGGGAGTAATTCATGTACTCCCTCCCCAATACGTACTTTATGGATGCCTCTTTGATAACTTCTTTCAGTAAATAATTAATTACCCGTAAAATACTTAAGAGAAACATAAATGAATTTTTACGTAATTTTTCTTGTTTTTGACGAAAATCAAAGCATTTTTTGTCTCAACTTCGCTTCGATATTTTTCGGTAACTGAATTTTTTTTACGAGCAAAGTTCTTTATGATTTTATTGACTATATAATAAAAAACTTTGTTATTTTATTACTTGGAACTATACAAGGGTTTTTGAATATATAAAACATTTTTATACAACGTAGTAAAATATATTAATTACAATATTTAACGTAATATTATTTTAATTTTTTTATTGGATATTTGAGTCTAAAAGTTGCTTGACGCAGCTGATACCTATTGTTTTGCTTTTGTTATTTATAACAATGGATAGCGCGCATACCTTTACTTTTAAACGTCTATTCATTCATACGGCCTTGCCGTTATATTTAATTCGGGTAATAGGATTGAATATTTAATTCGGGTTTATATTTAATTTAATTTTATTTTTATATTTAATTTTATTTTTTATTTTTAATTCGGGTATTTTATATATATTTATATTTATATTTAATTCGGGTAATAGGATTTATATTTAATTCGGGTAATAGGATTGAATAATCACATTTTATTGACTATTTAGCCATTTTGATTTGTTTCATAGCCTAGTTATATTTAAGTAGCATTTAGAGATCTTAATAAAACCTCCCGAATTTATTTACAAACGTTAAAAACAAAAAAAAATTAACATAGTAGGAAACTATGTTACAAAATTGAGTTAAAAATTATACCTATTTATTGCCGATAACGTAGGAGATGTTTGTTCAGTCCTAACATACACCATCATTACTTTTAAACAATGATAGTGTATATTATGTCAATTAGCCATCTGTTCATTAGGAGTTTGATTAGATACTGTTTCTCCAACAAGCTTCTTGTAAAACTTATGAAAAATTGTGTTTCCATCTAATTCAATTATAATCTGTTGCAATGGCATTTCGACATGATGCAGCAGAAACCCTAAAAGATGTAAGCTTTTGAGAATTTTTTTATGTTTGACAACCAAACCGTTATATGCGACCGTAAAATCTACATCAGTTACTCATTCAAACATAAAAATTAGATAACAACACTCCAGAACTTATACTCTTGCGAAACTACCCATAACAAAAAATTTACAGATGACCTATCAACGCAAAGATTCCAGAAAAACCATCGATTGTTGGTTTGATTGTTGTTGTTGAGGGAGAACCAGAGAATAAAGTGGAGATTTTTACTTGAAATCGTTCACACTTAATTACGTATGACTTAGAACCTTGTCAACAAAAAATGCTGATGGTGGCACATTATTTTGGTGCTGCAATTTAAAGAAGAATAAGGTATTTAATAAGATCTTTCAAAAATATATTGATTTTTCCTGACATTTAAAAATTGACATTTTTGTTTTTGACAGTTATCTATTGTCCCTAAAGATAGTACCCACTAGAAGCGATCCGGTAAGATATCTTAAACTATATTAATCAATGATCTCAGGGTTTGTAATCAGAATCAAGTATTAAGAAATTTGAGTGATTTATATTCATTAAAAAGGGGCTATTTACTTATTATATTATAAACAGTTTTTGTTGGCCGATGACACGGGTTTTGAAGTAGAGGGGCATATTCGTCAATTTCTAAAAAAAAAGTCCTCTATATCTAGAATTTTCTTCTAAAAAAAAAAGTGTCGTCGGCCCTGTTTTTTAAATACACTATTGTTCAATTTTTTGCTACATTTATGAGAAAATTACATACTATTAAAATTGAAAATCATTTTAAGTTTATTTAATCTGTTTTTTTAATAAACTTATATCTTATTTTTAAACGATCGTGTTTGATTATTAACTATAGTTTATAAAAATTATATTTTAATATATTTATTACTATTAATACAAATGTTTTAATATAAATTTATATTCTATTTTGTTTCTTAATTTGAAATTTTTTTTTCTGGTTAGCAGAAATTCTCTATTTTAATTTTTGATATACCATTTTTTTTAACTTAACTTAAGAAACGTGACAAAATATAAGATTGAAAAGGTATCTACTATTATAAATTTATTTAGACCAAATATTGTGTTCGTAAGGTTAAATGTTATGTCACGGTTACGTAACTTTCAACCTTACGTAAAGAATTTTCTAAAAAGAATGAACTAAAATGTCTCAAAACAATTTGTTATATATAATATTATTAAATATAACAATTATATATAATAATTTGTTATGATGACAATCTTTTTAAGTTTTAAATAAATATCGATGTGAACGTTTTAAATGGGTTTTCTGGGGATAAGGGGTGGGGGTGGAGATGTTTTAATTGAGTTTTGCCTCAGATGATAAAAATGCATTAATTTAAAATATATGTTTTTTAGCAAAATATCTTCTGGTCTCGTCCAAAATATCATTTTCTTAAAAACTCATAAAACAGGATCTACAACGGTGACCAATGTTATGCAAAGATATTCAAAGTTAAATGGTTTGAAACCAGCTCTACCCTTTTGTGATCATAGATTTTGTTATCCAAGCAAATTCGATGACACATTTTTATTCAAGCATAGCAACAAAGATAAGTATAACATTATCTTTAACCACGCTGTTTTTAACAAAGAGAACATGATCAAAATTATGGCTAGTAACAATACTAAAATTGTTACAATTATTCGAGAGCCATATTCGCAGCTTGAATCTACAGCGAATTATTTCGATTTTAGAAAGTTTTATTCGCTTAGGAAAGACTTACCTTTGCTAGAAGCACTTTTCAAAATGTCAGATGAAGATATAAAAAGGTTTCTACATTCTTCTGACCCCACAATGGGAGAAGGAGCTTTTTATTTAACGAAGAATCCGAACGGTTTTGATATGGGTTTTGACGTATGGAATGACAGCTCTGAGTATATCGACAGTGTAATACGTCGTATTGAACGCGATTTTGATCTTGTTATGATAACAGAGTATATGGAAGAGTCGTTAGTATTGTTAAAAAACGAGTTGATGTGGGATTTAAAAGATGTTATATTTTGTGTACATAATGCAAGAACGACTCAAGTCCAAAGTACAGAAAATATTGAAAAAATTAAACAAAGAGTTTTTCAGTGGAACAAGTTAGACTATTTGATTTACAATCACTTTAATCAAACATTTTGGTTGAAAATTAAAAATTTTTCTCCACAATTTGAATCAGAGGTGAGAAAGTTAAAACGGTGGAATCGATATTTGCAAAATCATTGTAGTTTTAATAAATCATCAGAATTTTCAATATTTTTAATTAACGACTATTATAAAAGATGCAAAGGTAACTTTTGTACCGATTTAAAACTTGACGAGGTTGCGTTCACTGATTGGTTTAAAAGTATGCGAAGCAATGATAATATGTATAGATAGCTTGCAAATATGAGTATATCAATTGTTTATCAACTTTTACGGAATCTTATTCCTTGCAATGGAAAAATGGCGATTATCAGTTTGGTTTGTAAATATTTTAAACTTTATTTTGAAATTTTTTTAAATATATTTTTATATTTCAAAACAAAATAAAACTTTCTTATTTTTAAAAATAAAAGTATTTTAAATTAAAGCTAAATTTTCAGTCTTTTAAAAGTTTCAGTCGTAAAAATCATTTTATGGCGTCACCAAAGCCCTATGCTATTAGGCCGGGTGAATAAAAATGAGCAATTGATTTTAATTAGTTATTGGTCAGCTTTACGTGAGTTTTGGTGAAATTTTTATTTACGTAAAGTTAAGCAATTAACTCAGTAGTTGGTCAGCTTTACGTAAATAAAGACTTAACGAAAATTGGTGAAGTTTTTAATTACGTAAAGCTGACTAATTACTGAGTAAAAATAATTGCTCATTTTTGTTCACCCGGCCTATTGATTAAGATTACACTCCAACAATTTTGTATTTTTTAATGTTTTTTTTAAATAGTAGAAACACATAAATAAATAAGTGCTTTCAAGAACTGCTTTTAAATTAAGAAAAAGAATAAGCCAAATAAGTCCCTGTATAATACGTTAAAAAATAACAACAAAAGGTAATTTTAAAGGCGATAAAAACAAAAGGTAATTTACTGTTCAGGAAAACAACTCTTAGCTTTCAATTTTAAGTTTAGAGTAGAGGGTAATCCACTCTTATTCGTGTTGATAGCCCTCTAATCAAGAGAGTAAGCCTACTCAATTAAAAAGCATCCCTCTACCCCCCCTCTCGCCTGGATCCGTCACGTGTTTATTATGTTAAAAATGATTTAAGTGTTTCTAATGGCGATAAAGAAATTTTGACTATTGAAATTATACACAATGAATCAAAAAACATTATTAAGCTGTTGTTATCGACCACCTGACGTTGTGAGTGAGAATTTGAGCATTTTTTTTTAACAAAGTACTTTAAAAAAAGGCACTAAAGAAAAAAAAGGAATTTCATAAAATGGGGATTAATTATGAATTTGATAAACTTAAGTTTCTTAAGAATTTTTAACAAGACTCAAGTTTTAAGAATTTTTAACAAGGGATATAAAAGAACATCAAAAATAAAACAGAATCTTTATATAAAATATCTTAAAATAAAATCATCTACAAATAAAAGAATACAAATACCTATATTAATAAATTCATAAAAACTTAAAAAAGATTACTACTCAATATTCAAAGATAAATTTAAAAATAATTCAAAACTTAATAATGTTGTGGTAAAGAAAAATGATGCTTAGGTTCCTTCCCCCAGAAAATTATAGTTGATAACGCACATAAATGCGAATCAAGAACTATATAGCTCATAAATTTAATAAATTTTTCTTTGAATTTGGTCACAAACTAGAAAATAAAGGTCCTTAAACCAATGCTACATTTAGAGACTTTTTAGTACAGATGGATAATTGCATTGGTTCCAACGAATTATCTTCTAAACTATCTTTTCAAGAGTTTAAAAGAGCTTTCAGATCTCTTTAAAAAAATAAATCAACTGGAGCAGATGACATAAACGGTCATCTGCTATATAGTCATAAAATGTTTTGAATACATAAAAGATATCCTTTTTAAAGTTTATGGAGCATCTAACCACCAAGAAATTTTTCCTGAACAACTAAAAATTGCTAAAATTACCCTAATTTTAAAAGGTGACCAAACAAATATCCGTAATTATCGTCCTATATCTGCCCTCTCCATATTTTCAAAAATACTAGAAAGTATGTACAATAGATTATATTATTACTTTTTGTCAAACTTTTATCGAAAGTTGAATCAGTTTTGTGTTACATATTTTTTTTTTTTTTTTTTTAATTTTGTTATTTTAGGTACCCAAGACGACCCAAAGGTTGTGTCACAGAGCAACGCGGAAGTGCATTTATCCATGTTCATGCCTCCTTCCTTACTGTGACGCGAACTCGTTTCCAGAACTCGTTTCGAACCTGGATCTCCTGCTTATAAAGCAGGCGCTCTAACCACTGCGCTATGACCGCACATATCGTGCACCTTATATTTGGAATAAAATTATTTTGTTCAATTTCAATGTATCGCAGTCATTCATGGGCAAGAAGAGAAGTAACACCTAACCCGATCATTCACCCTAGACAGCGTAACCTTTCGATAGTATTCGCCATCAATGGTTTAAATATTATTTACTGCGAAGCTGTCAGTGTGTCAGTCAATACAGTTTTGTTTCAAGAATATTCACCCTGGTGATGGATAATGTCAGAATCCATCATAATGTTCAGTGAGGAACATTCAAATAAAATGTTTGCCACCATATTCACCATTCTTGAATCTGTGTGAAGAGATTTTTTTTTATCTTAAGAATAACGTGCAAAAAAATACGGCCCCAGCTGGAAGAAATGAACTACTTTCAAGAATGCGTGAGGCATGCTTATCTATTCCTAATGTTAACTTATCAAACTATTATACACACTTTTTCGAAGCGTGTCTTAGGTCAGATGACATACCTCAACAGTAATTGGAAAATAAACATATTTTAAATAAAATAAAATTTTAAATAATTAAAAAAAATCGAATAAAAAAATAAAAAGAATATAAAGAATATAAAGAAAACCTTTTTTTTAAAAAATAATATAGAATGTTGAGATTGCGCATGCGTTAAATGTTTTGAATGAAAATCACTTGATTGTGGCGATGTTTTAAATGAATGTCATAGTTGTTTTAAATGATTGTCATGATTGTTTTAAATGGATGTAAAAACCGGTATACACACGTTTGTAAAAGGTTCTGATGATAAGATCATTACGATCTTCTTTCAGAAACCTTGTTTGTGTTTGTGAAAGTAATTTATTTACTATGACAATAAATGAAAACTACAAAAATAATCAAAAAGAATATTCATTATTTTATTTTTTGTGGTTATTAAGATGCTCCCAGAAGTCCGTACTTTTAATCACAGAGCACCGTGGAAAAGCATTTTACTTGGTTCACGCCTCTTTCCTTACCAATGTCGCTTATTGGGCTAGAGCTAGCGTCAAACCTCTTGATTCTGAGCCAGAACTCTAACCACTGCGCCACGGCTGTAAATAGTAATTGGTGTAGCCACTTTTTTTAAACTCTTTTTTGGAATTTTTTGAAGAAAAACTATAAACAACAAAGATTGAAAATTAACGGAATACGAAAATTAACGGAATACGAGAATTATTAAATGCGGCCCATAGTGACTCAAAAACGTAAAAAAAAAAAAAAAAAAAAAAAAAAAAAAAAAAAAAAAAAAAAAAAAAAAAACAGCAAAAATTAAATAAACATCAAATATAAACATGTGATTCATCAGTGTTTTTGGATCAGAAAATTTAAATTTCTTTTCATCCAAAATTTTTTATTGATGATGTTGAAATATAAAGACATTATGTAACAAAGTTCTTGGGTGCGTATCTTGATAAAAACATCACATGGAAAATGCATACCGACTATAACTGGTACTAAAGTTTCTAAAAGCCAAAACAAAGTCTAACTCAACTTTATTACTCATTTATTCGTAGTTATTTAAATTATGCTAATATAGCACGGCGAAGCACTGAAAAATGGAATTTAAATCAAATTTGAACTGTTTTTACCCATATTTAGTGATGTCACTGGTCAAATCAACCTTAAGAGTGACATTAAAGCAAGTTTTTGTACGCAAATTTCGCGATAAAAAAAGAAGACAATTAGTCTCAAAAAAAGGTTCAAAAATCAGTAAATCCTTGAAACGTAACTAAAAAACAATTATCGTCTTCTGGTGGTATTAGTTACATTAAAATTTAAAAGTTCATTGCAATTATTTTATTTGGGGAACTTATTTTTGTAAGTTGACTAGTTGTGCAGTCACAGGTTAAAAAAAATCTATAATAATTAAAAACTAATTGTAAAAATCGTTAAATATTCCTATTCATTAAATTTTATTACAAGATACAAAAACTAAACAAGGTATAAAGACATTTCACACTAAACCTTTGATGTGATCATTAACAACAGTAAGAGGATCTTGTTTAAATGTCGGTTGAGAAAAGATTTGATGAAACAAGGTTATATCGTTAAAGCTAAATAAAAAAATTAAAAAATAGTAAAAACATGTTATTTTGATGCTGAAACACGTTAATGGCTAAACTATCGCGGATGTATATTTTGAAACCCTATACAGGCTCAGAACAGCACGGTTGTTTGTAAGAGGAAAGTTATTATACGCATGCGCAGTGGAATTACATTTCTTGAAGGTTTTTTAAAATGGCTACGGTAACAGGATTATAGAAACTAATCATTGACAACGAGTAATTTGTTTAATTTTAGATAATTAAATAGGTTTTTAACTAGTTTTTTCATGAAATTATTTTGAAAATAGCTTGCAGCTGTACGAAGAAATTTTAAAAATAAAATACAAGATCTCTGAATGTGAATAATATCTACTTTCAGCTAAAGGAACTTTAGTTTTTTTGTTTACAATTTTTAAACCTTTTTAAAAATATTTTTGAGCGTAGAAATTTTTTAATTTAAATTTATTCAGTAAGATGAACCTTTTATCTATTTTGTATTTTTTGCTTATATGAGGATTCAATTTTTTTTGCAGGGTTAAAAGAAAATCTTAATCATTAAACTTGTGTAACCTGTTGCTATGGTGCTCTTTTACGATGTGGCTATATATATATATATATATATATATATATATATATATATATATATATATATATATATATATATATATATATATATATATATATATATATATATACATATATATATATACATATATATATATATATATATACATATATATATATAAATATATATATATATATATATATATATATATATATATAAATATATATATATATATATAAATATATATATAAATATATATATATATATATATATATATATATATATATATATATATATATATATATATATATATATATATATATATATATATATATATATATATATATATATATATATATATATATATATATATATATATTATAAAATAGTAAAAAATCTCTTAACAAAAAATTTATTTCATTTTACACTGTGTTTCATCAAGACTCATCAGAAATTTGCTCTGTTCTTTTAAGAACATTGAGCACTCTATTTTGTAAAATACATTTTTTAAATTGTTTAAATATATATATATATATATATATATATATATATATATATATATATATATATATATATATATATATATATATATATATATATATATATATATATATATATATATAAACACTTATCTATTTTTGTGATAAACCTTCTGAAGGAGTTGAACAGACTGTCATTAGGGCCCTGCAAATCGACATTTTTTGTTTCAAATTGAATCTCAAAGCAGGTCTTGATTCGCGAATGGAATCATGAATCGAATCAGCTATTCGTGAAAACCAAGTTTAAGTTTGTTTTTTTTTTCCAAAAAGATAAAAATATTTCTTTGAACAAATTCTTTTTGCTCGGATTATATTTTTGGCGTTTGTTTTAAAGTGATGTTAGAACTATTTTCAATTACTTTTTCTCCCCCCGTTTTGAAAAACCCATTTCAATTACATTTTAGCTTTAGAAATCTAAAAAAACCAGCAATATTCGCAAAATAATTCGCAAAAATATGATTTGAAAAAACTTGAATCTTTTTTTTTTTGACTCGAATCGAAGCGACACTTGATTCACGAATCAAAGCAATTCACAATACCCTAATATATATATATATATATATATATATATATATATATATATATATATATATATATATATATATATATATATATATATATATACGCATACATACATTATATATTTATGCACACTTATCTATGATCAAAATTTTGAATGTTATTATTCCAGGCTTTTGATTTAGTCAATAACCTCAAATAAATCAACTGTATTGCCTGCATCAAAGCAATACCATTAGTTATGTTTTTGATTTTATCGATTGAATGCTATCATTTTGATTCTATTGATTGAATCATCAGTCTGGTTTTGTACATATTGATTCAAAATTAATAAATTATGATAAAAATTGATTTAAAACAAACAAATATTATAGTATATATTTTTTAAGTATTCCAACCATATTCGCGTTTCAACAAAGATACTTACCTGTTGTAAAGAAGGGAAAAGTAAACTAAAGCAGAAAGACTTTTTCTTGGAACTCGATATAAATATTTTTTGTGTTTCGTGTTTAAATTTTTTTTTTAATGTTTTCAGCTTGAGATTGTTAAAATCAATATGAATATATTTAAAATATTTTTTACTTAAAGATTGAAAGAATCGAAAAATGTTTTTAATGCATAAAAGATATTTATATTTTCATTTGAATTATATTTTGATCTTTTATTTTGTGTTGATTGATATTTATTTGATGCATAAAATAAATTTATATTTTTTAAATTATACTAATGTTGCTTTTTCTTCTGTTTGTCTCTATTGCATTATTACGAATATTACAAACTTTATATAGCTTTATATCTAAAAATTAAATAATTTATCAAAGTTATGCTTTAAGTTCAAAACTTGTTTGTGTTTTTATTTATAATATTTATAATTTTTTATTCATATAATTTTTTATTTATTTTATAAATTTTATATTTATATTATATTTTATTTTATATTATTTTATATATTAATTTTTTATTTATATTATTTATAATATAAAAATTGACATTTAAAAGAAAATGCAAGTAATATACAGAAAAGTGACCTTTAAAAGTTAAAATGAATAAATTTATTTAATGTGATAAAAGCATATTAAATATATATATATATCAACTTAGTTTCTCCACGTAGTGGCCTTGCTTTTCAAGGTTCGTGTTTCAGAGTTAAAGAGTTGAGAGAGGGTTGTCTACTCGACTGTAGTAACCTCTCGGCCTTGGGGAGGTGAACAATGTAAAAATATTTATTTATTTGAGGCAGTGGCCTTATTCTTCACAAAAATATTAATTAACAAATTATATTCAGATTATAATAATGTAAACTGGGGTCTAACTTTATTTGTATCTTTGTAACATTTATAACATATAGAAAGAGCGCTCCGGTAGGAGCAGGTAAAATCCTTTTTTTTAAAATTCTGTAACCGTGGAAGCAGAAAGCATGTTAGAATAGGTTTATTATATGTACTTTAGAAGAGATATAACGCATTAAAAGTCTCAAAAGTGGTTTATTACAAGCCTAAGAATACCAGATCAACTAAAGATATCTTTTGTAATCTTATTAATAAGATTAAATGCGAGGACTATTCTTG
>NC_061163.1:32998473-33010973 GCF_022113875.1 Hydra vulgaris
ATTATTTATTGTGCAAGTATAAGAAAAACCAGTAAAACTAAGAAAATGATAAAAATAATTAATAATAAATAAAAAATTACTCTGACTGCATCCTCTTTTTTTCAGAAGATATCTTTTTCTTACGCTCAGTTAAAGGTTTTCTAAATTTTAAAAATGTCATACTTAAATGCACATGAAATATATCTTATACATTATCCTAAATCTATTTATTCATTTTTATAAATTCTATTATACCTTTACATATTTTACCTTATTGCGATAAATATCTTCATGTTTTATAATCAAAATTTTGTTACAAAATGAAAAAAAAAATTCTTTTTTTTTTATTTTGTTCAAAACTTCAATTGCTCACTCATTGAATTGCAGGTAAACATATTTACATGCAATTAAATTTAAAAGTTTAAATTAAAAAAAGCTCATTGCAAGTATTTTAATTTTTTCTTAACTTTTTAACAAACTTATACCATTAACTACTCCTTTTTAATGATATAATTTAAGATATGAATTTAAGAAAATAAAAGTTGTAATTAAGAAACATAAGATGTAATTGACAATATGGTGTAATTAAGATTAGATTCGCAATTTTAACGTTACTTTTAATTTAGAACTAGATTGTTTAATATTGGACCTAGCATAACTGAGCTTGTGAATTTTTAAACACTCTTTCCAAAAAAGTGTGTCAAAGAGCATCATCTGCTACAATGACAAAAATTCTCTAAATATTTCCTAATGTAACCCACTGGTGAAATATAGCCAACATCCACTTGTTATAAGAATCTGCATTAAATGATCATTTATGAGTTTCTATAATGAGGACAATTTGTTTTAATATAGCTGCAATCCAATATATATTTCAACCATTTGAAGCATGTATGCTCATTATTGTACTTCTTCTTTGCCTTTACGTTTTTCTACAAAAAAGGTTAAAACTTGTCTCATTTAACCAGACTGATCTGATCTGGCAACCATTTGTGATATGTTTGTTGATGTTCCTAACATGTCAACCTTTCTTTGATTTGATATTCTGTCAACTTTTTTTGGCTTAAAACCACTCTTTTCGATGAAAATTAAATATCTATTTAATAAAATTTTTTATAAAATAATATATATATATATATATATATATATATATATATATATATATATATATATATACATATATGAATATATATGTATATACACATATATACATATATACACACACACACATATATATATATATATATATATATATATATATATATATATATATATATATATATATATATATACGCACAAATATATATATTTTCATTTACATAGAGAAAAAACAACTTTTCATGGAACTATAAATTTCATGCTTATACAGCAATCATCAGCCATATATATGTATATCCATATGTATATATTATATATATATATATATATATATATATATATATATATATATATATATATATATATATATATATATATATATATATATATATATATATATATATATATATATATATGGATTATTAGCTCTATACTATTTAAAAAGTGGCTGAATCTTGTTTTCCTGTCTTATAAAAGATGGCATCTGTGGTTCCAATTTTAGAAAAACTCTGACACCAAAAAAAAATTTTAGAACATTCTGACACCTTAAACTATTATTCGCGCAGTCTTCTATCTGTTGTTAGCTTTTAATTTTAGCTTATATCTGTTATTACTTGAGTCAAATAACTTACTGTCAGACAATCAATATGGTTATCTCACCACTCTATGGATGACTTACAAATTGCTGTGACTGATAGATTTTATCATGTATTAGATGGAGACCACAAGGTTAGGGGTATTGCTCTTTGCATATCTAAAGTTTTCAATAAAGTTTGGCATGCTGGTCTTCTCCATAAGCTCATTTCATATGGTGTATCTGGGAATATTTTTGAGTTTATCAAATTATTTCTTTTTAACCAATTTTTTATAGTAATCCTTGAAAGTCAATATTTTTCTTTATTTCCTGTAACTTCTGGGGTAGCTGGGGTAGGTTCTATCATTGGTCCTGTTTTGTTTCTCTTCTACATTAATGATTTTCCTGACAAAAACTCATATTACTGTCAACATTCCTATATTAATGAATGGTAACTTCATCACTAAGTCGGCTTCTTTACGCTATCTTGGATTATCATTCACTACTGACCTCTCATAGAAATCATACATAAAATCAATTAATAAGTTAGCATCTGCTGAGGTTGTTTCCCTTCACCATGCTTGCCATTTTCTCACTTCTGATTCCATTAACTGCCTCTATAAATCTCTTATTTGTATGGAATACTGTTGGAATACTGCTATACTGTTGGAATACTGCTGTCAGCTTTATCTGCCAAGCTTGAGCCTCTTTTCCAATGGGAAAGAGGCTCAAGCTGGGCAGATAAAGTCCAACTACGTTTACAATGTAGAAAAGAGAAAGAAATGCAACTTTATGATGATGGGCCATTGCCATAAAGTTGCATCTCTTTCTCTTTTCTACAAACACTATAATGGTTGCTGCTCAAAGGAGCTGTCATCTCTAGTCCCATCAACTAAAACTCATTCTCACTTGACTCACTATTTAGCAAATTTTCATTTGTTTATTGTATCTGTCACTGCATGCTCTAAAAAAACTTTTATTATTCTTTTTTTTTTCCCCCACTTCAACCCTTTGGAACTCTCTCCTATCTTTTCTATCATATGTTTCTATCATATGTTTTCCTATCATATGTTTTCCTGATAACTTTTTAAGTCTTCTGTCAACTGTTTTCTTGCTCTATAATTCTATTCTTTTTTTTTCTAGCAACTTCCAACTTAATAGTAGTTGTTTGAAGTCTTGTTCAAAGAAAATCAACAAAAAAAAAATTAAAAATAATAAAAAAATAATAACTAGTATACATTTTTATTTCTGCTTTTTTTTCAGTTGGCTTTATATCAGACAGAGCATCTAGGAGTGGATCCAAATCACCAACTATGACAGTTTGCGCACGAATCTGAGCTCTTTTAGTTTTACATTTTGTTTCATGAGATGCAACTAATTCTAAAAAATAAATTTATTGTAAATTTATACACATGTATACATAACATGTATACATATGTATATATGTATAAATATACATAGTATACATAACATGTATACATATGTATATTTTGATACATAACATATATACATGTGTAGCAAAACTACATGTATACATAATGTATATTGCATAACATTACAATCATTAATTGTGTTAAAGAGTATAAAAAACATTTGTTTTATATTTACATGGTTAAGTAAACTACACTAACAGATTAAGAATTATTTAAATCAGGAATTTGAAATCCTATGTTAGTCCAGATTTTCTTAATTAATTCTTAAAAAAATTAACTTTAAAACTTTTAGATTAAAAAAAAAAAAAATTACAAAACCAGTATACAAAATCTGTCAAAAAAAAAAAAAATGGAATTTTTTTTTTTGACAAATTTTGTATACTGGTTTTGTAATTTGACAGATTTTTCCAAACATAACATTTTTTTAAGTTTTCTTCTTTTAAAGAAAAATGAAATTAAAATAAAGTCAAGAGGCTGATTAATTGTCTTTTATAAAAAATAAACAAGCATGTTGTAAAGTTTATAAACTGATTTAAAATCTTCCATTTAAATTTTTAATGGCAAACTTAGAAAATTAATTACTATTTCCCGTAGTCCATATAAATTTAAACAATTTAAGCAATCAATAAATTCTTTATAACGTTGTTTTTTTTGTTGTTGATCAAATAATGGTTTTAATTTAATTAAAAAAAACAAACACTTTTACAAACATACACCATCTTTTAAATTATCATTTAAATCATCCTTTGATTGTTTGCTAATACATACTAAATAGATCTTTTAAAACTTTGGTTTTTTGCCCTAAAATAAACTTGAAGAGTGGCACTAAATAAACTGTAAAAAACTACAAATATTTTTGAAGCTTGATCCCAGAAAGTAATTCTCCATAAACTGAATACTGTTTCATTGCATAAAACAAGTCATGTTTGACCTAAAAAAATGCAACAGATGATTGATAAATTTAAAAAAGAGATAAAGCCCCTTTGATGAAAGAATATCAAAAATTAAGGTTTCTTCGGGAACATTGGTAATGTGCAAACAAATATAATAGATAAAAGAACTCTTTTTCTTGATTTTAACTTCAACTGCAAACAAAGTTTGAAAACATCTTTAGACTGATCCAAAAGTTTATTGAGATTTTTTATAAAAATAAGTCTCACACCAAGAGCAAAAAAATCAACAAATTATATTTTAAAGCTTTTAATTTTTATAAATGTACAAATTAAATTTTGCTTTTAGTGTTGGATTTACACTTTATGGGACTCTAGGCAAACAAAAGTTAGGGCCTTTTATTTAATGAAATATATTTTATTTGAGAAATTTAACAATTTTAAATCAAGATATCGCAAACTACATTAAAAATTTATTCAAAACATTATTTTTCTTGCTTTTTCATTTGCAAATATAATTAGTTACCATAAAGCATAAGAAAAGTGGCAAAACTGTTTCAGTGTTTGGAATAATAGTAATCACATGGTCATCTATAATAATTTTATACATTATTGTACATAGAAAAGTTACGTGAGTAAATTCATCTGCATTGTAGCTTTTAGTTGCTTTCATATAACATCATAAATAAAATCAATTATAAAATAAAAACTAGTTTGGTGAATCAATTCACCTTTTTATTAAAAATTTTTTTTATTTAATTTCCAAAAACGAAAAAAAAAAATTAAAAAGATCAACTAGCTCTGTGTGACTTCTGTGCCAGCTCTGTTTAGACTTCAGATCTTTTTTGCAAATTTACACTCTCATTTTCACTCTTAATTTTCAATATGATCCTCGCAACATTTGTCTTGAATTTTTCTTGAGAAGATAAGACAATAGTGTGCTACTATTGAGGGAACCAAAATTTTAATTTGAACTCTGAAGGTCAAAGTTCTTTCAACGATTGTCTAAATCACTGCAAAAACTCTTTTCAAGGCTTTACACCTCATTTACAATTTCTCATTTTTTACATTTACAGTTTTTATTACATTTTTTACAGTTTCTCATTTACAATTTGATTTAGTAGTCGGTTTGGAAGAAGTCTTTTGTACACCAAGTGACATGTCAGGCAACTTCTTCTATGTTCTGCAGAGTTTTTATGACTTTTCAGTGCATCAGTTACATTTTGCCAGTCTTTGAATCTCATTTTGATTTTAAATTTCAATTAAATAATCATTCTTGCAAATAATGTAATAAAATACATTATCAGCTACAACTGGATTCATAAAATAATAATTAACTCCAACCAGTGGCGGATACAAAGGGAGGGGGGGGGGTAAGAGGGTAACTACCCCCCCCCCCTAAAGATGCCAAACTTCAAAATATTATTGAAAATTTGTAAGAGAAATAACAAAATACAAAAAATTGTTCAGCAGCTAACAATTTACTTTTTTTAAAACTAAAACAAAAACTAAAACTAAAGCAAAACTAAATTTATTTCATAGCGTTACAAAAAAAATCTATTGTCACATTTTAACGATATCGAAGAAAAAACGAAGAAAGTTTCGAAACATTTGAATGTTATCATCATTCATTCATTCTATTATATAAGTAGCTAACAATAAAAAACAGTAAAATTACTATCGTTCTATTTTTAAAATTTTTTAAACTGTTTTTAAAAACTTACAAAAATATATATATATATATATATATAGATTTGGTTTAAATGGTAAGTTTTTTTTATTATTAATTTAACTTTAATATGTAGTATAATTTATATACGCGATGCCGTTTTTGGTAGTTAAAATTTCAATAAAAAAGTATTTATTTTTCAACAATTGATATTGTAACACTTCAATTTATATTTCGCTTTTATACACTTTAAGTTGTATTTAAATAAGATACGAAGAATTTTTTATTTTAAATAGTAACTGAATGAATTTCTTATGAATTAGTTTCTTATTTAGAAAACAAAAGTGTGTTAATTACTATTTTAAATAAATAAATAACAAATGAATTTTACTATTTATAATGAAATTACTTTTATTAGCTACAATGACCAACAGGGTAAAGAAGACAAGCTCTTTAGATGACTATTTTGTCAAAAGAAGTAAAATTCTACCAATGCAGGGCCATGCTGGTCCTATCGTTTTGCATCTATCCTCTGGGTCATCTTCCGAATGATTAAATTGTGCATTTATTGGCGGGGCTGAAAATAATCAAATTACAAAGAAACTCAATCCTTTTTCTCCAGAAACTTGACTTCAATATATTTAGTAACAAACTTTTCCAAAAATATTCTAAATAATCAAATAAAAAAGTGGTTTATCTGAAGAAAAAAAAAAACGGAATTTTTTTGTTGGCTAAATTACCCCTCCTAGGACAATGACCTGGATCCGCCACTGACTCCAACAGACAATGAATAAAGAAAGCATTTCAGTTTCCGGCAAGTAAATTTGATAAGAATTCAGATCTCTCAATAGCTCCTCTGATCGAATTGGCGTGACAATTTTTTCAACCTCACCTGAAGTGGCAGAAACATTATTATTAGTATGGAAAGAAATATGCACAGTATCTAAATCATTTTGATTTTAAATCTTTATTAAGTCTTTCACTGCACTTTCTTTTAATATTTTTTTTCAGTAATATTTTCCAATGTTTTAGTAAAAAAGCATTTTTGGAAGTTCTCATATTCTTGCTTTAATTTCCTCATTTCCATTTCTTTTTTGTGCCCCACTAATCTATTGTTTCTTCATTGTGATTTAAATTTTTTTTTTTAATAGAAATTTATGATTTAAATCAATTTATGATTCCAATATTTTTTTTTAATACATAAAAATAAAATTTTAAAAAGTTTAATAAAAAAAAAACATAATTTATGGGGCCCAGAGGCTTCTAGGTGCTTGCGGGCCCAAGGCAGTAACTTTAAAAAAGAGGAGGGTTGCTCATAGCCATTGATTTGCATCGGCAAAATACCTATTATTTCTTTTACTTATTATATTACATTAAAGGTTTCCCAATGAGGCTGAAGCAAACAGGATTGTTTAATTGGACCTTTACTTTTAACACATATGGCTATGTAAAGTTTAAAATATATATATGGTTGATTTAAATTATTACATCAACCATGTAACAACTGTTCAATTTAAGCTATATTTTATTCAAGCGAGTTTTTACAGCTTTTAACAGATTTTTCTAACAGATTTTTAGAACACATGCCAAGAATACTTTGAGTAAACAAACAGTCTTGCCATGTGTTCTAAAAGTACAAAGTAAACAAACAGTCCTATTATAACTTAATTAGCAACACTTAAAAGCTTTGAACTAAAACACAATTAACAAACTAAAATAGTCACTGCTTTAAAAACAAGTTTTTAAAAAAATTGCTTAGTATAAATTTTTTTAACATGAATTTTGAGACAATTCTTATTACATATTTTTTAAGCACTCGCATGGAAACTAGTTTGAACATTATAGAAATCTCCTTCTTACATATATAAGTCAGATTAAAATAAAATTCTTTACCGCCAATTTTATTTATTAATTTATTAAAAATTATATTTAGGCTTATTATTATTGGTATTACCAATATTTTATCTTAAACATTATATCTATTGTAGCAGTATTTATTATTACAATAGATGTATTATATATTAAAATATACCACCAAGTGAACTTTTTTATAATAGTGATTTAGACAATTTTAAAATAAACTTTTTTTGCTGTTGTTGCTTTGTTTAATTTTTTTTGTTTCTGTTTATATGCTGAACCAAATACAGTTTAAAAATAGAGATTTCCAAAAATCTAAATATATTTTATACAAGTTCTAACCAAAAGTTTTTCTACAATCTTTTTTGTTTTATTTATAATTCAATTTATAATAATTTTAAAATAAAATTTAAATTCAATTTATATTACCTATTAAACAATATTATTTCATGCCTACACAAACAAGTTTTGAAAATTGAGAATATTACATACACTTATAACATTTGTTTTTAAGAAATTTTCAAATCTTTGTGTAGTATTCAAGTGACTATTCAAATTCTTTTTAATCCACATGAAAACAAAATGTGGAAAGTGAATGGTAATTAGCAGTAAACTAAATTTTCCTATAAAATTTTCTCCAAATTTCTTTTGACTCATATATTTGTTTATTAAAATCAAATCAAATCAAACTTATTGACAAGTTCAAGGAACAAAATAATAAAGATACATTTGGTAAAATAAAGAGGATAAAATAATTAAAATGCACTAAATATAAACAAAAAGGGGGTCATAAATATAACTCTGGTCTACATAAAGAGAAAACAATATAATGGTAATATAATTCCCTATTGTTCAAGCATAAAAGATAAATTACTTGATAAAAAATCTTTTTTTTTAATTTCTCTTTTCTTCTTTTTTGATAATGCTCCAACATGATTTTTTTCTTGTGTAGGTATCTAGTAAATTAGTTATTTTTGTTAGCCTATTTTGATGTTAACAATAAGTACATTTATAGGGTCTCCCAAGTAATAAACATTATAATCTAACACATGTTGAACCAATTATTCAATGTGTGGTTGTAATTATTTTAATTGTGTCACAATGAACAATTATAGGTGACATTTATATAAAAAGAACCAAAATATAATAAAAATATATATATACAAAAATTATGAATGTAAGTTTTTCAGTTGAAGCAATTTAGTTTTAATTTGAGGAAAACAATTAAAAAAAAACAAACAAGATACACTAAAATATTATATAAAAACTCAGTTGATAATTACCTTCACTGATTTCTTTAACTTCTCATTTTTAGAAAACAATTTTGCCTTCTTAATTTTAACCATCTACAAAGTGTATGTAATCATATGTGTATATATATATATATATATATATATATATATATATATATATATATATATATATATATATATATATATATATATATATATATATATATATATATATATATATATATATATATATATATATATATATATATATATATATATATATATATCAGTCTTGTCCATTAAAAATCAGTCCTGTAAAAACTTTAGCAAGCGCAAAAAAAAGCGCTTGCCAAATAAATGAAAACATTTTGTTTTAAATTGCAACAAAACTTTTTTGTTCTTTTGTTCAACTTTTATGATAAAAATTATATATAAAAGTTGGCTTTTTTTTTACCAGTTTCTTTTTTAAATTAATTATTTATTTATTCAAAGCATTCTTTTCTGTTTAAATTTTAAACAGAGAAGACATATACCGTCAACAGGGGTAACTTTGGTCGCCGGGGTAACTTTGGTCAACTGTATATTTTTTTTTAAATTCCTAAAATTTAACAAAGATAACATGTTTTAATTTTTTTACAGATACCAAAAATATATATCAACAATTATATCAACAATTTATATCAACGATTTTGGTATATCAACAATTTTTGTGAATATAGCAGTTACTTTGTAGACTACATTGATATTTTTGACATTTCTGATACATTTATTAAACCATTTGAATTCTTAGCCGGTGAAAATGCCAAGGAAATATAAGCAAAAGCCTGGTTCAAGAGCATATGCAACTACATACAGTCAAGAAACATTGTCCAATGCTATGAAAGCATGTTTAACTGGAAAAATGAGCACGCGAAAGGCTAGTCGACAGTTGGAATTCCATTGCGTTGGAATTCCATTGCGTACACAACAGAACAAGTGTAAAAATCGACATTCAAAGAAGGTAGGGACACTGTTGCATCTGAGTAATGAGACTGAAACACATCTTGTAACTTCGAACAACACCCTCTCCAATTGGAAAATTCCATTGACTGCAACAGATATCAAACTTCTAGTGAAAGATTACTTGGATTGATCCAGTGTCCAAGATTCATGGTTCAAAAACAATGTTACTGGTGACGATTGGTTCAAATCTTTTATAAAAGGAAACAATTTGACCCAGAGGTTGGCAGACAATGTGAAACCAGCATGTTCCAAGATCGACACATTGAATGTCAACCTTTACTTCAATGATTCGCAACATGTAGTTAAAGATGTGCCTGTTAGTCGTATATACAATTATGATGAAAAAAATGTGGCAGATGATCCTGGTTTAAAAACAGTTATATGTCAAAGAGGTCTTTAACAGTCCCGTGTATTTTTTAAAATACGATCGCTATGTCCAGCTTTTTTTTTCAAAGTGGCCGCTAAATGTCCTGTATTTTTTAAATCATCGTGTTTGTTTCCAAACAAAATAAAAAAAGTTTTTTTTACTGTTTTTAACCTTATTAAACACTACAAAACGTCACTATTCAAGTTTGAGAATATATAAATCATACTACATAAACAAAAAATTGTAAAAATTGTTTCACAAATATTCAATTTTTGCATGAGAATTGGAAAAGCATGGAGCTGCACAAAGTCTTATATTATAAACATTCATATCTTGAACCTTTTTGATTTATGTGTTTGTAACATACCACACACCTTCTTTGAGCATTAACCTTATATTAACATTTTCAATAATCATTCATCAAATATATCTTTTCATGATCGATTCACCAAATGTATAATTTTCCATCCTTTAGTGAGTAAGTATTTACATTTTGGTAATTATTTTTGCACTGAAAGAACCTTATTTGTCATATTTAAAATTTAAGTAAACATGTGTAAAAGTAAATTATTGAAATAAAAACTTTTTAATTATGTAGTAACAAATTTTGTGACAAGTAGACGTATAATTACTGATGAACAAGAAGAAAATATAAACAGATGCATGAAACGGGAATATTATGGCATGGACATTTAGGAACCACTTTTAGTTTGCGTAATATTATGGCACTGACATTTAGAAACCACTTTTTATTTGCGTAATATTACGGCATGGACTGTTAACAGGTTAAGCATGTTGAGTGAAAAATACAATATTCCAAGTTCACAACAAACATTGTGTATTGTGGCAGTGCAGATAGAACTGCAGATGGAAGGGAGTGTATATATATATATATATATATATATATATATATATATATATATATATATATATATATATATATATATATATATATATATAAATACATATGTGTATGTATATATACAGTATCAGGCAAAACAAGTGCAACCAAATAATGCTAATTTAGTTTCTTTATATAAAAGTGCTGCATTTTTTCAATTTAGAGAAATAACTATGTAACTGTTTAGAGACAACGTTCTTCAAGTTTTATTCATCACAATGTTCATTATTTGTACTAATAAATTAATCAAAAGTATTAAAAAAAGTTAACTTCCTTCTGGACAAAACAAGTGCAATTCCACAAAATGTTGACCAAGCTGTATTTCGCTATCAATATTTCGTTACAAATCCTTTGTTATCGATCACAGCCTTGCATCTTCGAGGCAAAGGCTCAATCAAGTGACCAATGAAACTTTGTGGAATCGCTGCCCAGGCCTTTTGGATTTGTTCAAACAGTTAATCCTTATTACGAACACCTTCACAATTAATTCTGCCATTGATGATCTCCCACAGGTTCTCGATAGGGTTGAGATCCCGAGATTGAGGCGGCCAATCCATCACTGATAGGTGGTTGTCTTGAAACCACTGCTTGATTACTTTTGCAGTATGTTTCGGATTATTGTCTTGCTGAAAAACCCATTTTATTGGCATATTCCGTTCAGCATGAGGTAACATAACATCTTTCAGGATATTTTAAACATGAAACGGTCCATTATTCCATCGACTTGATATATTGGACCTAGACTGTTAGCAGAAAAACACCCCCAGACCATTACATTGCTTCTACCATGCTTCACGGTCTTATGGCAGTAACATAAATCAAGGCATTTTTTGGCTGGTCAACGTACACAGCAAATGGCATCGCTCCCAATGATGTTGAACTTCGATTCATTGCTGAACAGGATAGTTCCACAGGGATCTATTCTAGGCCCTTTATTGTTTAATATTTATATCAACGATATTTACTTATCATCTAGTATACTAAACTTCAACCTTTTTGCTGACGATACTCAAGTTTTTTATACTTTAACATTAAGACAATCTTTATCACTATGAATCATGAACTTGATAACTTTAATGAATGGTTTAAAGCCAACAAACTCTCTCTGAACCCTACCAAAAGCAAGTATACTCTCTTTTCTAAATCTTCTAAATCTGACACGTTACCCTTAAAACTCCCGGATATTTCAATAGAAAAAACCAAACTGCAACGGACATTCTATGTTAAATTCTTAAGTGTTTTAATCAATGAGCAAATTAGTTGGAAAGAGCATATTAATCTTGTAGAAAATAAAATTTCAAAAAGTAGAATCCTCTCTAGAAGTGGTGGAACGCGGTCTTCCACCTTTTTTATCTGCTGTCAACTTCCTCGTAGAACGATATTTGGAATATAGTCTTGATACGGTCCATTTTTTCATGCGATATTTATCACAAAAACTCACTTCGATAAATTGTCTTGATTATACTGACTGATTGACTTCCATAAACTGACTGAATTA